>CM023955.1:3278758-3380851 GCA_013407115.1 Glycine latifolia | reverse complement strand
GCACTCTGAAATTTAATACTTCTTACTTTGTGGTGTCTAACATGGGTAAAGCATAGGGAATTGGATGAGAATTTTTTTTTAAAGTAATAATTAGGATGAACATGGGTAAAGCATAGGGAATTGGATGATGGAGAGACGAATTTTTATTGTTTTTTAAACAGAGGCAATTGTTTGTTGTTGTTGTAATACATTAATACGCGAGGATGTTTCTTAATAAAATGTTTAATCGAATGATAATGTAGCTCTTTTATGCTTTGCTCTGAAAACAATTTGGGTAACATGTTTGCTCTCGAATGGGGTTTAAAGGTGTGCATGTTGACTTGCTATGGTTTAAAGCTGTTAATGTATTTTTGGTTTCATGTCTCACCTGTTAGTATGTTACATTGTTGTCTCTGAAGTTCATCTGACGTTGCATGTACTAAGTTGTAGTTTGTGTAGTGTTTTGGATCATAATAAATGATGACTAGCTGTTTAAAATGCAAAATTTCTGGTATTTTCGATACTCTGGTTGACTAACATGGTATTTTTTGTTTTCAGGGAAAGCAACACCCCAATGGTATCCACATTATTAATTAATTAATTTTGTAAAACAAATAATTCTTATTATCTTGTCCTTTTTCTTACTGATCACCACCATATAACGATCACTAAGTGCATATTGATTACCTCATTTTAAAAGATACTAGAATAAGTTGTGCTAAATATCCTTTAAGGTATCTTGTTGTAACTTTATTGTACTGCAGAATTTTCACTTTCTGTGATTACAAATATACTTGCAAAGCTATATTATTTAGATTTGGTTGTATTGACTAGTTTTTCCTTTTGGGTTTATTCTTAGTTTTTTTCTATTTAAATTATAACATTGTCTATTTATGCAGTTATGGCACGTACAAGAGGTGGCAGTGTTGCACGAAAGCGATAGCTACCAAGCACACTTGCACGTACACAATGTGCGGATGCTGAAGTAGTTGGAGTTGATGATGATAAGGAGCCTCAGGAGGTTCGCGTAGACGCTCCTACGGACCCTCAGACAGAAATGTCCTTTCCAGGAGGCCCTAAGGATTTGTCAGTCCTTAGGCATTTTTCATATCAACATAAGCAGATAAGAGAAGTGGTAGATAATTCTGGGTTGGCACCGTCGGAAAAGACATTTCCGGTAATAACAAATCATATTTGAACCAAAGTATTTAAGAGTTGTTGTGGCCTGAATAATTAATGTAGTCTTGGATTAGAAAATGAATGATAGTTTCATAAATACATTTTTGGCATAGACATATATAATTCTGGAAAGACACTTTTTGGAAAGCAAAATGGGTGTACTTCTTTAATAAAAAAGGTATAATGGATAATTGGGAGGGAGAAAGGAGGGGTACAGGGTGCACTTAGAAAAACAGAGGTGTAAATAACTAGAGCCGAATCAAATGATATATATCCAAGAGCCACAACTATACTATACCCACCAGTGCATTTGTTCAGGACCTAGCCCATCCAACTGTCTGTGTGTTTTTCTGGCAGCTTGCTTTTCAGTAGAGTGGGCGTACATGTCTTTGGTGTGCTTTCGGCCTGTGTTTTTTTGTTTTGAAGACCGAAAAAAATAAATAACAGTAAAAAAGAAGAGAGGCGCGTGACCTATATATTCCAAGGAGATTTGGTAAGCCATGTAAAGCAATTCATATTGAAGCATGGGTTGTTGATTTGTTACGGATGAGTTGTAAAGACAAAACACCAAAAAGAGAAAGGAATTAAATTTATGCTCATTTTTTCATTTTTGAATATTTATATAAATTTAATTATTTATATACTTACTAAAAGTTATCTAAGATTTAAAAATAAAATTTATTATTAAAGAAAAAAATGAAAGAGATTTTGAGAAATTTATAATTTTATGTGATAATGTTAAGTCTAGCAAAAATTCTCTAATAAGATAATAAGATTCGTGTGTTTTTGTTAATTTGAATGTTTGTCTTCAAATAAATAGGTAAAGTGTTGGGAGAATATTTGAGAGTGACCCTCGTTTTAAAAATGAAACTTTATCTAATAGTAGTGTTTTTTAGAAGGCTGAGATTCTTTCTCTCAAGTGAAGGAGCGATCGAGAATGGCAGAGAGAAAACAAATGATAGTTTTATTCCCTTTCATGCACAAGGTCACATAACTGATAACTCCTTTCGTGGCATTAGCCCTTGAGCTAGAACAAAGAAAAAGTACACCATCGCAATAGTCAGCACCTTCCTAAACATAGAAAAGCTAAAGTCCTCTCTCCCACCAGACTCTTCCGTCGTCTTCTTCGAAATCCCTTTCACTCCCTCTCCATGAGACCAGACTTCAAGCACCTCATCCAAACAAAACATCATCGTCCAACAACAACAACTTTGCATCATAGCCGACATCTTCTTCGGATGGACAGCCAGCGTGGCCAAGGAAGTCGGTGTTTTTCACGTTATCTTCATCAGCTACGGCTTGGCCTCTGGACGAACCTATCCCACCGCCACGTTGACTCTGAACCCTTTCCCTTGGCGGATTTTCCAGAAGCTCGTTTCATTTACGGTTACCCGCTAGCATAGCAGAAACTGATGGCACCCATGCGGGATAGGGGTGCAAAAAAACTGATTCACATTGAATTGAATGGTAATTGAATTTAAACTGAATCGATTTTTTTTTTCCGAATTAGTTTAAGAGAAAAGGAGTGCAATGTTTTCTAAAACCATTTTAATTAATCATATATTTTCTTAATTTAAAAAAATAGTTCAAAAATTAGTTAAAAATTGATCAGATTTTTAGAATCAATTTAAAATTAGTTAAAAATCAATTTGATTCAGAACTAATTTTTTAAAATCATGTCAATTCTAAATTATTTTTTAAATAAATTTAAGTATTTAAACATAAAATCAAATTAGTTAAAATAATTTAAAACCACCTAAGGAGATTCTTAATTGTTATTGCAATTAATTGGGGTTCTTAATTTTTATTGTACTAAAAAAAATTAAATATTCTCACATTTTTTATGAGAAAATTTTCATAAAAAATTGATTAAAAAAGATTATTTGAAAATATCTTTTCCTATAAATCATATCAAACATGAAACACTAAATTTCTTAACATATGATTTTCGAAAATGCAAAAGCTTCTGTCCTACCATACTCCCCCAAGTGCCAAAACCAAAATACTATGTTCATGTGCATCAGGAACTATATGGTGTTATGATGCAAAATGACTCCCTGGTTTCAAATTTTTATTGCAGTTAACTGGGGCTCTTAATTTTTTAGAGGTCTCAACATGTTGCAATTTAAAAACCTTTATAAAGTGAGCATGCTAATCTAAACCCCCAACAATTTTTAGAGGTAAAGTGTGTTTCCTTTCCCAAACATCTCAGCTTGCCCATTAACTATTCTGAGAACACAAATTCAATCCAAGTACACCAGATTTCAACTAAACATACAAGAGTTGACCTATATAACAGAACATGTCAAGTACCCAAGAGTTCCACTAAGTTCAGAGAAGTTGAAGTAAATAAATACTGATATGTCAAACTATAATATGCAAGGATTCCGCTAGATAAAATATGGCCTTTGGCTTGCAAATGCTTATACAAAGACGTGTTGTTTCTAGCGTTTAAATACACCACTGATTGGCACTCAATTTTCTTTTAACAATACTACAATAGGTGACCAATTGTCGACTTAATTTGGCTTCATAACTTCGTCTTGGGTGCTATCACGCGGAAAATAGTTTGATAAAATATGTAAAAGCAATTAGGAGATCACCCATCATACACAGTGGAAAGCACAATCTAAAGACAAAGAGGAGAAACTGAGGCTTCGGTGTCACATTTGTGTGCAGATCTGTGCCAGCCTTTGCCCAATATTTATTTTTGAACTGTGATACAAGAACCATTGTACAATAACGTCCACCCCTGCCTCCACTTGTCTTTGTTATTTACTTTTTCTTTTATTAAATTTTTAATTAATAATAAAATAATATTTTTTATTCTATGTCACAGTTGGTAGATGGGGGACAGGAACTATTTGGTGGTGAGTGAGTTTTACTATACTTAATTTGTAGATCTCATTTAATATTTTAGAAAAATTATATTAGTAAGTTTCTAAAAATTAGTTAATAGAGAATTTATTTTTATTTATGGAAAAATTCATCTTATTTTTTTTTATTTTCTTTTTTTAAAAGTATTTCTAGAAAAGTTTATCCACACAAAACATTTATCTAATATTTTTTTGTTTATTTTTAATTTTTGCTGTGCAACTTTGTGGTGAATGCCTTGGGCTCGAAACTAGCCAATTACTGTAAACTTTTCTTAGTTTCTTGTCTTGGCCTCTAACAACTCGTTGTTTTAATCAACCTCACCTCCTAGTATATATTGATGCATGGTCTCCCTATACCGTATATATAGGAGGTTTACGGAATTTACACTTTACAAACTTTTGGATTTTTTTTTTTATCAACAGGGGCTAAAAGCCCCTGTTTTTTTGAATATTTAGACTTCATAGGAGTATAAGTTTTATTAAAAAAATGTTAAATACTTTTAGATATGACAACTAGCCAATAGAAAAATCTTTTTGCAACTTTCTTGTAGAGGAACATTATTTTAGTGCGTTAAGAGATATTTTCTTACAAGTAAAATCCCCGTTTACAAAAGTTTGTTACCACTGATCACTGTTAACATTGCATAATAAACTACTACATAATTAAGGGAATGAATAAATTATTTTCAAATAAGTAGTTCAGTTAATTTAAATTGTCTGTCACATTTTGGGTATAAAACAAAGTAATGTAGTTAATTAAGGGAATGAATGAATTATTTTCAAATAGATAACCAAGGAAAAAAGTATTTAGAATTAGGTTGTGAATTTTTTATTTATTTAAAAGTTACTCTTTAGTTAAAGTTAGAATAAAGAATGTTAAAATTAAGGTAAGTTAACTTTGTTTGATATTTGTTGATGTTTTTTTTACCTTAGCTACTTTTAGCTAAAGTTGTTTGTTAAATATATTTACTAAAATTTTGATTTCATTTAAATTTTTTTAATATATTTACAATAATATGATGATTTTGGGAAATTAATAGAAAATAAACACTTACTAAAGTAAGATAAATAGAAAGTTACTTTTTATCAAAATAATATATTCAATATATTTTAAAAGTCAACTTTTTGAAAGTCGACTTTGATTTTTTGAATGTGGATTTTAACAATTAAAAATTACTACCAATTTTTTTTTTTAAAAATTATTGTGAATGTGGAGTATATCATGCCATACAGAGAATTTTTTTTGAAATTAATGTCTCTTATCGTGATTCTAATGTATCCTTATGATCCATTCAGCCAAAAAAAAAAATGTATCCTTATGATCGCATTTTAGATCAGAGGAAAATTAAACATACAAAGTTTCTCTTTGGAACAAGAATATGGTGCTGGGGCGCATGGGTGTGCGCACTCAAGTGGTAAAAACGAGGCACGCCACAGAGACAGAGGCTAGAGGGAATGTTTTGCTTTTCTTGGGAAAGTCAATTATTTGTGACCCTTAAACAAAGTCAATGGGATCCGATCCCACGAGAAAGAGAAACACCAACTCTAGACCCTGCCTCGGACACCGTCACTCTCCACGTTCCTCCAAATCAATTTTAGAATCCCTAATAATACCATCCATCACTGCAGATTGCCATATTCTACTTTTTCTCCGTTTCCTTATTATTCAAATTAATTAAAATATCTATGGCATCTCTATCCCTCTTAGTACAATTGAATTATAACATAGGAAAAGAAAATTCTTAAAGATAACGAGCACGAATTGAAATTCAATTAATGCTTGATAGATGGAGAACCTTAATTTAAATAAATGCACTATCAGAGAGAGTTATAATATCTGTCCAGAGTTACAAGTGCATGACAGCACAAACACTTCAAATTAGCAAGTTAAAGAATAATTTTGATGAGGAGGGCTCTAAGAGAATTTAAGGCTAGCTAGCTCACCCCTTGTGCCACGTTTATGATGAGTCAGTCACTGTTTGACTCTCTTATTCATAAGGCCACCGCCAAGAACATCAACAGCATACGGCATAGGGAACAAAGATTCCAAATCTTTGGACAGATCAAGCACAATTCTTGGTCGACACGCTTTTCTTTTCGTGTCTGGCTTTGATTTTTTCTTCATGGGTGCACCTGGGCACTCTAGGATCACCGGGATTTTGTGGTCCAAAGATGTTGGAGTCTTCAACCCGTCCTCATCGTTCTCTGATCCCACGTACGAAGACGGAATCTCTAGTTTCAAGTTTATAGGAGGACACACCGGTTTTGTTGTAACGATCATGTTGTTGCGTTGTCGCTTTTGCTCTTCTTGGTGATGATCGTCTTTATTATCTCCTTCTTCTTGATCACGCTGTTGCACCGATAGTTGTTTGAGTCTAATAATCTGGTGATCTTCTTGGATCAAACTTTGGCACCCTTCCTTGTGTACCAATAAACCCACTTCAGGATGATCCATGTTGTTCATCACTCCTTTCAGATCTTTCTCAGAGAGAAAGACTTTGGAATTCGAAGATACCCCCATGAAGCAAAACGAAGAAGAAGAAGAACCGGATTCAGAGAACATCAAGAACAAAGAATGTTCAAGATAAGTAACGTAGTAAGGGTGGATATAGGTTTAGGTGGAGCGGTGAGAAGCTTAGCTATGGTTAGAGAGAAGATAAAAAAGATGCATGGTGGATGAAATTGGGTGTACCTATTATCAACATAAAGTAATGAAACATTTCTTGAAAGGACTTTTCTTTTTTAATTTTCTCTCAACTAGCTTGTTTGGATTGTAGCAGAGAGAGAGAGAGAGAAGGATGTTGAGGGTGTAGCGGAGGATCCAATGCAAACAAGAAATGCCACCCACAATTCTCTTTCTCTCTCAATATATAACCTGCAGGATGGGGAAAGTGTAGTGTGGGGGACTTCTACTCTGCTAGTCAGCGCGTATAAATATAACCATAAATGACCGTTGAATAAGTCTAATTTTTTATAGGTCACTGATATTATTTTCATTGAAATGTGAAAATTTTTATTGTTAATAATTTTTTATGTTCTTTTATTTTTACATAATAAATATTATTTTTAAATTTCTTAATTAATATCTTAAAGACAGGGGTTAATTAGATCTATTTTTATAATATTTTTTTCTTGTCAAATTATAATAATAAATAAAATATTCTATAAAAAAAGAAAATATAAATGATAAAATTAGAATATACTTTCATATCAGATTATAATCTATTAGGATTGATATAATGACAAGTGTTTATATAATTTGCATAAGCTCATATTTTATATATTATCATCATTATTATAAACTAAAAATATTATAATTAAGAATTTATTATATATCATACGATTATAATCTATTAGAATTGATGTAATGACACGTGTTTAGATAATATGTATAAGATCATATTTTTTTATATTTTCATTATTATAAACTAAAAATATGATACTATTATTAATTTTTATAATTATTTTAAAATTTTATTTATAGTAAATTTTAATTAAGTTGATCATGTGAAAAATTGTAGATGATGTAAGAAAATTTAACCTCGAATATTGCTATATTTAAAAAATATGTAGTATTTTATTTATTTATTTAATATTTTTATAAAATATTTAAAGAAAATGAATTAGTAAGGAGTAGTTCTATATTACAAAATGCTATGCATGAATGTAATATATGAACTTATGTATTTACACATTATTGGATAATTATTAAAAATTAAAAATAAGAATTTTAATAGAAAGCAAAGATGGTTGGTGTTATATATAGTTTATATATCCTAGTATAAGTAGTACTATATATTTTCCATTATTAAATCTAATATATCAGTAATCCCTTTTTCCTCCTTATTTCTACAAACTTTGTTGCACAGGGGCACGTGGTTCCAGTACTATAACAAAGGTTTTTAGAGACAGATCTTTTATCCTTTACACAAGAGTTCTAAATTATTTTTGAATCAATACTTTTCACAATAGTTATTAAATCATCTTAATATATGAATTTTATATCGATTATCAAAGTCATCGTCTTAGAATATCTGTTTGTTATTTAAAAATGTAAAAAAATGACAATTTAAAAAAAAATTCCTATAAAATAATTTTTTAAGATGATAAAATCGTCCTACAAATAAAAAATTATTGTATTTATGAAAAAACACATTCTGTTCTTTTGTTTTTGCTTTGGCTTTCGTGGCTGCAAAACAACCTTGATTGCAGGATTAAACACAGCCTTCACATTCTGAACATTGCATCACAGACATAAAATTAGGGTGAGGCTAATAACCTTATTTACTTTCAAGCTCGTTGCACAAGTTGATAGAGTAACTTTTATATGGTTATACACTATAATATATATCTATCACGAAGACAATGATGCTATGTACAATAACAGATCAAAGTGTTTAATGTAGACTTTACACCAGTTACATGCTTTGTACCTAAATTCATCCATTTACCATGTCTGAATCATACGATTTGTCCCTGAATATAATTGTATTACTGTGGTTCCATATTGTCCACACTATAGTGCTGCCCACGTTGCCCACCATACTGACTTCTCTTTGTTATTTCTCAACCTCCCTGCATGTTGCCATAGATTACTTATGCAATCTGCATGAAGAACCCTCTCTTTTCCTGGTTATGTGTAACACTTTGTCCATAGATGGAAAAAAATCCCCATTTAATTGGTATAAAAAAGACTTTAGGTTTCAGTTATGATGATTTGTCATACTATCTTAAGTCATGCTTATTGTATTTTGGAATATATCTTGAAGACTAAGAAGTTAAATCAGGAAGACTAATTCGACAGTGGATAGCTAAAGGATTTGTAAAAGCTGAAGAAGGAAAAACTTTGGAGGAAGTTGCACAATAATATTTAACAGAGTTGATTGGTAAAAGTTTAGTGCATGTGTCTTCATTTACTGTAGATGACAAAGCTAAGAGTTGTCATGTTCATGGCTTATTACGTGAGATGATCCTTGGAAAATTCAAGGATTTAAGCTTCTGCCAGCATATTAGTAAAAAAGATGAGTCGATCTCAAGTAGGATGATTCGACACTTATCAATAGCAAGCTATTCAAATTATTTAATGAGGAATACTAAAAGCTCACGCACTCGGTCAAAACTTGGTTTTGCAGATAAAGAATCAGAATTAACCAACAAATTTGCGCTAAGAATCCCTATAAAATATAGGCTATTGAAGGTACTTGATTTTGAATATGGTCAATTGAATTTTGTTCCTAAAAGTTGGGGAAATCTAGGACACTTAAAAGTATTTAAGCTTAAGTTTTTCAGACTGGTCAATTGTTCATAGACTGGAATTTTTTTTGCTAGTCCCTTTCCTTCCATTGATTGTCATTGTTACATGGATGGTTTTGTTGGTAACTGCGGTATATGGTGATGCAAGTTTCTTCACTCAAGCTGGCTAGGAAAACATTTGTGGTGTTGGATATTGGCATGTATATGTATTTATTAGGCTTAGCTTTTCTTCTGCATTGGTGTGGTAAAACACTGGTTGCAAACATAAGGCATTTATTTGTCCAATGAGCTTTTAATCTTAAAATAATCAATTTAGAGTTGGAGGCAAAAGATGTTGATGAGGATCGAACTAGTAGTTACTTGAACATTCTTTTGCTGGTTGTGTATCCGAACAAATTGTTTTATTATCCTTTTTAGAAACTTTCTTTCTCTGGTTGTTGCTCATAGGCCTGCTAAATTCGTATGAAATATACTAAAATTTAATCTGTCTGGTACAGTATCAACTTTTGATTTAACAATTGCTCAATCATGTTAACTGGACAAACACATTATATACATAAAGTTGTTAAACTAGTTTGCATTTTGTAACTTCAATGATGAAATGCACACCAAATTTCTGATGAACTGGAATGCCAAATTTGGTAGGCATTTATTGATCGGGTTCCAGACACAAATTTGTATTTGGTTTGTCTAGCACGGGCTGCATGCAGCTTGAAGCATTCAACAAGTGTATCGGGAGAATGTCCAACATGTTAGATTTGCAGGATAACAAAAAGGGTAAGTATTTAATCAGGTCACTCATCTAATTAATAAATATTTACTAATATAAGATTATCAAATCATTTTCAAATGCCATTACTTTGCATTCATCATGGTTTAACTTACTACTATGTTACTCCTACCATAAATTTTCTTTTTATCTATAATTAATATGATAAAGAAATATATAAAGGAAGAAAAAACAATACTATATGTATAATATAAATTTTCTTTTTATCTATAATTAAGTGGGCAGTTTTATAAGTATAGGCTGTTTATATTATAGCTATGAGATAGGGGAGAGTTCTTGCTTCAGTTTGGGGCTTCTTTCCCTAGAGGTTATTCCTAGGGGCTAGTTAATTATTATTTCTGTTTGTCGCTTTATATATTCCTTTATCAGGCACACAAATAAGTATAGCAATGAGATTATTAATGATTGGACTAATAGGTTCGTTATGCATGAAAAATACTTCTTATAATTAGAACGAGATTTAAATATAAGATATCATTAAAACTATTAAATTCTCCAACTCTAAATCCACCCTAGCTCATTAATCCCTAACTAATGAGTTATATCTTAAATACTTTAGAATAAACCACTAATTTCATCCTTAAAATATTACTTTCTCTCATAAATAGTTCCTCACTTTCTCAAGTAAATAATATATTATTAATAATTCACTAAGCATTAGAAGTTATAGTAAATAATATCACAGGTATTGAAAAACCTTTTAAATTAGTTCTAAATGTTAATAAATTATATCAACTTGGAGATTTAAACTGGCAAATATTCAATACTTTAGAGTTCATTTATATAATTTTATTATTTTAAGAACTACTTAAGAAAGAAAGTAATACTTGAGAAATCAAATTGATGGTTTATTTAATATTATAAGTTGAATTTGTATGAGGCCTACAATTCATTTTTCTAGGATCAATCAACATCTCTTTAGCTGATAAAAAAAATAAAAATCAATAATATCTCTTTAGATATACAACATATTCAGAAACTTGATATTTTAAGTGATTTTTCACATCATGGCTCAAGCTACAAATAATTACTTCCACCTTTTTTTTTCTTCTCTTTCCTATTAGGCATGATAAACTGCATCCTCGAATCGTTTCGAAACACATATATAAATTAGTTAATAAAAAATTGGATTATATATAGTAAAAAAAAACGAAGAAGTTATAATTTACATAAAAAAGAAGTTATAACCCAAAAACTGAACGGTAAGATTTGGAACTAACAGGTGCAGTTAAGTCTTGAATTCCAAAGTATGCATTCCAGATATGATCAAAATACCTGAATGTTTTCTTTTCCAAGAAAAAATTTATTAGTAGACTTAGCTTTCTTTTATATATTATTGATTTATTGTTATTAATCATATATCTCTTTTAGCCTGTTGTGAAATGCAATTAGATCATCCTTAAGATTTGCTTTATGATCGTTATAGGATTGATGTTATAAGATTTATTTAGATATGTATGATGATTTTTTTAAAAGTTATTTAGTCAAAATTATTTTAACTAATGATACTAAAAAAATTATGAGAGGGCAATACAATTTATCCGTATATTGAAAAATTTATTACTATATATTTTCAGTTCAAAATATAAAGGGTTGAAGGATGCATCATGCATGGAATTACTGAAAGAGACAGTACTTCATTCCGATCAGAAGGCTTGCAATTAATGATCGATCTCAAGCATGGAATCCAGCTAAATTAAATAACAATTTATTTTAAGCATAGTGTTTGCAGTGTACCTTCATTAATTATTATAGAGGCATCATATGTTATCATTTGGTTAAAAATATTGACCAAACTAGAGGGTAACCCGTCAATTATAGTGAAATCCAAGAGCATGCTTTGATTGTATCGTAGTTTAGCAGCAGGTCATGAATATATTAATTTCATAAATGAAATGGGTCCTACTGCCGCCCATTTCTCACGTTGCTAATAATTGGGCACGCAAAGGCAATAGATTAGACGTGTTCGGTTTGGACTTAGGATTCCCAAACTTTACCACCAAACCATACGGGAGAAGGTTTGAGATTAAGTGAGTTTCGTTCTTTGGGGGGATCCTACGTATGAATGTGAAAGAGAGAGGGAGAACAAGATTTATGTAAGAGTTTCTTCCTATATTAATGGCCACCATGTTGTATAATTTGTATTTTATGGAAATGGAAAGACAGTTGTGTTAGTGTAGATGAAAAATAAGGATAGAAAATAGACTAGTCACGATATTAATTTACTTATTATTTACCATTTACGCTGTACCCAAGAGAGAAAAAAAGATATTATCCATCTCGGTAAAAGAAATTGACAAATGGAATATGCAGAAAAGAGGGAGGACCCAATTGGGATTTGCCTGAATTTCACCACATATCGCTTCGAACATGATAAAGTGACGTATCTTGAGGACCACACATTGCATTGGCTACTTTCCTAGTTTCTATATACTCTATTTTGTTTGCTCCAATAACTGAACTTGCACCGTATACTCTATGATTTATATATGTCCGTGCAAATGCAACAACTGCGTCCGGTTTTCAATTGTCATCAAGCTTAGACTCTTCAATGTCAAGCCAACCTGATTATGTTCTTTTTCTTCGTATTCCTTTGCTTTCCCAACATTTCCATTTTTCTTAAGTAATTTCTTAGATACTTCAGATGTTTGGTGTTTCACAAAACCTCCAATGCTAGCTATCTGTCCGTAGTTGAGGAAATAATAATGAGATGAGAGCTAACATGTGATGGTGTTCGAAGAGTAACTTCAAGGAATGCATCTATTTAGTTAATTCACGCCCCGTACGATTTTTAGGTCTGTCAATGAATTTGGGAAAATTATTGATAAAAAACATGCTCCAGATTATCGTTTAGTTTTGATTAATCTATGAGTACTATTGTACTACAATTACCAAAGCATACAAATTAAGAAATAGAAAGGCATAATATTGTGGGGTATAGGAACAGGGAGAAGAGAGGGCCGAGGATAAAAAGAAAAGGAAGCATAACACACACTCTCATGGGGCATAATTGCACTCCATGCTCATGCTTTATGATTTTGCTTCCCATCTCAATCATGTCCCCATCCCTAACAATCATGAACCATCTCGCCTTCCAATTTTCAACCTCTATCTTTCCTTGATTTCCTCTTCTACTTAACTGACTTTAGTTTGTTAACAAAATTATTATAAAAATAATTACTTTTTTGATAATTGTAATAAGCTTTTTAACTAATGAGTCTATTGGGGATTCAGCTGTTCATGTTGGATCCTATTGCATGACACGTCTCTAGAGCATCGGAGTACTGTCGTATATAGTTTATGAAATTATTGTCCCTAAATAAATTTAAACTTAAATATATTTTGATTTAAAATATGTTTTTTTATTATTTATTTTAATTTCTATTTAAATTTTATGTATTTAAAAACAGAAATTAAATATAAACTAAAACTAAAAGAAATCATATGTTCATTATTTAAACATCAAGGGATCTGATTCAATTGATTGAAGAAAGTGTGTGAGTTATTGTAAATTTTGTGATGCATATCTTCAATTTCTACTTATAAAAAGTGCTCAACATTTAAATTGTATGAGGATTTATTTTAAAATTTATAATTTATTTTTGTTATCTGTGAATCACAAGGAAGTCATTAGTGGGATTTCGACAAGGTCCTCATCCTAGTGAGTGATAACAGTCACAATGGTTCAAATCTTCAGTTGAAACATCGACAAATACTTTGGCAGTAAAGTAAGTTTGGGAGAGAAAGGAAGAATATAAAGTTATATACGTACTTGTCAACTGAAAGTCCTTTATATAGAGAGAGATTTCTTGGCGAGAAAAACCATTGAGACTACTTGAGTGTCGCATGAGATGCCATATATGACTATGTGTGCTTGGTTGTTTAATTACTCAACCCTATGATGTGTGGTGCATATTTCAGTGTGGTTGGGTTAGTATCATGTTTTATTGTTAGGTGGTAGGTAGGTGTTTTTTGCTTTGATTACTCGAAGTATGAAGTACTCAATAATGATTGATGACAATTAAATTGACTGGTGATTTATGATCGAGATAATCTAGAACAATTATTCTCAAGTCGACATTGATTGAAAAAAGCAATATTAATTTAAAAGTCAAAAGTGACTTTTAGAACAATTTTCAAGAATGTAACTTTGAGAATTGAACATTATCACATTTGTTATAAGTTATGGAGAGTGGTGGAAATGTTGCGTTCTTAGGGAAATTGGAAAGTTATTCTAACTCAATTATAACTTTTTTTAATATATTTTTACTTCTTTATCATTTAAATTATGAAAAAAATATTAAAACCTAACAAAACACACTAATTTATTCAAAAACAATTACAACATTCCTTAAAATACCGTTCCTAAAAATATTATATTATATATTAAAAAAATTGTTTTATTTAAAAGGATAAAAAGACTGAGCCATATGATATAGGGCATGCAATGCAAGTGATCCCAAGTTTTTGTTTTGGCCGAAATGAATGAGCGATTGAGGCATAGTACGAGCAGCAGGTGCACTGCATGACGTTTTGCATGGCCTCATGATTTGTGGACGAATTTCCTCTGTCGTTTAATGGCAACATTATCGTTTTTTCCCCCATATTTTCTTCACGACTAAACAACAAGACATGTACGAATGGCTTGTTCTTCGTTTGCCCGTCACAGAATTGGATGATTCAATGTTATTGTTATGTATGCATTGCACACAATGTGCACTTTTGCTAGCCATCCAAATACCCAGTATCCAATGCAATTTTATTTTTTTCTCTAAACCAAGGACAGCACCTAGCACATTCTCTCTTCCATGATTCATCAGATTTTGGCCTATACCCGTACCCTTTTTTTTTTGCCAAAGGCACCCCACATATGGATCCAGTGGGTCGAATATAGGCCCAAATTGAGAAGCAGTAGTGGTAAATAGTAATGCTAAAAATGGGCCAAGCTAATAAAAGCAATGTATCTGCGGAGCCACAGATCGAAAGGACACGCGTGACGAACAACATGATTGTCGTTCATAGAACCGGACGTTGTTGAGTTGAGGTAATGTCGTGTGGACATGAACGAACACTTTCATTTAAAAATCCAAACACCATTGAAAGTTCAGGTTTGATTTCGCCGTCCCCTTCAGTCTATCAGTTTTTTTTTTTTTTTTTTTTTTTACCTTCAGGTTAGTTAATTCCTAACTTCATCTTGTCTCATTTGTAAGAGTTTTAGACAATATATATTAATTTTGCAAATGTGTTGTGATGCTACCTAGGCTTTATCGAATTTGTCATGAGATTGTTGTTTTATTCAATATAACTGAATGTATTTGATTACATGTTTGAGTCGTATCCATAGTTCCAGGCTATGATCTATTTGTGGTCGATATATTTTGAAAATTAAAATTGTTTCATCTTTACACACCTCTCACTGTTCTGAGATGAAATGGATGCTTTGTGCAGTTTTTTGAAAGACAATGGCAGACACTGAGGACATTCAACCACTTGTCTGCGATAATGGGACAGGAATGGTTAAGGTAAAAAAAATAAAAATACGAGGATGATTTTATTATTTCCAAATTTTGCTTGTAGAAGTGATTGGATAGTATGTTCTTTTTTGCTAGGCGTACTTTGACACATGCATGTGAAGGGTACCTTTTGATTTGATTTAATTTACTCTGGATTGCAATTTGCAATGTTTAGGCTGGTTTTGCTGGAGATGATGCTCCAAGGGCAGTGTTTCCTAGCATTGTTGGTCGGCCACGTCACACCGGTGTGATGGTTGGGATGGGGCAAAAGGATGCATATGTTGGGGATGAGGCCCAGTCCAAGCGTGGTATACTAACTCTTAAATATCCCATTGAGCATGGTATTGTGAGTAACTGGGATGACATGGAGAAGATCTGGCATCACACTTTCTACAATGAACTCCGTGTGGCGCCAGAGGAGCACCCCGTTCTCCTCACTGAAGCACCTCTCAACCCAAAGGCTAATCGTGAGAAAATGACCCAAATTATGTTTGAGACCTTCAACACACCAGCTATGTATGTTGCCATCCAGGCTGTTCTATCCCTCTATGCTAGCGGCCGTACTACTGGTTAGTCTTTCTTGTACTGGCTATGGTAAAACAAGCAATTCTCTGCAAGGTTTAATTTGCCAATGGGAATATGACCAGATATTGAATGTGGAAAAATAAAGGGTATATTAAGAACATGTTTGATTCTCTTCTCACTTTTTGGTTTTAAAAAATGTTTACTACGACAATTTCATTCTATTCAACAATCAATTTCTCACCCCAAAAAACAAGTGTTTTAAAGACCATAAAACAGAAATAGCTAGAAGATGTTTTTATTTTGTTCAACCTCTCCCTCAATTGCACATTCTGCTCTATGCCTTGCACACCCTCCACCAGTTTTCTAAGCAACCTAGTTTAGTTGGATTTTGAAAACTAAATACAGTTTTTGAAACTCAATTCCAAAAACTTTGGTTTCCTCCCTACCAATTTGAGATGCTTAAACAGTGAGTGAAAACTCTATATCTTTTGAATCTGACTTGAAGTAATTGAGCTAGTCTGGTTGAGGTTGTCTAGCTTGGCTGGTTGCCCTTATGCTTGTTACATTAATTTATGTAGGTATTGTTCTGGACTCTGGAGATGGTGTCAGCCACACTGTGCCCATTTATGAAGGGTATGCCCTCCCTCATGCCATCCTCCGTCTTGACTTAGCAGGGCGTGACCTCACTGATGCCCTGATGAAAATCCTTACTGAGCGTGGTTATTCCTTCACTACCACAGCCGAGAGAGAAATTGTAAGGGATATGAAGGAAAAGCTGGCCTATATTGCCCTTGATTATGAGCAAGAACTTGAAACTTCAAAAACTAGTTCTGCTGTTGAGAAGAGTTATGAGCTGCCTGATGGACAGGTCATCACCATTGGTGCTGAGCGTTTCCGTTGTCCCGAAGTCCTCTTCCAGCCATCCATGATTGGAATGGAAGCTGTTGGCATTCATGAGACCACCTACAATTCAATTATGAAGTGTGATGTCGATATCAGGAAGGACTTGTATGGAAACATAGTCCTCAGTGGTGGTTCTACTATGTTCCCAGGTATTGCTGATAGAATGAGCAAGGAAATCACTGCTTTGGCCCCAAGCAGCATGAAGATCAAGGTGGTTGCTCCACCCGAGAGAAAGTACAGTGTCTGGATTGGTGGCTCTATCTTGGCTTCTCTCAGCACTTTCCAACAGGTAAACATTCTGTGGTGATTCAGTGATTTTAATGACCAAAGTAATTTGTGTTTGTGTTGTCAAAAATGATGAATCCAAAATGTTGATGCCTCATGCACTTTAGTATGTCTCTGATTGCCTTTATTTTAGTTCTAGTTCTGATATCTAAATCTCTCAATTTGATACATAGCTGGTTGCTTGAATTTTGGCTCCTTCTCACATTAGTTGAAGTTATAGGACAATTGGGATTTGTGTAACTTGCTATGAATATCCAGCAGCATCCGCTTGCAAATTTGTGCAAACACCCTAGAATGTTGTTTTGATATGGTCAATTTAGTAGGGATATTGATGATAAGGATTTTATTTTTGGAAATGCAGATGTGGATTGCGAAGGCAGAGTACGATGAGTCTGGTCCTTCAATTGTACACAGGAAATGCTTTTAAATGCAGCAGAATGGCTTGGTGTAGGTACAGCGTCCTCGTTTTGCATTACAGTAGCATCTTGCACTGATTGAAGATTTTTCTTAAAAAATGTTTGTTATTAGAACAGTGAACTGAGATAAAGTGGAGTTTGATGGCAGAATTAATTCTTTCATTTGTTTTGTTTTACCATTGTAATTGTTCAGCAGTTGATCTTTAATGATAAATGAAAACCGTTTCTTGTTCTTCCTCATAATCACCACATTCTTCTAATTAAACCCTATAATTTCATATTCAAGTTAATTTGGACTTGAGCGTCCCCCATATAAGCTGAGATCTTAGCCACCTATATAAGATTTCATTTTGAGATCTTAGCCACCTTTTTAGTGTACTCCAAAGTGTCATATTACTCTGAAGATTTCTTTCATTTTTTATTTTAATAGTAGATCTCATTTTGAGATTAGAAATCATTTTTTTAAGTTCTACAAGAATTAAATATAAATCAATTTTGTGAAGAGAGTAAAAAATTATTTTTATTAAAATGAATGCAGATCTTGAAGTTTTTCTACAAGAACTAGATCTTCACATTCTACTCCGATAATAAATTTTAGTAGGATCAGATATTAAAATTAAGATCTCCTTGCAAGATCTCTTATCATTGGAGATGTCAAAGTGGATGTTGGACTGGATTATATGACATTGATTAAGCCTCTTGTCCAATAGGCTGCTGAGTTGTTTAAAAATACGCAATTGGTGTGCATATTGACATTATACCTGTAAATGTGGTTATCAGAAATAATGTCAGTGATTTATTTTCACTACAAGAAAACTGAGTTGGGAAAGACATAACGTGGAAACAATTGTGTTGAATATATATATATATATATATATATATATATATATATATATATATATATGCTTGTGCTAGATATTGAAAAGTCTAAAACATTTTTAAAAACTTGAAAGTTGAATGTCTTACACAGCAAAGACCAAATATGATTTAAAAAGGAATAAAGTCTCCTAAGTCATGAACACCTACATTTGTTTTAGCCTGTCTGTGACGAAACGAGACCAAGTTCGTCGTTGCTTTACCTTGGGCTGTTGGGCACTTTTGTCAGTCAAAAGGCAAGCGCCCTAGCTTCAATTCCGTATTTCTGTTTTCTTCTTCCAAACATAATTTGCGTGTCCAATATCTAACTTTTACAAAAATAAAATAAAATAAAACTCGATGAATATATCCTCAGAAGTATTCAAAAAAATAACATGCATCTTTTGGTATATAATTTTTTAATATTTTTTTATCTTACGTACAATAATTGACACTTTGAATTTTGATTAAGATGATAAAAGTAGAAAAAAATTACTAAAAACAAAATATTTATCATATAAAATAACAAAAATGGTTGACCTTTGGATTTTGATTTTTAAAAGTATCTAAAAATGATTAAGAGGGCGTATTTTCCTTAACACTTGGTATATTTGAACACTGTCTTAATCAGGTATAATATCAATTAAAATTGTATTCAAATGTGTAACCAATATGTAAGAAAAAATTAAAGTAATAATATAACTTAAATTATAAAATGATTGGCCGATTATTTTTAACTTAATTTTTATTTATTGGAAAAAATAATAATATATTAATTTTTAATTTAACAATTGACTATGATTTTAGTACAAAATTAAATTTATTTTTAAATTATCAAATATATCAACACAAATTTTAATGTACATTACCATATTCAACATATATGTTTTGGATCATCATAATGTTAGTGTGGAATAAAATATTTAATATTTATTAATTTTATTATTTATTAATTTCTCTGTTAGATATAATTTGTACGTAATCTATTATTAATATATAAGTATCTTATTTAGAAGGATTTAATTCTAAGAGTACTTGACTCGACTAGTTGTATATTAAACTTGTGTTTACATAGTATGTTAGGAATTATCTAAAGTCTAACAGGTAATAAGCCACATCTCTCACCTAATTAACGGTTAAAGTTGGGATTTTCTCCGGGTTAGATTAAAAAAGCATATTGTTTGGTCTCCTTCAAAGGTCAAAGTATTATTTATCCGAAACGATATTAGCTTTTAATATAAAATATCAATACTAATGCGTTTTACTATTCAGTATTCATCTAAAGAGGAAAAGTGGGAGGGGGCATGATGTGTAAGTGTGTAACCCTGATTTTGTTTTATATCATACAAATTCCAGTATTTTTTTTAATGTTTAGAGTAAAATTTTCATTTAACACAATTTTCATTTAACAACAATTAATATAAATATTATAAATTTATATTAACAATTTGATACCTTATACAAATAGATTATTTTATTAGTATAAAAAGTGAAAAAGTTAATTGAAATATATTGGTAATATTGTTAATTTTTTTAATAATTATATTTTAGAATAATAAATATCAAAACAATAATATTAATATAGTATATCATATGATTAATATAGATTGGTTCTATATATATGAATAATTTATTTTTCATACATAAAATATATTCCATCGAAAATAATTTTAACAATAAAATGTCATTTTTAGTGATATTTTGAATGACGCTGGTGCGACAAAAGCAAGTCAGAGCTTTGATTTGGTAGGTTTAGTAGAAAAAAATGGTAGTTGTAAAAAACTAGAGTTTATCCAAGTACAAAACACTTTTTATATTATTGTATAATTATACATTATCGTTAATATAACTTTTAAAATAATTATATAAAAATTAATAGATTGTGATTAATCGACTAAATTTGTTTAGTCCATCAAATATATCAGTCTTTTCTCATAAAACTAAACATATAAAACTCCACTATTATAACAAAATCCTTCAAAACTGGGTTTCATAAATAATTAAAAAAAAAATCCTTCAAGACTGGGATAATAACTAACACATGCTGTGAAGTTGTTGAATTGAATTGATCTCGCGGACAGGTAATTCTTTTGAGTGATTGACATTTTGAAATACTAATAGGAGTTTCTTTTAAAATAATTTATGAGTAGTCTCTTTTAATTATTTATCTATCAAAATTAATAATTTTTTGACTAATAAATTTTAAAAAAACCGTAATCTTTGTTATGTTCTTGAACACGTATCATATTTTTTTAAGTCTATTAGTCAAACATTTAATTTTAATATATCAATAATTAAAAGAAGTTCAATAAATTATTTTATAAGAGATCATATTAATTTATTTATAAAAAAAAATCCATGACTCTGTTCTTTTCCGCCATTACTTTACTCCTACTACATTATTACATAAATTACATAAACGACAAACAAACAAAACATGAGATAAAAGAAACATTCCTATTTCCTGGTAAGTAAACCCATGGCTTTATTTATTTATTGTAAACGTTTCCCCAATCAGATATTTTTTTTTATTTAAAAAAAGTTGTGTTGTGTTGTGTTGGATTTGTGTTTTCAGTTTTCACTGCAGTGGAAAACGAAATAACTGAATCTCCAATTTCCACACGCCATTGGCAACGAGTGAATCAAAAAGTCAAGCGTTCAATTGGTTTCCATTTGCATCCCAATCCAACCAATGTTGCAATTTCATTATTTTCATCCAATAATTGAATTCACCAATGGAGCTTTTGAAGCCTTTGCACCCTCACCATGCACCCATTTTGCGAATTCCCTATCATGCTGTTCCCTCCGCTTCTTCTTCTTCTCATTCTCAATCTCATGTTCCCCTTCCTATGATTTCTAAGGTTCATGTAGCTGTTGGGAAATCGCTCGACAAAGCTGTCCCCTTGCTTCGATGGACTTTGAACCACTTCCGGAACGCGGAAATCGTCATTGTTCATGCTTATCAACCTTCTCTCACCATCCCCACTCTATGTAAGCTCATTTCATTCAATTTTCATGATCTCTACTTTTGCCCCCCTTTTGCGCTAATTGATTGGGTGTGTTTGAATTTTGTGCTTTGAACAGTGGGGAAATTGCCAGCATCACAGGCTAGTCCTGCAGTGGTGACTGCTTTTCGAAAAGTGGAAAGAGAACAAACCATGAAGCTCTTAGACAAGTATTTGAGCATTTGCCGCGTTGCTAGGGTAAGCATTTTCTTTCCCATGTAAGTAACTGATTTTATTTATGATAAAATTGTAACTTGTATGCTGCTTTTGGTTAGAAAAAAAGCCGTTATTAATTGTGTTTTTAATATAAAATTTCTTCCCAGGTTAGGGCAAGCGTTATTGTAACTGAAGCTGACCAAGTCCAAAAGGCAATTGTTGATTTGGTTATTAAGCATAATATTGAGAAGCTTGTCATTGGAGCAATACCAGAAAAGTAAATACTGCATTCATAGTCTACTTAACCAGTGTTCTTTTTTAGAATTTCCTTACATTATTCTTTATTCTTGGGGATTGTTTCTTCTGTATATAACTGCCTTGTTAGTCTTGCCTGTAGATTGGATAGAGTTGATTTTATTGGTTTGACTCTCATGTATTTCATATCCCTTTGTCGATTTTTTTTTTTTTTGTTTAGCGAGTGGAGAATGACACAACTGGTTTTATTTTCCTTCGATAACTTGAAGCCTACAACCTGCTTCAGTAGTTTCTGTTTTTGTCCCTTTCCTTTCACAGAAGGGATTAATAACTCTTTCCACTTATAAAATCATCGTGGAAAATTGCAGTTGCATGAAAGTGAAAAGGAATTCCGGTAAAGCAAATTACACGGCCAAAAATGCTCCTCCATTCTGTGAAGTATGGTTTATCTATAAAGGTAAACACATTTGGACAAGAGAGGCTTCTGAAACACTATGCTCTTCATCCTCATGTACTCAGCCCGAGATTGCCACCAGAGAAAGCTTGAGATGTAGATCTTTTCAATATGGTAAGAATGAATTATTTGACTCCGAATATCTTCAACCAAATTCAGCAAGAACTACTACTGGTTCTGGAAGTAGAAGTTGGGTTCAGGGGGAAATCAATGAGACTGAAGTGACTTTTTCATCCAAAGCATCCAGTTGCAGCAGTCACTGTTCCCCCCAAAATTCTTCCCGGGCTTATTTAGATACATATTTAGAGGCCATGGAAGAAAGAATTAACAAACAACTTATTGAAACTGAGAGAGAAGCTGAGGCTGTAACAGATGAAGCCTTCACAGAGCTATTAAAGTGTGAGAAGTTAGAAGTTGAAGCCGTGGAGGCTATAAGGAAGGTAAACAAAATCTAGTGATTATAAATCATTTAGGACTTCTGAAGCCGATAAGCTTTTGGCCTTTGCCCTTATTGCTCCTGCTAGTCGTGACATGATGACTTAAGTATTTTTCTTATGCATTTCAAAAATTTTGACAAAGCATTACAAAACAAAATCCCTCTGGAAAAATACTGGGATTCTGTGCACATTTTTTTGAGACTAAACATTTTCAGGCCACAATTGTAGAAGAAGCAACATTTTGAACATTTTCATAAGTTGACACTAATTGTTGAAAGCATTGTTTGGAAATTTCTATGACATCATATTATATGATTTAGCTGTATCCTCAGTCTATCTCCAAATCAGTGAGCAATGATGGATATTGAGTCTATAGTTTAGTTGATTTCTTAATTTCATGGCATCTCTCCCAACTTAAGTTATATTCTATCTCACAGGTCAATTTGTTTGAATCTGCCCATGTGCGTGAAGTAAAGCTCAGAAAAGAGGCTGAGGATGCACTGAGAGATACAGTACAAGAACAACAAAAGCTCTTGAATGCGAGTGAAGAAATTGCTGGCGAGCTACAAATGACCATGAGAAATATTGCCCTGCTAGATAGTCGTGCTCAGGAAGCAAACCGTAGGCGTGATGAAGCTGCAGATGAACTATCACTAATTCAAGAATCCATCTCAACCCTGTGGCAAGAAAGGCAGCATATCAGGAGACAGAAAATGGAAGCCCTGCATTGGCTTGAGCGTTGGAGAAGTCGTGGACAAGTTGGAGCAGCTCATTGCAATGGGGTCATTGGGTTTGCTGAAGCATTACCTGAGTTAGCAGAATTTTCATTATCAGATCTTCAAAATGCCACATGTAATTTTTCCAATAGCTTTATAATTGAGCAGGGTGGATACGTTTGTATATACAAGGGGGAAATGTTGGGTAGGACTGTTGCCATAAAAAAGTTCCATCAACATAACATGCAAGGACCATTGGAGTTTCGTCGAGAGGTCAGTTCTTCCCATAATGGTCTTTCTGCCTTTTGAAATTGTTATCTTAAAATATAGGGATGGCTTGAGAGAATTGGAGGTAGAAACCTGATTTTTGAGGCATTTATATTTTACTATATTATTTGTTTTCACCACATTAATAATGGAGATGTGTTCTATTTTCCTCAATTGTTTTTTTTTTTTTTTTTTGTGTTTGTTAGATTCCACTAATGTTATCCTTTTGTGATCAGGTTCAAGTTCTTGGTAGTCTCCAGCACCCTCATTTAATCACTTTGCTTGGTGTTTGCCCTGAAGCCTGGTCAATTGTATATGAGTACCTCCCCAATGGAACTCTTCAAGACTACCTATTCCGAAAAAGCAACAATTCCCCTTTGACATGGAATACCCGAGCACGAATGATTGCTGAAATCGCTAGTGCACTCTGCTTCCTACATTCTTTTAAACCTGAAACTATTATCCATGGTGATCTGAAGCCAGAAACTGTACTACTTGATTCTTCACTTGGTTGCAAGATGTGTGGATTTGGGTTCTGCATGCTGGTGAGTGAGGAGTCTCTCCTCCGTCCTAGTTTCTGCTTGAGCACTGAACCAAAGGGTGCTTTCACATATACAGATCCAGAGTTTCAGAGAACTGGAATACTAACAACCAAGTCTGACATCTACTCCTTCGGGCTCATTATTTTACAACTCCTCACTGGTAGGGCTCCAGTGGGATTAGCAGTTTTAGTACGCAATGCAGTTTCATGTGGAAAGTTGTCTTCAATTCTTGATTCTTCGGCCGGAGAATGGCCCTCAGCTGTGGCAATGCGATTGGTTGAACTGGGATTGCAATGCTGTCAACAATACCGTAGAGACAGACCAGAGTTAACACCTACACTTGTGAGAGAATTGGAGCAGTTGCATGCTTCAGAAGAGCGACCTGTACCATCTTTTTTCTCATGTGAAATCCTTCAGGTAACCGATTCTTTTTTATAAATAAAAAAGTATGTACACAACTTGGTTCAGTAGGTAGGGCCTGGCAGAGTCAAGGAATCACCAAATGCAAGTCAGGACTGAAGGCCCAAAAATTGCTTTTTGACCCGTTTTTTCTTCTGGCAAGATAGTTATGCATTCTATTTTTTGCTCATGTTTATTTTGGATTCCTTCTTCAGGAAATAATGCATGATCCTCAAGTTGCGGCAGATGGATTTACCTATGAAGGAGATGCCATACGTGAATGGTTGGAAAATGGGCATGATACTTCTCCCATGACTAATTTGAAATTGAGTCACCTGTTTCTTACTCCCAATCACGCACTTCGACTTGCCATCCAAGACTGGCTTTGCAAATCTTGAAGCTTCTTTTATTTATTTGGTTTGGGCTGAAGTGCTCTTTTTTATCCTCATTAGGCCAGTTTCGTTTTAGTCCCATTCTTTACTTTTCTTTTCTTGCGTGTGTGGTTGTAACTTGTAAATTTGTTTTGTATCCCACAAAACATTGTCAATTTGATTTGGTCCCATCTTACTCCATTCAAGTTGACAGGAAAAAAATATTATATTTTGGCCACAATTTCCAGCCAAGAGAAAAAGGAGGGGGAAAGTAATAGACAGTCATCGTATGTGCACCCGTCATGATTTGACTTTAATATGTTATGGGATTAAACTGATTCTTGTCTCATATTTGAGGGGGCTAAAGAAATAATTTAGCCTTTTTATTTATGTAAATATTCTATTTTCGCATTGCGTTTCTTTTAGAGTTCTTCAGCTTCACCATTTAGCGATATATGATATAAGACTGTTGTTTTGCTGTTGCGCTTTCCTGAATCGCTTTAGATGCTATAAAAATTGACTGTTTGTATATTCAGAATTTCCACTCGAAGTGCGTCCTATAAAAGTCATGCCACTAAGCACATATGATCCAGAAATTACTTCTTGTTCCTTCTAGTAGATATGATGTGCGTTGTGGAATTAGTTCCAAACACTCGCTAAGATAATTGTAGACTTGCTTGCTTCTAATCTCGTAACATATATTAGAAATCTGAACAACTTTGTTTGGATTTATGTTCTATAACCTACTTAAATCTATAGCTCATAATAATAAATAAGCTGTCATTGCCCAAAATATGCCATGGTTAGCTAGGCCAAGTAAAACTTAAGAGATAGGGATATGATCTTTACATCGGCTGCAGAGGGTAGACATGAGCTTTATAGAGATTCATGCATTCCAATATATACTTTAGTTCCACAATTACAAACAATTTGTCCTCTTAAGGGAAAATTGTAGGAGGAAATAAAGGTAACCTGCATACATATATATATTATATATATATATGACATAAACCTTGATTAGAAAAAATTTATGCCTTCATTTTAATACGTAACATACTTCATGTCGAAGAAAGTAGGGAAGAATTGGCATGCATTTCTGTGGAGTTAAAGGGGTGATCATCTTGGGCTATGAACATCCCAAGTCTAGAATGATCCTGTTGGCTACCGTCCAAAAGTGGATTGGACTCCCCTTTCAAGTTCCATAGATGGAATTCCTCCTTGCTAGGTGTCATGTTTTCTTCAGAGCTTGTTTCAGATTTCTGGTGCATTTGAATGTTTCCCTGATCATCCAGGTAGCTTTCAGTTTCTACACTATCATCTAAGGACTTGAAAATTCTACCTTGAGAGCTAGGACTAGCAGATTTAACTGCTGCTGTGTCCAGACAATGGTTTGAACCAAAGGATTGGTTTTCCTGATTTTCATTGTTGTTGAAGTCAGTGGTACGTCTGTCAAATGTGGTTGGCGATGATTTTTCCTGCAGAACGCCTTGTGCTTGAGTTGAACGTGGACTGAAACTTCCAAAACCTTGAATTCCTCGAGACAACCTCCGAGCACGGTTTCTTTCTTCCTTAAGGAGAATTCCTTCTTCCAGCAGTTTCAGTATCTGTTCTGCTTTCTTTCTAACAGCTAGACCCCAATTGAACCTGCATGCATATACTCACAAAGGCCACATTAATCACTATCTAGAATGAGTTTAATATGTATTGTCTATTGTCTATGTAAAAAGTTTGACGGCATTAACTAATTACAAATCACTCTATATGTAACTCTTAAGATAATTATTATGAAAATATTTCCATGCACCAGTTGCAAGAAGAAAAACAATTAAGGAAAAAGGAAAAGTGAAAACATACCCACTGTCATCAATATGCTGAAAGCATTTCATCTGGCCAATTACATCTTTGTCACTTTGAAATTCCTCTGCAACACTTTCTGGTCCATGAGTCAATAGGTGCTCCAGCACAATCAGAGAATTGTAAGAGGCCCTCCAATTCTTCGTGTCAAATTTAAGGAGTCTGTTTTGGAATCATTCCATTCATTCATCTTTGATCAGATGATTAACATACAGGTGGCAAGCATCAATAACAATAACATTAACACCAAAAGTCTTTGGCTACCAAGCGAGGTCGGCTATAAAGGTGACATACATGCATTCTAAAGAAGGAAAAGGAGCCAGAAAAACCTTTTGTGTAGAATCTCTACAATTCTCAAATAATCATCTAGCTCAAAAGCAGCCCTTGAAATTGATCTAAGTGTTGGGGAATCTGGGGCCCGTGAATTTCCTTTTGTAGCTTCTTCTGTGATTCTGCAAATAGTAAAGGCAAAAAAAACCATATATTACAAACAATAGAGGTAGGTTGGCTGAGGAACACATTAAAGCGTACTTAAGATGTGAAATCTAACTCATTTGGTTGAAGATATGTATGAGTTATTATAAATTCTTTCATTCTATCTTCTATTCTCACGGATAAAAAAAAATGTAAAATCTTATGTGGTATCATTAAAAAATAAAAAAAGAATCTTACAGCTCTGCGGGGGTAACATCGGTGAGAGCCAATCTAGCAGTCTTAAATTTTTCCTTGAGGAAGAAAGAAGCTTGCTTTTTAAGCTCATGGAACAAAGGTGTGCCCATTTTGTTGCTGTTGTTTTTGTTCAACATGAATGACATATCTAAACTGAATCAGTTTCTTGGAATTGGCTTGTGTTGGAAGGAATAAGCAAAGATTGATAGTCCATGTCAGGAGAAGAATTCAATGGAAAGTGAATTGCGAATTTAAAATGCGAGTCGCATATGAGTTTGTTGTGGAGAGTTTAAATTTACAGAAGACTTTTCAGAAACTAATTATGTATTACACAGGTTAAAGCACTAGTTATTAATTTAAAGTCAACTATATTATTTTTATTTTGTTGTTTCTCACGTAAGAAATGAATAAATAATTTAAATTATGATATAAGATTATTTTTCAGTTAAGAAAATTAAGCATAACTAAAGATTAAAAAAAATTATTATTGAAAGAAATATTTTTAACTCGTTATAAAAATATGCAAGTAAATTCCTTGTCAATAAGATAAGAAATAACATTGAAAATATCTTAGAGAGTAAAAATTTCAGTCTCAAAATAGAGATTTTAAAAATGTGTATGGTATAATAAAAGATGTCTGACTAATATACACTTATTAAAGAATTAAAAATAAAAAGGTTTTATTGAAATTCATGCTGAAAATATATTGTAAATAACAATAAAAGTGCATTAATAATATTTTAAATTAAAAATATCTTTTTTAACTCTTTAATTAGTGTCCTAAGACACTTGTTAGCGGTTGCCTAATTTGCCTAATAAAATGATGGTTTTGAGAAGTCAATATCTTGCCACTTGCTGCAACCTGTGTTTAAGTTTGAACGTTGAATTTTGAAATCGTTTATTGCTAATCCAGATTTATCCGTCAAGATCAAGACCCAGAGACAGAGACAGACAGAGTAGCATAATTTATATTAAGAAAGCCACACAGCCATCAGGCTCGCACGCAAGCAGAAATTTCAGAATCCATCTTAGTGGACCATGTGTTATTCGTTCATTCATGTTGTTTCTTTAATGATAACACTCGTATACCCCATTTTTGGAGTACATGAATAAAGGATGGAAGAAATAAGCGGGAAGAAAAATAAAAGAAGAAAGAAAAACTGATAAATATAATAAAAAAATAAAAAGAGATTAAAAAGGTTTTTTTAAAGAAATCTGAATATATGTCTCGTATTTTCTTTTCCAAAAGTTACAGTACCATTAAAAACATGATTATTGATTAATTTGTTTTATAGTCATGATATTATATTCGTATAAAGTTGTTATCACTAAAAAGAATGACAATTTCCTATAGAGGATAGTTAGGATATATAGGGTGGGTGAGTATATATATATTTTTTAATATGATTTATTTCATACTCAATGCTAGATCAAATCCTACCACTTAATTAAAAGATATAAGCCGCTCTCTATGTTAACCTGCATTGATTGCTTAATGATTTTACATATGTTTAGTATTTGTTATTTTAGGTAGGTTATTATTTAAATGATTATAAGAATTTTATATTATTTCCTTTTTATATAATAGTTTCATAATCATTATTGAGATTCAGATATTAATATGAAATTCAAAGAAAAAAATCACTAGTTTATAATGAACTTGACATTTCAAAACTTTTTATTTTTATTTTTTTGTCATCATAATATTTGTTAATTATTAATTTCTATCAAATTATCAAATTGCTCATCTTTCATAAAAAGATTTCTCTTGAATATAAGATGTTATTTAAAGATATGGTGGCTGGACTAATGACTTGTAGATAAAATTCTCATTTTCATTAAGGCCACATGTTAGCAGTTTTGCTTAAATGGATTTTTATGCAAAAACATTATTTGATTCAGGTGCAGAGCTACGTTGCGCCAAAGGGGGGTCATGGCCCCTCCCTTGCCCCCAAAAAAATCTTTTAATTCTCTTTATTTTCTATGTAAGTTTTTTATATAAAATAAAATATCAAATATAATCCAACTCAAAGGAGAGGACCATCTTTAAAATCTTTAATGTTAGGCATCCCTTTTCTTTGGAGTCCAGGAATTGCATAGAAAGAGGCAACAGCTAAAAGGTCGAGGCTCATATCAGCTTGGAATTCAAAATTGATTTCAAAGCTGAAAATGGTTTGAACTTGAGGTGTTCAGACTACGTATTATTAGTCTACACGGAGCTATTTAATTTTGACCGTTGGTTATACCCCTACCAATAAGTTTTGGAAAATAAATATAACATAACAGAAGGTCGTTTATGCAAGAGAGGTGATACACATAACAATTCTTATACTACTAATCTGTACAATTTTTTTTTGTGTGTATTTCTCTTTACAACATCATTTATTACGCTTCAATTTTTCTCTTTTAGTTGTAGAAATTATTATACAACTAACATTTTCCTTTATGTGATTTCTACCTGGACAAGCCATTATCATAGAATTTCATTGGGTCGGTCCATTTAGGAGCATATGAACTTCATCTGCGGGATTTAGAGCAGAGACATAATTATGCAAGACAGCTTAATACATGAATTCTTCTCCATTTTGGCCCTTGTGAAGCTGTCCTTTTGGACAACATGAATGTAATCTTTTGTGTGAGCCAATTCCCAATTCCCATTTCTTAAAGGCTCAGTTTGCTCCCACTGATTATTATATTAATTTGGATGTTCATGTTTGCTGACTTATATCTTCATCGTTTTCATTATTCTCTTTTACACCACAAAAAATATGTATACTCTTCGTTCACCATTTCCCCGGTACTATAGAGAGGATTGTGACACGATGAATTGAATTCGTGACAATATTTTGGGGTCAATTTTGTGTACTTATGTAGCTTCGTTGAACAAGTCGCACACAATTGACTGTTTGGTGAGAAAGTTGCTTTAACAAGACACGTACTGATGGATTCGCTTATAATTTTATTTGCAACTTGTAATCTGATAGCCTTTTTTTTTTCATTTTTTATAAAATTGGTGACGAGACAAAAAGGGTATAGAGAGAATTCCAACCAGATTGACTCTACTCTGCACCTACCCCACAACCTTAGTTAGCCCTTCACAGAATATAAAAAATCTGATAGCCTAAGGAAGTTGGTACTGTTTCGGCTTACATCATGCACACCAGATATTCCTTCATCCAACCAATTTTTTTAAATGTTTATTCTCCAATCTTGAGTTGGTTGATTAAAACACGCAACCACTCATAAAAACGGTCTCCTTTATAAATTAGCTTGCTGACTGAGCTTAGCTTTCTAATAACTAAAAATATCTAAAACTATAAAACACATTAACATAACTGTTAATGTACTAACAAATCGTTGTTCTAAAACTGATCCCATGAGTGTAAGGTTTCGATTTTAAATGTTGTGAATAATTTTTTTGTATTGATGCAGTTCTTAATACTTTTTTAAAAAACAGTAGTTAATAGTTAATGTAGTATTTATATAAGGGTTTTGTTAACATATATCCACTTTTTAACTGAAGTACGTTAGCAAGTTATATTATTGATGTAATTTAAGATAATATTTAATTATTATTTTTTAATATATTTTAATTAAAAATAAATATTTGTTAAATTAGAATATGTTAATAAGCTACACCATATATTTTAATACAATATTTAGTTATAACTTAATTACGTACTTCAATTTAAAAACAACCGTATGATATCAAATTCTTTATAAATAGTTTTTTCTTTAAATACTATTAGATATTATATTTTTAAAGATAATAAAACAAATATAAATTTATTCAATGCACAACTTTTCAGTTGAATCTCTATATAAAATATATTAATAAATAATAAATTATTATAAAACTTAATACTTCAATATTTTAATGTAACCATATATCGAAAAACACTTATTTTAATTATTATTTTCAATAAAATATTATTTAAGTTAACTAAATTATAAAATTAAATAACATATATATATAATAATAATAAAGAATTGACACAAATATTAAGGTAGTATTTTATACTATTAATGTAATTTGTATATAAATATATCGTATTAATCTAATTTTCCCTATATAAAATAATTTATATAATTTATTAAATGAAAAAATAGAATACAAATTATTAAACATTTTACTTTTAATTAAAATATATACACTATAAAAAAATTAATACCAAATAAGATAATTGATAATAAAAAATTAATTAATATATATATGATACATATACATCAAAATTTAATTTAAAAAAATAAATTATATTAATATTTTGACAAGAAAAACTCAAAGGTATACTAATATAGTATATAATACATTAAATTTGTAAATATATTTTGATATTTTATCTCTTGATTTTTATCTTTGAATATTATTATTTATAAAATACATTTTAAAAGAAACCAGATTTAAAAATTATAATATAATTCAACACAAGTATTATTATAGTCATTATATATATACATACATATATATATATATATATATGTATATATATGAACACGTTTTTACCTTATATGATATTTATCAAATAAAATACATAATTAATTTTAGTAATATTATTAATATTTAACTATATATTAAAAAATAGTCTAACTATTATTATATAAAGTACATTTTAAAACATAATATTATTAAGTAGAATAATTTTCTTTGAGTAATATAAAATATTATATTTGTTAAACATAATAAAAAAATATAAAATATTAAATGTATGACTTTTCATTCTAATCTATATATAAAAATATATCATTAAATTAAAATTATTATAAAACTTAATACATAAATTTTCAGAAATATATTAAATATACATAACAACTTTATTATTAGCTATAAAAATCCATAACATAAAATATTACTTATTGAATTTATTAGATATAATATAATTATTTATTATATACAGTAAATGTAATATATTTTAAAAATCATTTACTAAAAAAATTAATATATATTTGTGTGTGTGTTGAATAATGAATACAAAGAGATTTTGCTTGAAAGTCTTTGAAAGATCATTCATTCAAAGATATTATTATATATATATATATATATATGTCTATATAAAATGGTAAGAAACTATTAACATGGTAAGTTATCAACACTATTAGTTATAAGTAACATAAAATATTTGACTAATGAATCTAACAAACGGTTTATATTATTTTTTTCAGTAACAAATGATTAACATGAGTTTGGATAGAAAAAGAAAACATTTTAATGTTGACAAAATAAATCAAACTAATATGTTGAATACAATGAGTGATTTACATGTTTATTTTGCTTTGAGAAATAATGTTTGTGTACTAAAAAACTAGATTGAAAGGTATATATGATAGAAAAAGTAGATGAAATAATATGGTGTGCAAATATACATATACGTTAGACATTAACCAGCAGACTTTGTTGTTTGGTTTGGTCATAGTCAGAGCAAGAGCGAGCGAAGACCAGGTTTGCGCGGGTTTGGCGTCGTGAAGCAGTTGGTCTTCTTATATCATATCTCCAAACTAAAGGACACACACAAACAGAACTGGCATAATATAATAACATCCTTTTTCATTCTCACTTTCCTTCCACCTTGTATCGTATTATTATCCTCCTCAGTTTTGCAGCCATAATAATAATAACATACTCATATACGTTGACTTGTACTTTAGTTGTCGCAAATTAAGGTTGTTCTTGTTCCCTCTTTTATATCTCTTCCCAGCTTTTTCTGATCAAACTCCCTCACAGCTTGCGCCGTCGTTACTCAAACTCTGCCAACTCTCCTGCTTTTCATCCGTTAGAGGTTAGACTTTCACTATACGTTGAATCATGAAAGAGAGTTTATTATTTGTTTTAATTCACCCTATTTCTCACGTTACAAGTCTCGTATCTCTATTTTTTTCTAGATATTGATCAGATGCATGTTTCTGTTAAATATTTTAATTGTTATGAAATCATATGTATATCAGTTTCTGCTTATTTTATTTGATTGAATTTGATGAACCTGCAGGTTGCAGCCTCTGTGTACGTAAATTCATGTAGTAGACAATTTGAATATTTTGATTGATTTCACGTTTATTTTGTTCATAATTTCATGTTTTCTCCTTTGTTTGGCATGTGTAACTTTGTCCTAGTGGTATTCATACATATGAATTTGGGGATAATTATCAATATGTATGTGCCAATAGCTAGCTGCAAAAGGATTCTGTTCGTGTGAATATTGCTAATGAGTTTTGATATTATCCTTTATGCTTAAAACTTTATATATGTTGAGTAAAATTTTCTGTTTCTTACTCTCCGTTTCTTTGTTGTATTGTTGCAATACAGTTTTGAAAATATCCCTGGGGCTATTTCTTGTTCATATTCATCCACGCGTAGTTCATTCAGGCGAAGATTTGAGAACAAGGTTGGAGAACCTCTTCTCTTAAGCTGTGGTTATTAAGAAAAGTAGAAAAGAATCCAAAACCTGGACTGAAGTCGTGTTCAATGATGCTCTATTTTCTGTAATATAAACTTTTTTTTATTCATTATATTTTTAATCAAGGTTCCGCAGAACAGGGCCTAGTGGGAGAGATTGATTAACACTCGAGTGGATTCAAAAACTAGAGAACAAGATTACCCGTATTAGTAGTAATGGGAAAGGACTTGGTTTCTTCTGACCAGACCACTATTCAAATTCAGGACAATAATCCAGGATGCATGTGGGGCATGCTTCAAATTCTTGATTACCATCGTTGGCGCGTAAAAAAGGTGTTCCCTCACAAAAGGAGAAGACATACCACATGTAAGCAATTTGACAACAAATCATGTTTCTCTCACTCATTATTGCTTAAGTTTTGGTTTTTCTATTTATAAATGAAACATTGCATTTGGGTTTATTATATACGGAACCGACTGCTGTTGTATATTTTTTGCCTAATAAGGAATCATCAAAAGGTGTACATAATATAACATAAGGGAATGTTACATATTATTTCTTTTGTAATTTTAAAAAATTTCAATTAATTCTTCTAAACATATTTCTTTGGTGTTACTGAACTCTTTAAAAGTTAAGGTTCAAGTTAGAAATACTATACCTATAGCTAAAATTCTAGTTAATAAGCCTAAAACAGTAAAAGTTAAGCAAAGTTAACGGAACTTAAAATTTTATACTTAACCCAAACTATAGTAAGTATACCGATGCCAATAAAAAAGAAGCTTAGGAGTAACCTGAGACAGAGTGAAAGGGTTATTTAGTCTATGTAACTAGAGGAGAATTAATTAGAATTTGATACATAAAGTCAAGTAGAAACAAAATCAGATAGACTACTTAAATTGGGACACAAAGGACCTTCTGTGTACATTTGCTACTGCAATAATATGTGATTCATCTTATTCTTTGAAAGTTTTTAAACTACCATGTCATCAAGTATATATCATTCACTCTGTCTAATTGTTAGTCCGGGTACGTTGAATGAAGGAAACAACTGATGGTAATTTTGTTTAAGAAAGCACTAGAAATTCTGGCTTTGCAGATCACTTGACATTTTTCTCTCTTGAATGAATAATCATCATGAAATATTTTGCTTCTGTCAAAGACTTCACGTGCTTAGCAAGCTCTTTAACCTTCATGCAGATAAGAGAAAACCCATTTTGTATAACCAACATGAAGATCAACAACATGGAGTTACAGAAGCAGAACCCCTCCTTGTAAGTTTAAAACTTCATGATCTTATTTTTTAAGGTCATGGCCACAAACAATTATAGATTGATCTCCTATTTAACATGGTTATATATGAATATAATATTGTAATTATGTCTAATATAAATATCAGGTCGGGCAACCTAGCGAAAAATTGCATGCTGCAGGCAAAAGTTCTCCCAAAAATCGCAAAAAGGAACCACGCACTGAGAAAAAGTTTAACAACGAAAAATCCAAAGGCAATAGTACCATGGACTACTCAAAGAAAAACCAAACCAGTAAAGAGTATGCACTTCATCTGGAGAAAGATGGCAAGACAACAGAAGCCGCCCTTAACCATAAGCCTGTGGAAACAAACAAGCATAATAGAGACATTTCCAATAAATTTGAGAAACATACTGATGTTTTTGAGTTACTTAGAGTGGAGAAAGATTTATTACTCAAATTTCTACGAGACATAGACTTTGGTGGGAAAAAAGTCCAACAAGCTTCCCACATCAATGCAAGATTGACAAAATCTGGGTCATTTCCTTTGGCCTCAACTTCACAGATGAGAAACATAAGCTCTAGGTCCTTAAAACACAAGCAAAACGAAATTTGGGTCTTTCCAAAGGGAGAAAAGTTGCATGCTGGTACTCAAGAATCAAACATGTTGGTGTCCAGTTTTGTGAAAGATACTTCTTATGAGAAGCCAATGCCTTTAGCGAGTGATATTGGTGTGGATAATGCCATGAAACAAAAAGCAATCATTTCTTCAGGGCCTTCTCAGGGATCAAATCACAAAGGGTGGAATCAAGTGGTTCTTCATCAATTCAAAGTTATAAAAGAGAAGATAAAACATGTTCTTGTGGAATTCAGAAAAAGCGGTTACCAAACTACTTCTGCTGAAGCCATCCACCACAGAGCTTCACCTGAATATAGCATCATCAAAAATGAGGAAGAGATCTCAAAAAGCGTAGAAGATAGTGTGGTTCAACAATTCAAAAGTAGTAAAAGCTCAAATGAAACTAGAGCTTCTGATTATGATTCCAACAAACATGATGCTCGCCTCATGCGAAGAACATCCTCTCTGAATGAATCGTTGGATAGATATACCCAGTTGTTTGAGAAAAGCTTCAGCAAAGACACTAAGTGGCAAAGCTCAAAGTCTAAAAGCTTAAAATTGACAAACGAGGATAAGAACCACAAGAATGGGCACGCTCCTAGGTTTTCAAGAAGCAATTTGTCTATGCCTAATCTCGAGACTTTAGGCTTCATTCTACAAGATGCACTTTTTGATACAAATGATATAGGGACTACAGTGGAAGCTTATAATCGTGTTCATAGAAAATCAGTGAGTCTTCCTTTGAAGATAGACAAGTCAGTTGATCATTTTAAAGAGGCTGAGATTGTGGAAACAGTAGAAGGGAGTGGCAGAGATGTAAATCCCAGTCTTTTATCGGATATGATTATGGAGAAAATTGAAGAAATTGATGAAGAATTTACTTGCGACCAGAAGGAGGAAATGCATGAGCCAGAAGTGGGAGATGGAAGTTTTCCCCAAGATAAAGAGGAAATGAGTAATATGACTACCTATCTTAACAAGGAGGTGATGGCAACTCTTGAAACTGGCTTTGAGGACAATAAAACTGGAAATGCAGAAGGTAACAGATTCATGTTAATGTACATGGGACTAAGTATTTCCTTGAGATGTCATGATATAATGAAAATAAATTTTTGTTGAAAGTAAAAAAAAGGGGAAAAAATCACTGGATGAAATATTGGAGTCAATTTTCCCCCTCTTAAAATTTGTGCTATGACTACAACAGAGGTAATTGACTAATTGCTTATTGTTTTGGCCATTATCATTTCAGGTACAGAATTGAATTCACTAGGCCCTACATTGGACGAATTGGAGACTGATTTATCATATAAAGGAAATGTATATCATTCTTTGCCAGTCTCTTCATCCGACAGAAATGCTATGGTGACAGCCGAAGACACAGTCAACACTTCCAATTTCAAATATGTGAAAAATGTTCTTGAATTTTCGGGCATCTTGGGAAATGAGCACACTCAGAAGCGATACACAGTAGACCAGCCACTGAAGCCCTCCATACTCCAAGATTTGGATGCGACTTTGTGCCATGAAATTGTACCCTCTGAAGAGATAATCAGCCACCAGCTTCTTTTTAACTTAGTTAATGAGGTGCTGCTTGAAATATATGGAAGGTCTCCAACTTACTTCCCAAGACCATTCTCATTCAACCCCCGCCTCCATCCAATGCCTAAAGGGAACTATCTTCTGAATGAAGTATGGAATAGTGTTTATTCATACCTGACCTTGAGACCTGAGCTTGATCAGACACTAGACGATGTCATCGGTCGAGATTTGGCAAAAGGAAAAGGCTGGATGATCCTTCAAGAGGAAGAGGAGTATGTAGCACTTGAACTAGAGGAGATGATCATGGATGACTTGTTAGATGAATTCATCTTCTCATGAAGTTTGCTTGGACTACATTGAGGGCTGCTTGATTAGATATGCCATGGTTTTGTTCTGGAAATTATCCTAGCTGATCTAGGAGTTTTCACAAGAGGAGACAACAAGCTTGGCTCCTAATTTCTTCAGACATAGAAGAACTAGAAAGCACATTCTGAAGTTCCTGAATTGTATTAATAGTATAAGATGAAGATGTCAAAAGGGATCGACCACAAGCCTATCACTGCTACAGCACGTTAGCAATGGCATGCTGTCGAATATTGATTCCAGTGTGTTTCAGCTCCATGTCGATTTTTTCATGCTTGATATGATTCATACGTTTATTAACTTGTCTTATAAATGGGATTATTTTTTCATGCTTAATAAGATTCATACGTTTATTAACTTGTCTTATAAACGGGGTTGTCTAATATGTCAATTGTCATGTAAAGTAGTTGCTCATGGAGTTTTGGTGCATAGCGTGATTAATTTTCCATGTAAATATAACATATATGAGTGAAGATGTTTTTGCTTACACCTTTGAGGTTTCCTTTCCCTGTACTGGGTTACTGGTAGAGACAGTAATTGATGAAAATTTAATTTCTACAGACCAATGTCATATTTCTTCAGCACCTAAAATGTTATGCTTAATTTATACTTGATCTTTAGTATTGCTAACCTATTAACTAAATGGAAGAATCTTGAATTCACCCAAATTATAATATTGTTACGAGTCAACCCTGATCCGATGTATGGATATTTTATTCATATGAATGTCATTTTTATAAAATAAAATAAAAAATAGTACTTTAATTTTATACTTCATCAAATTAAGATGAGAATGAGAATTATAATTATTATTTGAAAAGACGTAGTTGACTGTCAATTAAGAATTTAACGTGTTAATTTAGTATTTTTAACGACACTAAATGACACGATTAATGTAACAATATTTATATTAATTGATGATTTATAATTTCAAGAACTATTTTGTGACTATTTTTTTTACTTTTGGGGGATCAATTTCATAGAGCATATATTTTCAAAACTAAATTTATTTATCATTTGTAATTTTAAGCACCATTTTAAAATTTTGGTAATTTCAGAAACTAATTTCATTTATCATTATAATTTTAAAGACTAAATTAGTTATTTATTCATTTTTAAATTATATGTATATAATTTGCAAAAATATCATAATATTTTTGAGAATAATGAAACACAAGATTATTAAGTGAATAATGAAATATCTTAATTTAAAACTAAATAAGTTTATCATATTAATAAGTGTGAGATTGTTCTGATTTAATCAGAAGTAGAAGTATAGGATTTTAGATTTGAATCCTAAGATAAGATTATATGATCATTTAAACTTCTGTGAGTTCTCTCCTTGTTTTTCCATGATGACCTCGTCAACATACGATATAGCCTTGCCTTTGTAAGCTTCAGGTGGCTTACAAGTTACAAGTTCGAACAGTGGCACCTCACGGCTAACTGGTGCACTCTCGTGTGATTATTTTTGGGGTCAGGAAAAGCACAAGCATGCGAAGTGTGATAGGCATTTTCGCACAACAGAGGTTGGTTCAGTTAATACATCGAACACCTTATGCCATTGTTTGTTTGAAGCTGTTTTGCACCCAGGCAACACAAAACGACGATTCCCTGTCTCGGAGGATCGAGAAGCTCCCCAAAGGAGAATCCGTTGGCTCCGCTTTCCGCAGTTGGATGAGAGATGGCCTCCCCGTTCACGGCGGTGACGTCTTTCACGCCATTAACCGTCTCAGGAAGCTCAACATGAACAAACGCGCCCTTCAGGTCAGTCATTTATATAATGAATGTGAATGTGAATATTTATGCTAAGACCATCTTAGATTTATTGAAAATGTTGTAGAGTGAAAAGGGTATTATTGGTTGTTGATAGAGAAAAATGAAAATTTTATCGTTTTGTATTGATTGATAGGTGATGGAATGGGTGATCAGGGAGAGGCCCTACAGGCCCAGGGAACTGGATTACTCTTATCTTGTAGAATTTACAACTAAGCTTCATGGGATTTCACATGGTGAGAAGCTATTCTCCCGAATTCCCGTTGAGTTTCAGAATGAGTTGCTCTACAACAACCTAGTGATTGCATGCTTGGATAAGGGTGTCATAAAGCTTTCACTTGAGTACATGAAGAAAATGAGGGAATTGGGGTTTCCCATCTCACACTTGGTTTTCAACCGCCTCATTATTCTGCATTCCTCGCCAGGTCGCAGGAAGATGATACCCAAGTTGCTCACCCAGATGAAGGCTGATAAAGTCACCCCGCATGTGTCCACCTACAATATTTTGATGAAAATAGAGGCTAATGAACATAATCTTGAGAATTTGGTGAAGGTCTTCGGTCTTATGAAAGTTGCACAGGTTGAACCGAACGAAATATCTTACTGCATTTTAGCTATTGCTCATGCGGTGGCCAGGTTATATACTGCAACTGAAGCATATGTTGAAGCTGTGGAGAAGTCTGTTACAGGGAACAACTGGTCAACATTGGATGTCCTGCTTATGTTGTATGGGTATCTTGGGAACCAAAAGGAGCTGGAAAGAGTTTGGGCCACAATTCGAGAACTCCCCTCTGTTAGATCTAAAAGTTACATGTTAGCCATTGAAGCGTTTGGTAGAATTGGACAGCTAAACCGAGCTGAAGAAATTTGGTTAGAAATGAAATCAACAAAAGGATTGAAATCTGTAGAGCAATTCAATTCAATGATGTCTGTATATTGCAAACATGGATTCATTGACAGAGCAGCTAAACTGTACAAAAACATGAAGGCAAGTGGGTGTAAACCAAATGCCATAACTTATCGTCAGCTTGCTCTGAGCTGCTTGAAATCTGGTATGACAGAGCAAGCTTTAAAGACATTAGACTTGGGCTTGCGTTTGACAATTAGCAAGAGGGTTAGAAATTCAAACCCATGGTTGGAGACCACTCTTTCAATTGTTGAGATTTTTGCTGAAAAAGGTGACGTGGGAAATGTCGAGAGATTGTTTGAAGAATTTCATAAAGCTAAGTATTGTAGATATACTTTTGTATATAATACCTTGATTAAGGCTTATGTAAAAGCTAAGATTTATAATCCAAATCTTTTGAAAAGGATGATTCTTGGGGGAGCTAGACCAGATGCTGAAACCTACAGTCTTTTAAAAATTGCAGAACAATTTCGAACCTGATTTTGGTTGATAATTTTCAACATGTGTATCTTGTTGTCTTTCTATTTACTAAATATGTATTGGTTGCGGGACAAGAGTCAATAAGATGCAACAGGTATTAAAGAACATGTACCATCTGAATCTCCACTGCTTGGCAAAATGTTCTTGACTTATAGTAGTAGGGATATACTTATCTTAGAAGGTCAGTAATTAGTTTTTCTCAAATCTTATAGCACATCATGGCTCTTATTATGATAATTCATTCAACTCTATTTCTATCATGGCAAAGTTCTTATTTAGAAAATGTGCCATATATCTCCATGAAATTATGATATCCAATTCGGAAAACTATATTGAATAAGTGAACATAAAGAAAGTGATGGCGTTATTTAACTACACAGTCCATGGACAAGAATTTTAGGTCAGCTGTGGGGACATTTTCTATCGTGTTGAATTAGGAAGTCATCCTATGCTGGATAAATGAAATTAACATAGAAGCTATAGCATTCTCCACAATCTTTGTCAAAGGAACTACTGATATAATAAGTACCTTGGATTTTGTTGTGCCCATTTAGCTGTTCCTGCAACTTGAAATCGAAACTGAATACCAAGTGCCATGGGTTCTAGGCAATGCTTCAACTGTATGACAAAGCATTTCCATACTTTTAGTTGTTTCTTATTTCCAGAACAGAACCAAAATGCGGAGAAATAAGTGCAAATGAGAGTGAGAAAATAGATGCGCTGATTTTATTTATCCATTGGCTGTTTCCTGTGTTTTTTTTTTAAAAAAAAATCCTATGAGAAGTGAGAATTATTTTGTTATTTAACATATCATTTTGTGTATTTATTTTTGTAATTTATCAATTTGGTTCCACAAATGGAAGCAGGCACGAGAAGAATAGCTGAAATAATTTTTTTTTATTAATTATAAAATAAATTATTTGAATTTCATTTTAATAAGAATTCTATTTTGTAATATTTCATTATAAATTACGATTTAAAAATTTATGTTAAAATTAACGTTAACAACGAGATCTATTATCATTTTTCACATGTCTTAGGAAATTTAGTTGGCAATGCAGTAAACGCCTGCAAGTGCTGTAGGCTGTAGCAGCATTTGCAATGGAGATGCAGATACCAAGAGAGACAATCTTTTCTGATGCATTGAAAGTTGAAACCAGTTAAGACCACAGCAAACCAATTAACAGAGTAACACAACAACCGCTATCATAAGGACCCATTCACGAGGCTTGCAAGTGCTCTTAAGATGTCCATTTGTTTCTACGTTCAAGATGTACAAGATGCTGGAACCCCTTTGGATGCTAGTATAGACTGATGAGAGTGAATAGAGCATTAAGAACTTGCTTGTCGAGCTCAAACCAGGAGTTCCTCCATGACTGATTGTTAAGGAATTTTTTAACATTCCAATCATATCAAGAAAAACATTGTTCCTAAGACAGCAACATAAAGTACCCGTAAAGAAGGGTCATGTTCAAAGGATGTAATCAGCTTGGACTGCTTGAATAAAGTTCTGGGAATTTTCTCATTTCTTCCCTTTAGATGTCCATGTGAAAAACCATAGACTATATAATTGTTATTTTTTGTTGATATGAAAAAAGCGGAATGAGTGGTAAAAAAAGCGTGTTATATAGTTAAATCGTTTACCCTTTCCCTAGAATGATCAATTATATTCTGATTAAAAGAAGAAAAGACAATTTTCTTTGTGACTAAATGTGTAGATCAGCTGATGTAGCGTCATTACAAATTTAAATTAACTAGAAGTCTTGAGTATAAATCTTTAGAATTACAACTGTGTTAAAATCTCAAAGGGAGTGTTTTGTTACTTATAGGAATTTTATTTGACTTAGTTTTAATTGATTGTTCAATATGATGTCTAGATATGAGTCGTCTTGGACAAAAGAAAAATGAAAAATCTCTTTTATAAATCTTTACCTATCATGTTTTTCATGTTTATGGGGGAGGCGGAAAAAAATGTTAATTCTGTTCTTTTCGAACCAAACATTCGTTGAATGCTTAAAATCTTTGTAGCAGTCAGTTCAATTACATGCGTGGTGCAGGCTTAAATATTAGTGAAATTAACAAATGCCTTATGGAACAGTGAAATGCTTTATCCAATTTGAAGTAAAGATAATAAAGGATTCAGAATTAACTTTTACCTCTCCATAGACACAGGTTCGATTCTTTTTTACGCCATTAAAATCCTACTAGGTTGATAGCCCTTCTCAGAGAGATTCTCTAATGTTCAAAGGCTAATTAAGTAGTTGTGATTGTAACATTAGCCACAAAAAAAAGAATTTCTAAGAAAAGCCTATTCAAGCCTATTTATGTGTATTCTTTTCAGTTTCAAACTTCACGTTTTTCAAAAAATCTCTCAACTTTCCATCTTCCACGACTTTATTTTAGGAGTTTTTATGAAACTTAGACTCAAATATAACACTTACTGAGGTGAGTCCAGTGTGTTTTATGTTTTAATGCATGCTATAAATCATATTTTATAGAGGCTGAATACAGTTAAATCCCCTTAGCTGCATGAAATTTTTCAGTGATGATCTTAAAAGGATAGTTTGGAAATTGTAATAGGCGCGGAAAATTTTCTTTTATAAACTCAAAAATCTTGCTTCAATTAGTTCTGTATGTTTCAAAGGAACAACAAATTGATAGATTGATGTGCCATGTGTTCAACAGTGGAGACTAGAGAGCTTCCTACCACAAGTTACAACAGATGTCCACTTCATTTCATGATCTATAACTGTAATTGAATTAAGTAAACATGAACTTGATTAACCTGTGAGCAAAAAAGGATTAAATTTGAAAACATGTTCATCCAGAACCTTCATTATTCCAAAACCCAAAGACTAAATCGAACTGAACATGCATTAACAAAATTGCAAGGCAAAGCTACTAACATGCAGAAAACCGATTGGCCAGTACAATTTATCAAAACATAGGTTTTATACAAAGTTAAATAAATAGCATATCTTAGAAGTAACTGCACCAGTTTCAAAACGGAACCGGTACAGATGATGACAAAAGAGACTGAGTGTTCAATCCCTTTCCAAATCATGCAAGAAAACCAGCAAGACATCCACTTTCATTCATTCAGGTAAGGTAATTTATGAACTCTGCAGCAGTAGCAATTGCTGCCCCAGTAATGGCATCTATCGCAATCTTGTCTTTCTTGTTGTTGCTGGCTGCAGATACCAGGGCCCCAGTTACTGCACCCCCAATCATGGCATTCTTCTGCAGTACATCCAATCCAAGTTCAAGAAAACAAAAAAAAAATGGTTGAGTAAGAATCCAATAAAAATAAAATTACAATAAAAAAAGCATGCTGCACATCTAAATCCAACAGTTTTCACAAATTCATTTGTTAAAATTATTATATTAAATTATAGTTTGGAAATTTTATAAATAACTTGTGATAAGCTAATTTTAACTTACCAAACTTAGTTCATTTCACATTCTTATTTTCTTCTCGGCGTTTATTGAGAGGTTTATCCAAATTCTAATCGAAGTGAAATTGGTAACAACGTGATGCTTGTTAACAACAGCTTAATTTTAAATTTTCAGACACTCAAGCTATATCGAAGTGGGTATTTTTCTAAATTCTAATCCAGTTCGCTATTAGACTCACTCAAAGCCAAACATGATGCTTTTTAACAACAAGCTTGAATTTTGTTCAGATTTACATGGCATCGTGTTGAAGGCAAGTCCAGAGAGAAAAACTAAGTGTAATTTCTAGCATGGGATCTAAAATGAATCTTAATAAGTTTATTTAAATTGTGAAATTAAACTACTGTAGAAAATGCTGGTAGTTGGGCAAACGGTAAGTGTAAGTCCAACCACCCTGTGGAGAGAATTACCCAGTCTCTGGTGCCACGGATCCTCTCTACCCCATATTCCATTCCAACATAAACGCCAGCTATAGTTCCTATAAGCATAAGAAAAGTACATCAAATGGAGCTACATCATTTTCTATATGAATGTGGCACATCATGCAACACAGTCTTACCCCAATATACACCTTCTTTACACATCTTCTTCAACTGCAACAACACAAACCATACCTCGTGAGCAAGGAATAAAGAATAGCATACACCACGAAATGTCTATTGAATAGGATTCCAAGGTGCCCTTTGGGGGGTCACCCCAGTCATTATCATTTTCCGCTACAACTAATCCTCCCATCACTATACTTTAAAAGAAAATGCATAATATTGACAGCACTATTGAAAGGTTATGGAGAAGAGAATGTGATTAATCGTTATGTTAAAAAGTGACAACAATATACTAATCTACACAGTGAAATTGGAGTAGATGTCTACACCTGAAAGCATCAATACCACGAATTACAACGTTAAATCGCGAACTTACCGTTTTCTCGAAATCACGACTTGAGATATTCCCTGGAACAGACATGTTGAATTAGTCTGACAAAGGCCTTCACAGATGAAAATATATCAAAACAACCAGGAACATTGAACCGATGCCACCACAGAAGCAAAGTAAAATACAGTACTACAATACAAGCTATTTTATGCTTGCACGTTGGTGTAACCCGAATTTAAACAAGGAAAATAAAAATAAAAAAACGTTATAAAAATCAAAGCTTACCTCTTTAGGCTCCGTAAAAAAAGGAAAATAGCATAAAGAGATAATGGGGTAGAGAATTTTTGAAATGCTTAGTTACCCTTTTGGATAATATGATAAGTATCTTCGGCAGCTGATCGCGTGGCTGCGACCTGAAATTGGAAATGAAAAAATAAATAAAAAGGGCAATTAATTAAGAAAAGAGAAAGAGAAAGAGAAGAGAAAATAACTTACAGCTCCGATCTTAAGGAAACCATCAACAGTGAGATTGAGAAATGGATTACCCATGTCAATAGTAACGTCGAGCCTTGGAGACCCTGAAAGCCTCGCCCAAGGCATCTTTCACGCTCACTCTTCCTTCCTTCCTTAGTTTTCTTCAGTTATCATTTAAATTCGCACACATAGGAAAAGGCAAAGATAGGTTGGGGATTCATGTGCCAATGAAATTCATTGGCTGATACTCACTACTCAGATATCCTTCCGCATTAATTCTTTATATTTTTTTTCATCACACTCGTCTTCAAGATGAGACGGTAGGATGAAGTTACCTCTTCTTGCAAAAATTGTTTCATATGCAATGTTTAGATGCAAAACTTTTAATTAAATGCCGTCAGAAATTTACTATTTATTGTAACAAAAAAATACTTACTATTTAATCATTATTTTTTAGAAGTGTTAATAAATTAATTCAACAAAAACAAATAAAAATCATACAAACTAAACATCAAAAGATTCAGAAAAACAACTTTTTATTATTGGGTAAAATCAAAATTTAATTTATAACATAGAATGGGAGTTTCAAGTATAAAGGTAAAGAATCACGTTTAAAAAATACTAACTTTTTTTGTTATTCGATAAAAACAAACTAAATTAATATATTATTAAAAAATCAACGAAAGTAAAACACCAAAGAGATACTTGTTATAGTTAGAAAATAACTATTTTTTCATACATTGATGTCAAAGTTTAATCATTTGTATTACACATAGTTTGGTTTAAAGTGATGAAACAAAGGTGAAAGTTGTTATAGACTTACAACTGAAGAGAGATGAATGTGGTTGGGTAAGGATGTTTGGTGTATTACTTTGATCTAAACATGAGATGAAACAGAGTAAAAATCACGAACTAAGAGGCTACATCATACCAAAATTGTATACTTACCAAATTTGACCATCTCTTCATGACCCTCATGTGCTTTGTTTTTTTTTATTCCCTCATTGAGTAGGTGTTCGTGTATGCTTATGTTGGTGCCTTGTAAAGATTTGTTGTTTAGTGATCAGTTGTGTAGAAACCATAATCGGTTAAGCTTAAATGGATAATTGATTATGCTAACATGCCTAATTGATTTTGTTTAATAAAAATTGTCTTACCTAATTAAGGAAACATGCACTTTTAATGGGGATAATGAACATTGGTTGAATCATCATTTTTTACATCTTTCTTTTATTAGTGACATGTATCTTTAATTTAAATTTTTCATCTGTCTCACATTCTTTTTCAGCTTAATCAAATAATTTAATGTTTTATCTTTTTTTCAATCTCTTTCATCATTTTTCGTTCATCACACTTTCATATGTTTTCATCATGCTCTACCAAACATCACTTTAATGCTATTTGCTTGAAAAATCATTTGAAACTTCAAAACTCAATCCATCTTGTAGTATTTATATTGATTTTTATTTGAAAAATTACACAAACATCATCTATTTTTTAACTATTACAATAATCTCTCTTATGGGAGAATGTTAGTGTAATACACAAATGAGTGTTAGTATAATGTTTCAAACATAAAGGAAATTAGTGTATGAATAAAAAAAATAATGTTTTGTGTAATCTGAAAAAAGCTGGAAATGTGAGTGTAATTTGCTATATGTTTATAGTTTTTGAATTTACCTTTTTGACTCTCCTTATCTAAATGTTAGTATTTTTTGGGTGCTTTTGCTATCCATATTGAGATTCAGTTGACTTTCCATGCTAAAGTTTTTGTTGCAGTCTTGACGATAGAAACTACTAGAGACAAGAACTAGCACCCTTTTTGGCTGGAGTCAGATTTTGTTCTTTTAGTTAGAGTTTTCACCCGTCCAGAGAGGGTGTCTTAGCCTCTTTATAACCACTGGAAAAACTATATCAATCTAACCAAAACCTTTTCTTTTAGGATTTCTCACATTTACAAGGAGTCAAATACCAGTGTAGACAAATTTGCCTCATTTGGTGTTTAAAAATTGGGGTATACATGGTGGGACATCCCACCTAACTTTATTCCTAAATATCTCCTTAGGTACAAAGAAGGGCTCCCCTCTTATAGGTTTTGTGTTTTGTCAGCTCTGTTTCCTTGAGTTTGGTCCCCCTCCCCCCTCCTAAGTGTTTTGTTAAGCTTTTTGGTTCAACATATTATGTTGTCTATGTTAAGCTCCTATTTGGAGGGGGTGTCAGTCTAGTTGAGATGTCCTCTTTGTTAACTTGATTGAGACACACCTTGTTTTGCTTTAAAAAAATCTTAATATTAATAATGTGAACGACACTAGTTATACTAATAATTCTAATACGCAAGGAAAACACCCCGGATTAAAAAATGAATTCTTAAAATATATGTCTTGTGTTATCATTGTCTTAATCTTACTTACTCTTTATAGAATTACACATTCTTGTATGAAACTTATTTCCTTTTTTTTAGTTGCTTAGTGTTTTTATTTATTTATTTTCCACAAAGATGAAAACATCGCTTGATAATGTTGCCAGATCATTTGTGAAATCTTTGTCCGATACTAGTTTGGGAAAGTCAAATTAAAATGTATATTTTAAGTTCCCAATATAGGATGGACTTTATTGAAATTACGCAAATCTTGTGATAAGAGCAACTGAAAAATAAAAATGGAGATTTTGGTTTATACGCAGGGTTGGGTTTTTATTTTGTATGATTATCATTAGACGTGACATTTTATTTGCTATTAATATAGTAAGTAAGAAATTACAATTAAAGTCTATTTGCATTGATCATCATAAAGCAATTGAAAGGTATATTATTTTTTAAAAGATTTAAATATTTTTTATCTCTAATAAATATAAATTTTTTGTGTTTGTTCATTAATAAATTTTTATTTTTCATTAATTTCCTAATAAAATAATAATTTTATTTTTTATCGTTGATACTATTTTTAATTTATGATAAATTAATGAATTTTGTGTTTATTCCTTTATATAAAAATTATTTGTTGTTAATCTGTATTAAAATAAAATTTACTAATTTATCATGGAGTAAACAAAAAATTCATTAATTTATCATGAAATAAAATAAAATATGAAATAAAAAATAAAATTGGTTTTTTATTCAAGACACAACTTAAAATAAATTTTATTAGAAAACAAATAAAATAATTGAGCATTTATTAGAAATAAAAATATATTTAAGCTTTTCTAAAAAAGATAAAAATGAAAGTTTTACATTTAGTATAAATGTTGTTAAAAAGTATTGCTCTCATAATGGATGTAAAACCATCCTTTTAACAAAATGGCCGGTGAAAAAAAAACAATTTTCCTAATTATAAATTTATTGTATGTCACCAAGAAAAATCATGTAACACTTTTTATACTCCTTTTTGCAAATCTAGAAAATTGTTACATAATCTAGAAAATCTTTTTATGATAATTTGTGATGGAGAATAATTTTGCAATTAGGAAAATATTTTATTGACAAACAATATCTTAGTGATAAATATTTCTATTTGGTACTTCCAATATACTTATATATAAGTAAAAAATTTATTGTATATCTTAGATTTAAATATAAGTATAGCTAACTAATTTTATTTATATTTAATTATATTATTTGTAAAATATCTTTCATTTAATTGTAACTCTATTTTAGATGACTATATTTTATTAAATAATATCAAATTCGAATGAAAAAATTTTAAGAATAAATTTATTTTTTATTTGATATTAGTGAAATTAAATAATTTCAACTAACTTTCTTAAATAATGTAAAAATATGTTTTTTTTTTTTAAATATGAATCTATAGTCATTATAAAAAGGCACAAAATATGAACTAATAATAATAATAATAATAATAATAATAATAATAATAATAATATTATTATGTTTAAACTTAATATTTTATGCTGCATTCTTGTCTGCCATAAAAAAATCTCTAATTTTTCTCTCAACCTCTTCTTCCCATGATAAACACCATAACTGAAACACCAATCAAATTAAAATTATGTGTAAAATTCTAAAGTGTTTATTAAAATTAAATTCTAAATCTAACTTTTTCCAAGTTGAAAATCAAATTGGTTACTAGATTAAAGGACTCACATAATTGTTTTGAAAACATAATCTAGTTATTAAAATTATTATTTGTTGAATTAAAGTCTCGAATTTTTGTAACCAAAAAAAGTCTCGAATATTAAAATCAAATTCTACGGTCAACACCCACAGAATCGTAAGTATTATATAAAAAAATGTTGGGAAAAAATTAGACGAAGTAGAAGCTTGTTGAAGCTTTGAAGGAGTTTCATAAAAAAGTATCGCGGTAAACGAAGCAATAAACACTCAGAGAGTTGTGACAAAAACGGAGGTCCAACAATCTGTGGTTGAAGAGGTTCCTTTCCAGGTTCCACCTAACTCAAACAGGTAAGACTTTCATTTAAAAGAGTGATAGTAAATCATAATTTTTTGGTTAAACTCTAAAAAAAAGGTAAATCAATGACACATCACAGATGTTACTACGTGAGTTTTATTGGGCAGTGTAAACTCACTGAAGGTGGTGAGTAGGTAGATGGAATAAGTAGCCGTGGGAAACTCAGAATAGGAACATTGGGTGGTTTAATTATTAATTAATTAATAATAATAATAAAAGTAAAATCCTAAAACCACCAATCAGAAGAATGAAAACCATGTCTTGATGCTTGAGAAAGCACCAATTTTATGTCTTTTTTTTTTGTTATAACTTATAAGGTCAAAAGTATTTAGTTTTTTATGAGATCAATTTTTTTAAAATATTATTATTTTATATAAAGTCTTAAAATTATATCACGGCGAGAAAAATATAATCCACTATTATTTGTTAGTTTTGTTCATAAGGAGAATTAAAAAATTCCTAACTTAAGATAAATTTAACATTTCAACTAAATTAATTAAATTTCTAAATTTTGATGAATTAGTTAATTGAATCTTATAATAAATATCAAATTAAGTATTATATACTCTTTCCATTGTTAAATATAAACAAAAAAATACTTTTATATTTTTAAAAAATTAGTTGAACATCATTTAATTTTACTAATTCATTTATTTTTAAAAAAAATATTCTTTATTGAAAAATAATGTTAAAAATATAAAAGAATCATTTGAAAACACAATCTCAATTAAATGAAATACTTAGGTGATAATGTTGTTAAGATGAAAGTAGTTAATAATATAAAAGGGTCATGGGAAACACAATCTCAACAAATATGTAATTTTTTTTCTTATATTCAAAATCGGATAAAGTATCCACTAAACAAGGAAGAAATTGTATATTTGATATTTACTAATAATTTACTGATTGAACCAATAACTCGTTAAAAACATCACATAAATATTAACGGCAATTTCTTTTTTGATATTGTTTTAATACTATGTATGGCTAAAACTTATTAAAAATTGTTAATTTTGACAAATCTTACTTATAAATAATAATAATAAAGTCATTAATCAGCCCATCACATAAAATTTAAAAAAAAAATGTCAGAAAAATTTCACTAGCATTCTCAGAGCCGCATTTACCAAACATATACATCACGTTCGTAAATACCCCGGCTATGTCTTGGCCAAAATAAAACATACTTGTCTCTGAATTTGGGTGATCAACATAATTTACTCTACGAACCATTTGTCATTGAAGTTAACGTCACTCTCTTACCAATTGAATTTTATGAGACCCACACACACACAAAAAAAAGTAGTACTAGTTGTTACAAAGGCCACAAAGTTATTCTAGGTGCATCTTAATTGTGATTTGTGAATCGTGAATGGTTGGAAGTTGGGACCTTGACAAACATGAATTACAGCCAAGTCTTTAATGTTTATCTCTTACTCCAGCACAAGGAGAGATGCCTGACCACAATAATAGAATTTCTCCTCAACTTTTTCCATTTCATTTTTTTAAAGGAAAAAGGAAAACTTGAATCCATTATACAGACGTTAATGATGATTTAGTATCGCACTATCGCGTGTTTTCATTTATATTATATTTTTTATGTTTTTCCAATATTAAAATTGATTATTGATTTTAATAAGTAGATTATTTTTTTTATCTTCTTTACAATAAAATCTTGTAGAAGCTATCTAAACTCTCATTATTATGTCCAATTCTAATAAAAAAATTTAATAAAAAGATTAAAATGAAGATAAAATAACTCCAATATAATTAATTTAATCATAGATGTATATCAGACAATTGAGCAAATAGGCAATCATATATTTAAATATACAATATGTCAGTTATTTACGGTTGACATGTGAAGATTTTCTTTTTTGAAAGCTCTGGTTTTAACATTAATGCCTTTTTTTCCTTTTCTCTAAAACCTGTTTTAATTCGATAGTTCATTTGAAATAAATATATTCGAAATAGATGTAACCATCATGTCAAAAAATAATTTTAAAAATATAAATCTTTTTCATATTTTTTTATAATCCATTTTAGAATTTTTTTTATTTTGACGGGTGAGTAGAATTGACATTTCATTTATTCACTAAGTCAACTTAATAATAGTAAATTTAGATCATGTGTACTATATATCAAGTTCAAATCCAATTCTTGTCATTATTATACATAAATAAAAATCTGGTATTTTATTAGAATTATCATGTATTTTCCCATAATCATTAACATGCTCCAACCAAATAATATATATTACGCATGTTATTAGGGATTCAAATCCCTTTTCTGACCGAGGGATTCAATTCCTATATTTGTGTTTATAAAAGAATATTTATTGAGAGAGATGAGAGATACCCTTAATTTAATTTCATTATTATTCTGAAAAATGAGTTTCTAGTTTTCAACTAGGAAATACTCAAAATTGAAAAAGAAAAAAACAAAGAGAAAAGCATATCCCAATCAGTTTAGCTGCAGATATTGATTTATATTAGAGTAAGTTAAGATTTTTTTATATTATTTAACAATTTTTCATTAAATAATTATTTATAAACCCACTATTAATTTAAAATTTCTTACAAAAAATTATGTTTATAACACTTTATTTTAATTCCCCTTTCAAAAAAATTATTTTGAATTAAAATCATTTAATATTTTATTAAAAAATGAAGATTTATACTAATATTGTAGTATATATTTAATATATAAAGATAATAATTATTTAATTACATTTTTATTATTGTTCAAATTTTATAATATCTGATACACATAATTAGTAGTTATAATTTAGTAATTAAAATCTATAAAAAAAATGCATTTTATATGAAAATAATCAAATGATGTTTATTTATTTATTTTTATGTACTAAACTAAAGTAGCCTGTAAAAAATAAAAAAGAATGGCAAAGGAAACGCCCTAAAGCATATTTGGTTTATCCGCATTATTATAAAGAGTGATAAGGTGGTTTGGACGGTCACTCGCAGTTGTATTGTTGAACAAGGGTTTCTCTGTCTGCTTCTTCATTTTCTCTCGTTTCAATCGAAACCACAACAAAATCATGGGCAGAAAATTCTTCGTCGGTGGCAACTGGAAATGCGTATGTTTCAATCACTATCTTCACCATTTACCTTTCTTTTTTTTTTGTTTCTGTAAATTTGTTTTAATCTCGATGAATGAAATCTCGGTAGTTCTACTCTACATGATCAACTTCGAAAATTGTTCTAATTAACAAGGATTGGCTCTGAAACTATCGAAAGACTGTAGAATCCTTATAACTATCAGATCGAAAGAGTTTAATGTCTGTGCGAATTATTTGATGCATGATACTTTTTTTTCCTCCCGATCTAGCACGTACATAGCAGTAGTGTCACTCTTCGGACTAAGATCCTTATCCTCGTTAGGGATTTGTACGACGGAAACACGCACTTTGAATATTTTGTGATGATCTTGAAAGTATTTGTGTTTGTGTGAATGCTTTATATGTAATATGATGATGGCATTTCCTTTTGTTTTTCGTGGATCTGTTTTGGTCATATTGTGGAAACAACTAATTGTAAAATCATCTCGTGTTCCGAAATCCCTAAGTGATTCATCAGCGTAACCTGATGCTTTGAATTGATTTTGTTGCAGAATGGAACCACTGAGGAGGTGAAGAAGATTGTTTCTACTTTGAATGAGGCTAAAGTCCCTGGAGAAGATGTTGTAGGTGAGTCTTAGCTAGCTTCTGATGGGATTGTCTCTTTTTGTGGAAAACATTTTGTACTTATCACACTCTTGCGATGGTCTATCTGGCTAAGTAAATTGCACTGTTAATATGGATCACTTTTTGGCTTGAGAGTTATAATCACAAAACTACTAAGTACTTAAAGGTTCTAATTCTCTTTTTTAAATTCAGAACCACTTTTTTTTTTTAAATGTAGCAATGATCAACATCAACACCTTTAATCCACGAGATAATTGGCATCGGTGGTAGATCAATTCAATTATAGATACAAGGAGGTTGAAAAAAAAGGAAATAAATTAAAAGAAAATAAGATAAAAGAAAAGAAGGGGGAAAGAAGGAGGGGAGAGATGGAGAGGAAAAAGACTAAAAATGGATTATATGGAATATAGAGATAACAATGGGTCTAACCCTCTACCAAACTTTTAGCTTTTCTTCAATCTTATCAACAACCACTTACACCACATCATCATGAAAGCAATTGCAGACAACATCAACAACACCTTTAACCCAATGATAGATACGAGGAAGTTGAAAAAAAAAAGGAAATAAGACAAAAGAAAAGAAAATAAGATAAAAGAAAAGAATGGTGAAAGAAGAGGGAAAAAATGAAAAAGAACTAAAAAAGGACTGTCTGAAATATAGAGATAATAATGGGTCTAACTCTCCACTAAGCTTATAGCTTTTTTTCCATTCCATCCTAAGACACTTCTTCTGTCAATCTATATCTCACTCCATTAAGTCTTGTTTAATTACCTTTTCTCAGATAAGTTTCGGTCTATCTCTACCTCTTTTTGTGTCGAGTTCTTGGTAACAAACTCTTGTTCTTACGGGAGCTTCCAGGGAACATCTCATTACATGTCCAAAACACCTCAATCTATGTTTCATCTTCTTTTCATTCACCGGTACTACTGCTACCTTTCGTCTAATATCTTCATATCTTATCATATTCATCTTCGTACAACTACACATCCACCTTAACATTTTCATTTCTGTTACCCCTATTTTATGTTCATGTTGTCTATGTTCTGGTTAACATTCAGTTCCATATAACATTGTAGATCTTACAATTGTTTTATAAAATTTTCCTTTTAGCCTAAAGGGAATTTTGTGATCACACAAAAATCCAGATGCACTCCGTCATTTCATCTACCCTACTCTAATTCTATAATTTACATCCTTATCAATCTCTTCACATTTTTGCAAAATTATCCCTAGTATTTAAAAACATCTTTCTTGGGTACCTCTTACCAAGTAGATGTACGGGGTCTTGATCACCATCTCTTACCAGCGAAAACTCACATTTCATATACTCTGTCTTGCTCTGACTTATCGTAAATCCTTTAGACTCAATTATAGTTTCTCCTCAATTATAGTTTCCTATTAACACCCGTCTTTGATCTCATCAATAAGTACAATTTCATCTGCAAAAAGCTACACCACGACACTTTCTCTTGAAATTTAGCAATGATATGAGATGTAAATTCTTTAGATATCATAGATGGTGTTTCATATGCTTGTACTGTGTGCGATTTGCATTTTGCCTTTGGACTTAAAAAACTCACTTGTATCATAACCTTTTTTCTACATATCAATTTTCTGGCTCCCTTTGAACCTATTGCAATTTCTTTACTGGTATCATATATTCATTGTCGGTATTCCTCTTCAAATATTTCTTTTGCAAATAAGTTCATCAAATTATTTTTGTTGTCTCTTGGTGTTGGCAATGACGATGTTTTGAAGCGTGCTAATAAATGTGTCTCTTTTACAGAAGTTGTTGTGAGCCCTCCTTTTGTGTTCCTTCCTGTTGTAAAAAGTTTGCTGCGCCCTGATTTCCATGTTTCGGCACAAAACTGTTGGGTTCGCAAAGGTGGTGCTTATACCGGAGAGGTTAGGTATGTTACCTATTTTTTTCTTAAATATTTTTCATTTGGTCATGTGCTCTGCATTTAATTTATTTTGGCCAATGGCTTAGTTATCTTCATGTGGTTCAGTCAAACCATGTAATAGAACTGTCTAGCCCCTCCTCCCCCCCCCCCCCCCCCCTCTTCTGTGTTGGTGATTTATAAAAAGTGAGGCACACATTCTCGAAACTTTTACCCATCTTTTAATAGCTGTACATTTTGTCTTTTGCATTAACAGTGCTGAAATGCTTGTTAATTTGGGAATTCCTTGGGTTATTATTGGTCACTCTGAACGGAGGCAGCTTTTAAATGAATCAAATGAGGTACAAAGTGTTCAATTGCCCTTGCTTTATATTCTTTTGTTATAAATTCTACTTTGTGAAGTTGCTTGTAATGGCAAAAATCATATCATTTACTAAACGTTTTACTTTCTAGTTTGTGGGAGATAAAGTTGCCTATGCACTTCAACAAGGTCTGAAAGTTATTGCATGCATTGGGGAGACTCTCGAACAGCGTGAAGCTGGTACAACAACGGCTGTTGTTGCTGAGCAAACAAAAGCAATAGCAGGTACCTTTTTTCTCCATATATACAGGTTTAATTTTCTGTGAATTCATTAAGTCGTGTTTTTATCTCAGATTTGTTTACAAATATTGTTTGGAGGTTTTTGCAGTTCGTGTTTTAAAAATAAAATTCCTAATTGCTTTAACAGGTTATCATTATCTCATCACTTGCTATTTTGTTAGCAATCTATATTTTCGCTGACCTTTATTGTATTTGCAGCTAAAATATCAAATTGGGACAATGTCGTTTTGGCCTACGAGCCAGTTTGGGCCATTGGAACAGGAAAGGTTGCAACTCCTGCTCAGGCTCAAGAGGTATGCTTGCCTATATTAACCGTACTATTGTTTTGGTGAAAACTTCCTTGCCACTATGCTGTTCTTTTTGTGTGAATTTTTTCGTTCTCACATATTGTAGATTGTGTAACTTTATCTGATATATTTTTGTTCTTTGCTCTTTTGCCCATTTAGACATTTGATACCTCTCATAATAGTGACTTGTAGATTGTGTTCTATTGACGACGTTTGTGGGGTGTTTGGCCTAGGTCCATGCTGATTTGAGGAAATGGGTTCATGATAATGTGAGTGCTGAAGTTGCTGCATCTGTAAGAATTATCTATGGAGGTAATCTTGCATCCAGTTTCCCTGTATCATTGTATAATGTATCGTATGTAGTTTACTTGGAGTTGTATGTCAATGAATAAACATGGTAAGTTTCTTATCTAATGAAGCATTCATTAACTGCAGGTTCTGTAAATGGAGGAAACTGCAAAGAATTGGCAGCACAGCCCGATGTTGATGGATTTTTGGTTGGTGGTGCCTCCCTGAAGGTGATTTTTTCCCCATTATTTTGGCTGTGGTTGGTTTCTTGCTTTGCATTTAAGCAACTGACTTTTTGTACTTGTCTTGTAATTAGCCGGAGTTCGTGGACATCATAAATGCTGCCACCGTGAAGAAGAATTGAAATTCGTAGTTAGGAACTGATATATGCTGCCTTTCAAGCTGCTTCGGAAATTGCTGTTTTTTGAGTTTTGGATCTGTGCTTTGTGGCCAATGTTTTGAACTCCGTTTAGTACTGAATAAACATGCTTTCCTTTGAGATCTCATCCGTAGGCGATCAATTGTATTTTGATTATATTTCTGAATGCAAAAATAGTGTAACTACCATAACATTTGGTGGGTAAATAATGTTGAACGCCTAGTTGACTGTACTTAATCGTCACTTTCTTTACTACTGTTTATGCGCGTATCACTTGGATCATGTTTAGTTTTTGTTGGGATACATTTTGTAAAGGTAAAGGATCTAACCCTAGATAGAGCTATGCTAATCACTAGAACTTCAACTTTGGTATCAACAAGCAGTTAAGTTAAATAAATATTTACAGTTTAGAAGGTGGCTAGTTTAGGCAAAACCCTGAAATGTACCTGTAACAGCGCTGTAAGCAATGTTTATTCATAGATATAAATAACATGCAATTGCATTATATTCTCTTAATTTACATACTTTAATTATTTATTTGGTCCTATATTTCAAAAACTTGATTTTTTATATTTAAAATTTTCTCATTTTAGTCTCGATGCATATCATTTTATTCTTAAAATCTCAAGCACACTAACTAGGATTTTATTCTTTTTTTAAAAAAAATTACGATTTTATTCTTAATTATGCAAAATGTTTTGTTTAGACTTTTTAGAGATCATTCATTTTTAGACTTTTTAGGTAATTGTGATTTTTTAATTCTGATTATACGGGTTTAATGTGTTAAGATTTGTTTTTCTCTTTTTTATATGAAGTTATGTGACTATAGGGAACTTTTAATATTTTTTGTTAATATAAGTTATTCTTTACCTTATTTATAGTGAGGATAAGATTATTACTATCATTAGGCCTGTATCGTTTTTCTTTTCATATTCACAACAAAGGATGATTGAATACACCACAATCATGCAGTTTCATTTAGATTCGTTTCAATATTTTTTAATGTAAAAATAATAATTGTTTTATAACTAAACATGCGCTTATAAAATTTTGGTGAAAAATGTACTTATAAAATTTAAAATAATTAAGAGGATTGTTAAAAAGAACGATTACAAAGATGTAGAAAATTTTAAGTGAGTAATTCTTTTTGTTTTATAATCTCCTTTGCAATTGATTTACAAATAACGTTATACTTCTGGTGTTTGTCTAGAAAAATTTAAGTGAGTAATTTAATTGATGTGAGAATTTATATTTCTTCACTTTAAATGTATTATTTTAGATGATAAAAATATTTGAAATTCTAAATAATTTGTTGAAGTATTTTAATGACATAAAATTGTAGAATTTCATTCATCTAAAAAAGTAGAAATTGTTTTTTTTTTCATATGCTCCTCCCTCTCGCTTCCTCTTGTTTTACTCTCGATCTTTTCTCCCTCCTCTTTTTTCTTGTTCCTTCCTCTTTCTCTATCTATTTGTTTTTATCTCTCATCTCTTTTTCCATTCAATATAGTCTCTAGATTTTTTTCTCACTGTCATTTTTATCCTTAAAATTAAGAAAATTTCAAATAAATTATTGAATTTTTTTAAAGTTTCATTTTAGGTCTTGTAAATGATTCATTTTTCTCATTTTGTTCCATAAACTTTGTTATTATTATTACTTAAGTTTCTGCACCAGGGATCAAAAATAAGAAGAAGAAAAAATATTTTCACATACTTATTTTAGTTTTTCATAGTTTTAGAAACAAATATAATGAGGTACAAATTTAATGACTAAATTGATCATTTACTCAAAAAAATTGCTCTATCCAAATTATAAATTTAAAATTTAAGAAATTTGTATTGCTTTATCCAAACAAAATATTCAGAAGATAAAATAAATTTAGTTAAAAGATGTTCGAATTCTAGATATTTTAAGATTGTGTGGATAAAGTTTTTGAAAGAAGAGATATTGACATACAAAGTTTCTGATTTTTTGAGGTTGAACTTTTTATTTAATGTTAAACTGTTAAGTTTAAAAACATATTTTAATGGTTAGAAGTTTTCCAGTTAAAAAAATTTATAAAAAGTATAACTTAAAAGCATAAATTATTTTTTAAAACCATGTACTTCCTCCGTTATTGTTTATTTGTTTCTTAAGTTTTTTACGTAAAAATTAAGAAACACAATAAATTTTCTTGAACTTAATCAAAATTTGTAAAGTTTTCTATTTTGTCCTTTTTCACTTCTACTCCACATTAAATGCTCATGGATAAGACTGGGTAAAAAAAGGGGGTATAAATGACAAAAAAAAAATATCATGAACTTTGAAAACGATAACTAAATAAAAATGTTTTTTCTTCGAAACTTCAAAAATTTAAAAGGAACGGAAGGAGTATGTTTTTTCTTAACAACAAATCCCATATGAAGAAAATGAGCAATTGCTAAAGCGTTTGTACGCACTCCTCCAACACAATGCATGTGAAAATTCTTTAGTGTTAGTGCATGTAAGACATTTATATTTCAGTCGAAAGAGCTAAAAGAAAAATACTATTGAAACAGCTTTATTTTAGTCTCAAGCAATTAATGCTTTGCCAAGGACAGGGTGACTTTCTTTTGTTCATTCACAAGTTTTGAGCCCCATGGCCATAGATCATCACTGTGCTTAAAAGCGACTAGCCCATAAAGCAAAGACTAACTAGATCAGTTAATGGAAAGAAAGAAAGAAAGAAAAGGTAAAATGGATTAATTAAAAGTTAGCAACATTCATATATACTTTTTTAGCAACATTCTTAAAGCTTAGCTGCCCGCACATGTACACTACACATGAAGTCTTCAAATTGTGTCTAGTTGGTTGAGTCATCTACTTATTGCACGGTTCACAATTTCTCATTTTTCAACATATTGTCTCAGCTCATTATTTGATGTTGGTTTGGTCCCACTCATCAACTGGAGGCCACTTTACATGTGACCAAAAGTCCATCTCTTCACATTTCACAGTCCAAAATCCCCTTTACCCTAGGTTGATGAGTAGTAAAGCACACATATCGCACGGTCTAACATTCTAATAATGTTATATAAGTAGCTATTTATATTTTAAATTGAACCTTCATATCAAATTAAATAAGTACATTTTCTCTTTAATTAATCATTCACTCAAATAAGTTTCGTTTACCTTTTTTTTAATAATTAATAATGCTTATATTTCATTCGTCAACATTATATTTAATAAACACATTTATAAATTACTAATGAAATATTTTTTTTATTAATTAAATCAAAACTTTAGAATCAAAGGTTTATATTATTCATTAATTTATTAATAATAAAATAATCATCCATTAATCAAGTTAAACTTACTTTTTTATTTAAGTATATGTAAAAGAATTCCTATATTATATGAGATAAATTCATAATTATATATAATTAATTTTATCTTTAGAATTACAATAAAATTTTAATCAATAAATAAATAAATTATGACAAGATAACATAATTGGATGAAAATTCCATCTTTTTATTTGTTAACAAATCGTTACTTTTATACCTTAATTTTTATAATTATTCTACATATCTTTATTGCGTTTTTCTTTCAGCATATATGACTCCGTGCTAAGAAAATGACAAGCAAGGGAAAAAAAGTTTGGTCAAGCTCACGCATCTCAGTTCATTTGCAGAGTGCAGAGCCATTCAACTTCTCACGTCAAAGTGCATTTTTGGACCGTTGAATCATATCCATCTGCTTTGCTTTGTACTTTGCAGTTCCATACTTCCGTGTCACGGGATTGTTTGATTTTCATAAATAAAATAATATTTATATACTTATATAAAATATTGAATTTAATTAAAAATATATTATTTGTATAATTTATTATACTATTATCCAATAATAAATTATCATGTATAATTAATAATTAATTTTCATAATAATTATTTTAAAAGTCACATCTAAAATAATTTTCATTCATTAATAATAAAAATGATTAAATATAATTAATAGTTTAATTTCCTTTTTAAAAATATTTTTATTTATAATTTTATTAGTATAATTAAATAATTAATACTTGGGTTTGATTAGTATATATTGACATTTGTCTTCGTATTTGAATCTTTATAATTTTTTATGTAAAAAGTTAAAAAAATTTACTTTATGTTTATTTGATGTTTATTTACTTTTTCAGGAAAGTGAGAAATTATACTTCTCATGTTTGATATGCAATTAATAAAAAAAGACTGTTAATAAATTATAATTTTTGATAATCAATTTTAGCTTATTTTTTCAAAAAAAAACATTCCGAAAGAGAGGTAGAAATCAAACTTCATTGAGTGGAGAAAAAAATTTAGTTTTCATATTTGCATGAATTTTTAATTTCCAATAAACATATTAAAACTAACCCAAACTAACCGTATTTTACATATTTTCAAAAAAACATAATTATCATTAATCGACTTTCCTAAGAATCATGTTTCCCAAGTATAAAAAAACTCTTCTCCTATCAAATGTTTTCTAAATTAAGTTTTATTTAGATTTGACTATTTCATAATTGATTCATACTATTACATGATTTTGTTAATCTTATGTTGCACTTTTTTTTTTTGTATTTGGTAATTTTTTATAATATTTTAAGCCCCCTTATCTTACCATCTGTAGACAAATTGACATTTTAGCTAGTTTTAACCCCTTGTTACCAAGTTAAAGGAATCACTTGCAAGTATGGTAGAAGTAGGTGGACCATTTGTTTGAGGTTTATACTTAACCTATTTAAGATTTGGTTTGATTTAGCTTGTTTAACAAAAAAAAATTTCAAAGTTTTCTAAAAAAATCTTTTTAGTTAAATACATTAGGCCATAGGTCTTAAAAATTTATTAAACATGACGACTGACCTATTTAATAATAATATTTTAAATAAAAATATTATTATTAATATGATATATAATATTACAATTATTTAATAAAATTACAATTATTTTAGTAATTTGATGATTTAAATCATTTAAATGTTTGGAATAGATTAATTCCCACAAACATAAATGTGTAGCAGAAATAAGGGTATTTTATGGGAATTAAAAGATTTTGATAGTCTCTGACATGTAATATTTGTAAGCAAGTTTTAATCACATCTTGTGGTTTAAAATTGTTTTATTGATTTTAATGAAAATATTTATTTTTATTAAAGAAAAAGGTAAATAGAAATGTAATGCATTTAATTTTGGGTAGCATAGGAAAATAACATGTAAATCGTTGTTTCACACTCTAATATTTTAATGTATAAAACTATTTTACTATACAATAATCTATTACATTTTTATGTATACAACTTTATTATTATACAATAATCTATTACATTTTTTAATATGAAATGAGTCTTTAAATAAGTTAGTAGATCAAACCAAAATTATATAAAAGGTCAACTCAAACCTAAATAGTAAACTTATAACAAATAATAGCTCTAGACTTAAACTATAGAGATATGAAATAGGTCAAACCAAGTTCGAATAAGACTTAAGCTTAATCAAACTCATTTCTATCCTTACTTACGAGCTAAAAGTAATATACCTACATCTACCAATAATATATTAAAATTAGACTCGAGGCCTTTTACTTTTCTATCGTATTATCTTTTGTATTTGAGTTTAATTGTTATCTATTGTTAGTATAAAAAAAGTATGTTATTAGTTAAAAAATCACAAAAAAATTAACAATATAACTTTTAAAATAATTATTATAAAAATTAATAATTTTATCACATATAATAGTTTATGATTAGATGCAATAGGATATAAATTATTTACTTTTTTTTTCTTCCACCTTTCATCTAATTATAAATTATTTTATATCTATTTTTTTACCATTTTTTTGTCAATTTCTCTCTCTCTCTCCCCCTCTCTCTCTCATCTGTATAGTTGTTGGCCAATGGCCATTATTTTTCTACTTTTACTGGGCAGGAAGTTTTGTTTTGAAAACCAAATGAGCCCATTTCGGCCACAGATTTTTACGGAAAATACTTGAAGAAAAAAAAAATCTCCTTGAAGTTGACTTCTCTTAAACACAAAGGGCAACCAACAATCTAATTCTACAAGCTTGTAGCTGCATTTGTCCATTCATTGTATTGCACACCCAATGCGTGGTCATTCCTTTGCATTTGTCCATTCATTGTGCAGCACACCGATGTGTGGCCATTCCTTCCTCAATGCAACACACACTGGCACACAAATATGTGGCCCCTGTTTTCTTGTGCACATCTCAATTCCTTATGAAATGGTAACACGTGAATGTTTAAATACGATACGGATACAAGGATACCCTTTTATCATATCTTCCTATCACATTATATCATATATATTAATTAATATGAAATATTAGGTCTATTAGAAAGAACTAATTTTCCACCAAACAAGAAAACAAAATAGCATATAGCTGTTTGCCTATACGAATGTAAGAGAAAATCAAAAGAAACAAGAAGCAAAATAGGCTGCCCAAAGTGAAAAACATCTCCAAATATGGTAAGTTAGTAAAAAGCTAGAAAAACTCATTTGAGAAAAATAAAATGAAAATGAGGAAATAGTTCAATATCCAAACTGAATTGGCTAGGCCAAGTCGCAGGTTCTCAAATCTAATCTAGTTGAAAATTCCTGAACATAGAAATGAAAGGTTATTTTCCGTTTCCAGTGAAACATCGGGTTTTGTCGTGTTGTGTTTTCCTCTATGAAACATTTGCCTCAGTATTTAAGCTGAGTTCTTGTACATGCGCGTGAATGTTGGTAATTAAGTAATAATACATAATAAAAACTAGACAGCTACTTGTATCTGAATTTGCCCCATGTATTCTACCGTAGGTTTGGTAAACGGAAAAGGTGGATCTGGCCACATCAAATTTTGTTTCCACCAAAAGCTTACAATTAAAAATACTCGTAGCGCATCTGTTATTGATTGTCGTCGTATGTAATCTGTAATTAAACATGAAGCATTCAACAATATGATTTTTTTTTATATTACTAAAATGTAGCTATAGTTCATGCATAGTTTCATTTGAAATGTCCACGAAACATTTGCTATTGCTAATATTATGAGTAGATAGATAAAAATAAAATTGGAAATGACGAGACAATGTAAAATTAAACATGACATGAGAGGACCCCATTTCAGAGAGGGTTGCATCAAATTCAAACGGCGAGCATATTCATTCAACTTGCAATCTCGTTGGACCCTCTTCATGAATGTTCACGTGATGATGCTTACCCTGTTATCAAACGTAGCAATAACATGTCCATCCTCTGCGGTTATTAATTAAGTTACGAAACATCTACCTTATTTTTCGGTGTTTTTTCAAGATAAAATAAAAGAGAGACAAAAAAAAACATACATAACGAGTAACATGATAAAAAAAATAGAGTAAAGAGTAGACAAAAATGAAAATAAATATATCAATTAAGGGCATGCACAGTTTGAATTTTACACTTAATAGTTGCAAATTTTAAAATTTATTTATATTTTTCTATAAATAATTTTTGTACAACAATTGCTAACCGTAAAAATACTAAAAGAATAAATATAGTATATGGATTGACAATGGAATTTTGTTTACATTATTATTCAATCACATGATAAATTTGTTAATTGGCTAACATTATAAAGAAAATTACACTGATAATGCATAAAATTAAATTTATGCTAAAATATCTTCAGGTTGACAAGATTGTAATTTTTTTTTCATAAACTGGTGGTGCAGCAAAAAAGAGAGCTAGGGAGTCCTAACTAGGGTAGCACCCCACCAAGACTATACCCCCTACATCCACACAGCAAATACGAGATTGCAATTAGCCTGGTGCAAATATCTTTTAATTAAACAATGATGATTATTTAGTGAAGATGCTAAATTATTCTGTTTCAATTAATGATGTAATTTTCATAAAGATACGTAACGTCTAGTTTCCATCCATTTTTTATGTTTGTCCATGGCTAGATGTGAATCGTAGAGAAATTTATATAGTAATTAAAAGCAAAAGAAGAATGGTTTGGCATATTAAATAATGGTAGTATTACTCAACAAAATGAAAATCAAGTCTAGTCAAGAGCCATTAATCCTTTGATTATAAATGATAGGGAATCTATGCTTATTATATTAAGGAATTTGATGAAAAAAACAATCTGACTTTGGTCTCATATTTAGCCTGGGGAAGTTAGGATTTGGTAAGAAGAAAATATTGGCCTCTTATTGTTCCCTCGTGCAAGTATCGTAAGGTCAACAGTTGAAGTCAATATGGGAAGCATATAGAGGGCCGAGACGAGACAAGGAATAAGGCATGAACCTATAAATAAATAAATAAATAAAAAGGAAAAGGACAGGGAAGACCAGAAGAGGTCACTAACAGACAGGATGCAAAATGACATGGAAGATTGGAAGCTAAGGCTAAGAGACTGTGAATACCTAATTTTGTTGTTGTTACCTTTTAGTTGGTATTTCAAAACTAAAAAAAGGAATATTCATTAGAGAGAGCAATTTTTCCTAATTGAAAAGAAAAAAGGAAAAAAAATATTAAATTGTCAAAAAAGAAAAATGTAAAGCATTTTGAAAGAAAAAAAAATGCTAAATCGTCAAGAAAAGGGGGAGGGAGTTTTAAAGGAAAAATACTTTTAAAAAGAATAATTATTTAATTTTATTTTTAAAATGATTTACTGTTTTGAAAAGAAAATTGCAATAGGATGGATGGGGAACCCCCGCATCCTTCAAGAGTCTATTTTCTTTTGTCAAATTTGAATCATTATTGTTTTTTTCCCTGTAAAAACAAACTATGTATTATTGGTGTAAAAATCAATTATAAATTATACCAATAATAATTGGTTAAGTGATTGAGATTTAGACTCCTTAAGCATTTGGTCAGAAATTTGAATCCTCATTAATACATATGAAAAAATTATTGATGAAAGAGGATAATACGCTATCAAATTCTCCGAAAGAGATTCAAATAAATAAAAATGAGATAAGAAGTAAAGTAGATAAATAGTTATAATTTTATTTTTAAAGTTTTGGATTTGGATGTAGAACATAATAAAGATGGTTTGATGAATTGATCCAGGGTTGTGAAAAATGCGACTCATAATAGAGTGTGTATGATTGGAGAAGCCAATAAAACAGGAATAGTTACTTAGGAATACAAGAGCCCATAGATAGAGATGCTACTGCTTCATTCGCCACCTTCTTTTCTTTTCTCTTCCTTTATTTATTAATTTACTAGCAAGTAGTAATCTAGTACTATCATTCTTTTACCCAAAACCAAAACCAAACAGGTATGACCTCTGTTCCTCTCTTCTCTCAATAACCAATATAAAAAGTAAAAACACGCACAACTTCTCTCTCTGTTTTTGGAGTCAGCTTCACTGCACAGGTTCTTTGCCTTTTCCTTCACCAATCTTCTCTCTTTTCAATCTCAATTCCTTCCTTCCTTCTTCTTCCTCTTTTTTTCTTTCTTTCTTTTATTCAATTCAACTTTCCTTCTCTGCAGGATTTATGTGATCCCAACATGGGAGTTTGTTTGAGCGCACAAATTAAAGCTGAAAGCCCGTATAACACTGGTATCTATCTATCTTCCTCTTCAATGCCCTATTTTCCATTTCACCTAAGTTTCGGTCGTTGTGCTTCCATGTTGATTACTTTTAGTTTTAGGTATTCTCACTTTCCTTTTGTTTTGGCCAAGTTGAGTCCTTTCCCCCCACCCTTTTATTTAAATGGAAGAAAAATTTATTGGCTAAATTGGAGTTAAGCTTCGTTTCCCTCCTCTTTCAATTGTTTAATTACACTCTGTTTTGTTGCGTATGTTTGCTTGTTTAGTGCACAAATAAATATGAGATGAATTTGGATAACTCTGGTTCCTCAATTTCAATATTTCTTTATCTGAATTAATATTTTGTGTTTTCATCTCCTAGTAGTCTTTAAATCTTAACCTTAACACTTTGAATGTATCAATGTGATCCATTGCATTGAAGATGCACTTAAGATAGCTCAGTGGATGTTACATTTGATTTGGTATTGATGAAAGTTTAACTGTAATATGTGTGGTTTGGTTTTGCAGGGTTCAATTCAAAGTATGTGAGTACGGATAGAAATGATTTCGGCAGCACAAACGATAAGGTTTCGGCAAACTCGGTTCTTCAAACTCCTCGGAGTGAGGGTGAGATCTTGCAGTCATCCAATTTAAAGAGCTTTACCTTGTCAGAACTTAAGACGGCCACTAGAAATTTCCGTCCAGATAGCGTGTTAGGAGAAGGTGGTTTTGGATCAGTTTTTAAGGGGTGGATAGATGAGAATTCATTGACTGCTACCAAACCTGGCACTGGCATTGTTATTGCTGTTAAAAGACTTAATCAAGATGGCATCCAGGGTCACAGGGAGTGGTTGGTAAGTTTAATCTAATCCTTTCTTCACACTTGATACTAATTAACAAGTAAATGCTTCCTGTGTTACACCATAGTAAGCGCAATTCATGGTTAATGATTCAAGAAACAACCAAGTCTCAAGTTGCCTAATGTGGTCCATGTTCTTCTATGCTGCACTGGTGATGTAATTTGCATCAATACATTGTAAACCTGTTACATTTTTTTATACAGTATTACTTATGGTTGGAAATAGGAAGAGTTTATTTTCAGTGGTTTAGATGTGCTTGCCTAACTGTGTTTCTGTTTTAACTTTTAGGCTGAAGTCAACTATCTTGGACAGCTTTCTCATCCTCATCTAGTGAGATTGATTGGGTTTTGCCTTGAAGATGAACACCGCCTTCTCGTCTACGAATTTATGCCACGTGGAAGCTTGGAAAACCATTTGTTCAGGAGTGAGTTTTCTTCCTCTCCCATCTTCTCACACTTTTAACTTGGGAAGTCTGTATAACACTGGCAATATGTATTGTTGTAACAGGAGGCTCATATTTTCAACCACTTTCTTGGAGCCTACGTTTGAAGGTTGCTCTTGATGCTGCCAAAGGGCTTGCATTTCTGCACAGTGCTGAAGCAAAAGTGATATATAGAGATTTTAAGACTTCAAATATCTTGCTGGATTCAGTATGTGAACTTTTAATCTTTTAATCTTATAATGAAAAAAAAAGATCTGATGAATGTAGAAACCATTTGGATAGCAGATCTGAAATATGTGTTGATTTGATCACAGAAATATAATGCAAAACTTTCTGATTTTGGACTGGCAAAGGACGGACCAACAGGTGACAAAAGTCATGTCTCCACCAGGGTAATGGGAACCTACGGATACGCAGCACCTGAATATCTAGCCACAGGTATTGTTGGGTTCATATTACAGAACCACTTTCCTTTTCTGAGTTTGTTAGTTATTCTAGATTCATCCTTTGGGATAATGGCTAAAAAAACATTGTTACTGTAGGTCATCTTACTGCTAAGAGCGATGTCTATAGTTTTGGAGTTGTCCTGCTGGAAATGTTGTCTGGCAAGAGGGCAGTTGACAAGAATAGACCATCTGGACAACACAATTTGGTAGAATGGGCTAAACCTTACCTGGCAAACAAGCGTAAGATATTTCGCGTGTTGGACACCCGGCTCGAAGGACAATATTCAACAGATGATGCCTGTAAGCTAGCCACCCTTGCCTTGCGGTGCCTATCCATAGAATCCAAGTTCAGGCCAAACATGGATGAAGTGGTTACAACATTGGAGCAGCTGCAGGTTCCTAATGTAAATGGAGGCCATCAAAATAGGCCTCGTGTTCGTAGAAGAAGTGCTGATGTGAATAGAGGCTATCAAAATCCTTCTGCTAATGGATCCCGAGTTCGTAGGAGAAGTGCCGATGATATTAGCCCTATGGAAACTCCCACAGCTTATCCCCGGCCTTCTGCATCCCCTCTCTATACTTGATATTGCAAACTTATCATCATGCATCTGTTGCTGGTGATCACTTCCACGAACTCAGGCACCTCTGTAGCTATTAGCCTATTACACTCTAGTAATGTACATCATATTTCACATAATATATTCAGTATTGCTAGTCCACCAATTAATATTTTTTGAGTTCTGTTAAAGTGTTTGTAACTACTGAACTAGATGCGGAAGGCAGGTACATTATATTTGTATGATAGCTCTGATTAGCTCATTTTTGTTCTTGTCTATATTAGGGTGCTGTGGTTTCCTAGTCTATTTTGTAACACGTAGTTGCCTTACGTAACTTCTACATCGAACATACCAAATAGTAGTACATTTTAAAGGCTTGTGCTCTATTCTATTTGTTTCCATTCTTTCATGCTTCATTTCTTGTGAACACAGACTGAATTCTTGCCATGAAAACATGTTGCAAATATGAAACAAAATTTCAATTTGAAGAGATGGGTCAGCAATGAATATTGAAGCAGTTTTGTTAGAATTAGAAACAATAACTTGTAACCTGTAGGTAATTATGAAAGAATCACTTGCTAAAGAAGAGAACAAAGACATAAATATACGTGTTTCCATTTGAAAAAGCATAATGTTTGAAACAACTTTTTCTTGAATGCAGTTCTTGTGTTTCAGTATAGTAAGGGACGGCAAGATCCTGACTCCTCAATCATCGTCCTGAAGTTGAGAATCCTGGCCCACTTAAGAAGATAACGTTATAGAATGTTTGAATTTTGAGGGATGCTCCGCATGTTTCTGTGTTATTTATTAATTGTTGGATAAGCTTTTAGGGGAATTTTGACTTGGGTCCAATTCTCGAGGATGTTGACATCGGCCCATTCCATGTTTAAGGAACAGAATCTCTAAACCTAATTTTCTCTCTATAAATATGACATTTAGAGATGGAGGCAAAAAGAATTCAGAATTTCACAGAGAATGAGAAGATTCTCCTTTGAGTGCAGAAAGAGTGAGCGTTCTGTGAAGTTCTCCGACGAAAGGCTGTAGAGAGAAAGTGACTCCGAGAGGTTGTGAGTGACCCTTGTAGACTGTGTTCCCTCCATTGTTGGTGAGGTTGAGCATAACTCCGGCGAGAGGTCGTGGAGTATTTTGTAACCATTATTGATAATAGTGGATTGTTTTCTGGATAAGGTCCCGTGGGTTTTCCAGTTTCTAGTTTTCTCCCACGTAAAGCTATTGTTTGTGTTATTCTCTCCTGCTCTTCCTTGCATTTGTTTATTCACGTTTCTGCACATATTTTACTATTTGATTGATAGAGGGTTGAATCTGAGACTCCCTGTTGTTTGTTGTTTGGTGGAGTGGAGAAGCGCACTTCCGCATTTACCACAACATTAATGTAGATCTTGTTGAAATTATTGCCAAGCCGTACACAGCCCCTTCATTTTCTTGTTTCCACTTGATAACGAAAATGTCAAACTTGTAACTGATTCATTCTGTCTTGATGGGAAATTATGGGAAGCAATCTTGACTTGCTTCCACGGCGAAGCCACTATGTCTAGAGAAATTGCTGTGACTACTTACTTAAGAATGGTTCATTCTCCATTTCTAATTAAATCAGTTTTGAAGGTACTCTTCAAGATGTCCAATTTGGACTCGCTATCTGCCATTCTAGGTATCATCCTTTTAAGAATGGCTCATTTATATGTTCGGGCTTTTATTAAGAGTAATGTGTAATTTCATTTCCATAATAAATTTTTGTTTGCATTTGGTGCCTTGATTTATTAAATTGTTACAAAGTTTTATCATTAATTAATTGCCTTTTACGTAAAGTTCTTAAATCTTTATTTCCTTCTCAACTAATTGAGTGTTTAGGATAAATATAGGATATGAAGTCATTAATTAATTGCCTTTTACGTAAAGTTCTTAAATCTTGACTTGTTTTATCATTTAGGGTGTTGGATTAGGATTTTAAAGAACATTTTTTTGTTGTTGAAATTTTATGATTTTAGATTAAATATAATGTTTAATTGTTTACATTGATCGGTTTAGTTCATAAATATTTTGATAAAAGAATGTCAGATTTTTAGGCCAAAAAATAAATCTACCAGAATGGCTTAAGTGTGACAATTAACAAGTTAGACTTAATTTAAATAAAAATTATTATAAGAACTAAAATGATATATTATTAGTAATAAAGGAGCTAATTAACCCTATAAATGGCTGATACATCAAGGAAAAATGAAGCCCAGTTTCAGTCAGTTCATACAGTATTTGGGCTTGAACCTTGATATTAATCTTCATTTCTTTAAATAATATTTTTCCTCAATTCTTTAAGTGAGTCTAGATGAGCGATAAAATTAATTTTAGATCTACATGATTTTAAATTAACGTGATTTTATATAATTGCTTTTGAATTAACGTGATTTTTGTTTGTATAACATATATTAAAAAATTAATTTTTTAAGAAAGTAATGTTTGGATACTTTGAGTCATAATTGATTTTAAGTGTAAAATTATTAAAATAGGCTTTAATGTCTTTGAATACTTATTTGCTATTATAATTTGCTATATATATAAATTAAAATTAATAAATGGAGATCCTATGAAATGAAGATGGTAATCTTTATGAAGGAACAAGTAAATGTAATAATAAATTTTCAACTACCAAAATAAATGCAAACAAGAAAAAAGAAAGAATATGTGTCCAAGTCCAACTACTCAACTATAGTCTGTTACAAAAAGTGTAGAAAGTACATGGTATTATGAGAAAATATATACATAATAATATTTTATATTTTCTTGAATCAATTCAAGTTGAATTGAAAGTTTTCCCCAACGGTTTCAAAGTTAATGTGTGTTGGAGCGTTGAACGTGAAATTGAAAATGATATTCAAACATATTTTTATATAATCAAATCACATTTGACCAAAATCATCTTAGTTTAACATGGTTATACAGTCAAACTAAACATGTTCTAAATAGTATGTTTTTAACAATTATTTTAAAGACCCTGTCAAAAGGAATAATTATTTTAATGTCATTTATCTTATGACTTACGAGTAAAGGGCTCTTTTATTTTTCGGTGGGTACGAGTAAAGGACTCTTCGTATGAAAAGGAGGAATATTTTGCATACTTATCACTTGTGTATGCACCAAATAGAGTTGTTGGCTTTGACCTATTATGATAAACAATTTAAGAGTGCTAATTATTGGGTTAAGACGAGTTGTATTTATTTTTTATTCGGTTTTACGAAAATTCAGTAATTAGACTGGATTTTAGTTAATTCGAATAGCGACATAGCATGTAGTGTTAGTTGTCACTCAAAATTCAAAATATAAGTAAATAATTTAATTTTAACATGAGCATGAGAAAAAGAAAGTCTCCACTCTATCGTTATAAGATGTTTTTGTTTGACAAAACAAGATATGAAAAAACACCACTGAGTGTCTGAGTCTATCGATGGAAGAGAAAGAGAACTTAAGTGAACAAGAAAAGAAAAAGGGTAAATTACTTAATAGTAATTTTTTCTATCGAAAATTGTTAATGATTAGTTTGTTAATTTTAACTAATTTTATATCTTTGTAGCCAAATAAAAAATGACAGTGTATTAAACGCATTTTACAATACTAGTGAGTAAAATATGAATTACTACTAAGTATCAATTATTAGGACATATAATTAAAAACTAAAATATTGTTATAATAGAATATTATCTCTAAAAGTGACTAAAACAATTATAATTTTAAATTTGTAGAAATCAATTTTAACTTGGCGAAAAGAAAATCATTAACATGTTCAGAGGGGATTAGTGTAGAAAGTTTATATGAAGAGCATAATATTCAAGTGAGGCAAGGTCTACTATGCGCAAGCAATATTTTTATATACCGGTACACAAAGTAGAAAAATAATCATAGATGTAATATTTAATAAAATGAACGGTGAAGAATAAAAATTATTGAAAATTAACATGTAATTTCTGAGGTTTTGTTTGAGGTGAGTGTACGTTTCTAATGTTTGATTTTCAAATTTAATTTAAAAGCAATTCAGACTTACTTACATAGAAAAGGGTTCAAATAATTTTTATATTAATTTAAAAATTATTTTATTAGCTTATTAAAGTTGCAGTGGAATGATAAACAGGGGAGACGAAAGTAGAATAACTGGTACGACATCACTGGCAGTAACATTATCTAATATCAATATCAATGCATGTATGGCTCACTCGTTACGTCTAATCAGAAGGTATGATTCTCTTCACTTTAGTTGTTTTGTACTCTGCCGTTGCAAATCTCGCCCATTCCCCAAAAGCTCTCTCAGTCTCCAGTGAGTGTACCATCAAATTAAGATCAAACCCAGAAAAAAAATGCCTTCGCTTTATTATTATTGTTATTATATAACGTAATAAAAAACTGGGACCACTAAGTATCAGTCAGCACTCAGCAGTGAGCACAGAAGTGGATTTTGTTTGACCATATGATACGTGGTGTAATGAGTCCATATGCTCACTTGTCCTTCTCCACGAACCTTAGCTAGCTCTATGACCATCCATGCTACAATAGACTCCTCCATAGCCTTTATAGACCCAAAATGATGGTCCCTCCTACAAAGATATACTATATAAGTTAGTACAAAAGTACACTTGTGTTGCAGTCTTGATATTGACACCCAACAGCTTATCTAAGACATTGCATCATCTAATTCAGCTTTTTACAATAGATAGATAGACTGATTCACCATATCATCAATTAAACCCAACGCACAATTCCACCAAAACACTCCTTTCTTTACTTTTTTACACTCCTACCATTAGTTCATTCCCAACTTATCATTGTAACTATCTAGTTGGCCTTAATCCGCGCGCAATGGCCATTTAACCGAACGTACTAGTTTGTTTTGTTCCCCTACATTAATGAGCACATTAGGGTTTTAAAGTAACTTGTGCATGCAATGCACAGTGATCATAATTAATATATAAACCAAAAAGGTAAAGAATAGCTAGCTACTACCTGAACCCCTATTACCCATAAAAAATTACTACTCAACAACAGCAGTGCAGTCAGTCTCTTTCAGGTTTTTAATATTCAATTCAAAAAAAGAAACAAGCAAATTAATTAGCGCACACATATAAATTTAATCAATAAGTAGTAAATAGAATAGTAGTGAAGAATTTGGATCAACACATGCAAGTTGCAAAAGTACTACAAGCCTGAGCTCAATTTGATACAACAGTACTTCTACGAATCGTTAACCAATGAAAGACCAAATACAAAGAGACAAAGTGAAAGACAAGGGAGGAGTCATGAGAAAATGAAGCAAAATGCATAGCTCTATTGCTGAAAATAAAAGTGCATGTTAGGGTGGTAGGGTGGTAGCTAGGGATAAGAACTTGGTGAAGCTAACTAGGGATGGAGAAGGTAAGAACCCATTAGGGTCGAATAATTTGCATGAAATCTTAAGTTCAAATTTCATTGTTTAGTCTTCGTATTGCATAGTGGGGTCACGAACTTGAAAGAAAGAGCGATTTTTAACAACAATGTCGTACAAGTGGAAGTGCTTGAAGTTGGAGAAGTGTTTGGGGAGGGAGATGAGGTGTGAGGAGCTGTCGGAGCGGTGGAACTGGATGAGGTCTGAGTGGTCCGAGTCATGGTAGCGAGTCCAACCGAGTTCGGTGAGTCGCTGCTCGAGTTCGGTGTAGGAACGAATGACCTGGTTGCTTGGGAGATACACCAACACTCTCGGTCTTGCACCTGGTGCGGTTGCTGTACCAGGTTGTCTTGGCTCTTTCTGCTCGAAGGATTCCCTTGTTGGGTTTCTTATGAGCCTCGCCACTCCTTTCTTGTCAAAAACCCACACACCAGACATTGCTGCACTCTCTCTTTCTCTCTGTTTTTCGTCAATGTATGATACTTGCTACTAATATACGATATCACTCTGCTCTTGCAAGTGTGTCACACACTGACACGTGATTCGCTTCTTCCTTTCACTCCAACCATGACGATACATATATAAATGACTATGGAACACGCTTAAAAATAGTAGTAAAATCAAAAGGTTAAATTAGTTTTTTTACTTAACTTATTATTTTGATTTGATTTTCTAATTAGTTTTTGGTGATACGTAACTTTTAATATTGATTTAGTTTGCTTTTGTTTAAATTGAATGGATGATATTAAGAAATAGACCTTTTGTAACGGTTTAAAATTAATTAATAATAATTTTAAATTATTATAAATTGTAATTTCTTAATATTTTTAATTCAATTTAGACAATAAAACTAAATTGAATAATTTTAAAAAATTAGAAAATTGAATTAAACCTAAAAAATTAAAAAATGAATTAAATAACAAAAAACTAATTTAATCAAAATGAAATAAATATGGCATTCCATAAATAGTCTTTCTCTCGTCTAGCTTCTTTTTTTCAAACATGTATGATCCGTTTGGAAGTGAAGAAATTGGAAGAAAAGAAAATAAATAAAAAATATGGATGATAATATTTTGTTTTTGTTTGATTGGATAAAAAAAAGAAATAATTGACTGACAAAATTTAAACTTTTCTTTATTTTTATTTCTCTTCAATTTAAGTTTTTTTTTTCTTTCTCATTTTTTTTTCTGTACCAAACATAGGGGTAAAGTAGTGTCATAGACAACAATAATTCATTAAGTTGGAGTGATCATCTTAAACGAACCATATTTAATTAGTTAACTTTAAATTAAAAACAAAATATTGTCTTGTATACGAAAGCGATATAAAATTGGTAAGATTATTAAAAAAAAAATTATGATTCGATTCCTCTTATTAAAAAAACCTAACAAACTAATAATATTTGGAGATTAAATTATATATGACATATTACAAGTTCATATATATATGAACCAAATAGGAAAATTGATACAATTAGGATAAATTCAGTTTGTTAAATGAGTATATCTAACGCTAGTTTTTAAATAAAAATTGTTTCATGACTTTCATCCATTTGATACCAGATTTCCATATTCTATAATTTATTTCTCTTTTTTTCGATATATCTATGATTTTATTTCAACAGAAGGCCACAAAGCATGAAGATGAAGCAGTTAAACGTCGCTTTACATGTGACGAGATGCCTCAGGAGTCCATCATCATAAATGGTAAGGTATTCATGTCAAAACTGTATTTTGTCACTATTATTATTAGTGGGCGCATGCTGAATCAAACTGTTCATTGTTTTGTTTTATTCTTAGCATTTTGGGGCCAAACACATTTACTCACGACAAAATTGATGGTTCTGGTTTTTTTTATATGTCTGGTTTAATTAAGTTTATTCGATTTAAGCAGAATTAATTAAATCGTATTAAAATAACAAATTGATATTAAGCTTTATTATTTGATTGGTTTAGTTATAAATTTAAGTTCAACCCACTACAATTTATTTGTAGTTTGAATTGAAATGGTGATTGGTTTAGTTTTGAGTGTGTGTGCCTAGTTTGTTGTTGATTATTAGTTGTGAACTACTATAATGCGTTTCTTTTAGTGTCATATGCTTTTCTAGCTAGTAGACACTTTCAATAAATAAAACTTGATGACATAAAAAAAAAAAAATGCTTAAGAGAGACCTATAATCTCATGGCTTCCATGTAGGATCGACTCAGCGGTACTTGAGGTCCAAAATTTGAGAAAAACTCTCTTACCTTAAATGAGATTTAGATGTTGGACATTTTTTCTAACATATGTAGTATTTTGGCTTTATAATAATTAATGAACAATATTTATTTATTTATTGATAGACCTAAATTAAACTTGGGCTCTAATAGCTTGCGTTCTGACCGACCATGCTTCCATGGGAAACTAAAGTCTTCTTCAAGTTCAAGAGTTAATCAAGTCTAATATTCTTCAAATATTGCCAGATTTAAATGTTTTCTACTCCTTTCTCTTTTTAAATATTTATATTTTAACTGTGTTTATTATCAAAATGCTATTTTATTGATTGCACAAAAGAGTTCTTTGTCCAATTTATAATGTAGTGTAATACCAGTTAGGTCGATGGATCCACAAGTGTTTATCAATGGTTAAGCAACGACTTTCATTGTGTAAAAGAAAATTCTAAATAAATCAGTTTCACTTTTTACTTGGAAAAGTCAAACTCGATTTCACTCAAATTAACATGTTTTTTTAACATTTTATATTATTGATATTCGTAATTTAACTTGCTCAACAGTAGAGCAAATCCTATTTGAATCTTGATGTCGTCCACTTCTTTTCACGTTTAAACCTCAAGTTAGATAATAATTAGAATATTTAATAATAATAATTTAAGATTCGAAGTTGTTATTTAACTATTATAAATTAACACTTTTTTTTTCTACTAAAAGAATATTCAAAGTACTATACCATAAAAATTACACTTCGTTTAATGGAGCATTAAACTTTAATAAATGAAAGCACCGATCCTTGGATACGGGATGAAAAGTAAGAATATCAATATAAGAGTTTTTTTTTATCATTGCAATTAAATTTGTTAATGTATTATCATAAAGTTTAATTATTTATCAATAAATTATTAATTCGAGTGACATACAATCTGATTCTCTTAAACAAATAATTTTGTTCGAGTCTATACATGAAAAAATATGATTGGAATAATAAATCTCACTAGATGTAATTAACTATGATTCTTAATTAAAATTAATCATTAATAAAATTAGTGAATATTTCACACTAATATCATGATAACAAAAAAAACTTCAATTATTTAGAAAAATTATAAAACTAATCCTTAATTTAAATCTTAATCAAACTTAAATCTTTTTATTTTTTTAGTGATATATTATATGATAATCAAACTTAAATTCTCTCCTATAAACTTAGCTAGTGTTTTATATGAGATGTTAATTCTTCAATAAAAATTATTAATATAATATTTCTCTCTTATAAAGTAAAAGTTTAAAAGAATAAACAGTGAAATCATCATACATGACCATTTTCACATCAAAGCAACTCCAATGCTTGAATTCTTGAAAGAAAAAAAACTCTTAACTCATTTTTATGTACCTTAAATTTCACATCAGATTTAAAAAGTCCAAGAAAATCTTACTCCAATGCCAAGTTCCCATTATAGTTCTTAACTTTTTTTTATCACTCTTACAATTAACTTTCATATTTATATTTTAAAAAAAAATTCAACTTAAAATATTAATTTCTTTGTATTATAATTTTGAAATAAAATATCAAAATATTGAAGTTTTATTTTATTTTGGAATACAAAATTAAAACTTCTGAAATATATAAAATTAAATTTAAATAAAAATAATGAAAGTTGATAGAATATTTTATAATTAATAATGTATTTCAAAATAAATTATAAGAAAATGACATGTGACAACCTTAGAAAAAAAGTACATATTGTAATATCATATATCGAATGACTTGTTTGACAAAAAAAGGAAAAATAAAGTGAGAGGAAATAGTGAGAATTTTGAAATAATATATTTAACAATTTGTTTGACAAAAGAGAAAAAATAAGGTGAGACAAATGAGGGAAAATTGAGAGAATTTTTAAAATTGAGGTTGTTTGATAACAAGAGAGCACGAGGAACTTTTTTTTATTTTAAATTTAGTGGTGCCTATATATATTTTTTTTCGATGAGAAAAAAACGAGAATGGAATTGAAGTTGTAAGAGCCTAAGAGGTGAGGAGAGAAACTAGGTTATAACATGTACCAATTTCCTTACTTTACTTCTTATATTTTTTAAGTGATTAGTGGATTTACTTTCAACGATACTATTATTCTATATTATTCTGTTAGAATATTTTGATAAAATATCACTTTCTTATAAATAAATAAAAATTGATCTACTTTAATTTAATATTTTATCTTAAATTATTTAACTCCTTGATACTCATTTAAAAAAATCTCTTTTTTTAAAATAGATTGCCCCTTTGGTCGCTTAATTTTGGGTTTTCTTTCGGCCAATGAAAAACTTTGACTTGCTTTCACCATCGTTAGATCCGCGTTGATTAAAGACTCCACTTACATGTGAGGATGAATCATCCTTGGTCTTCCCATTGTTTTTTCATTCTTTGTTATCCTTTTCACAATTGATCATCATTTTCTCTCTCTAATAATTGATCCTCTTTTCTTTTATGATTGGTTCCCTTTTATGCGATAATTGAAATTTCTTTATCTCATAATCAATTCTCACAACAATATAATTGATTTATTTATTATTTTGATAATTGGTTCATTTTATATGATAATCGATTCTCTTAATAATATGATCAATTTTATCTTATTTTGTGTTGTCATACATTTGAAGGAAGGTTATTTCTCACCTATAAGTGAGAATCAATTTTCATTGTTAGAATTTGGATTAGTGAGCCGCTGTATAAATAATATAATCTTATTTTCTTATGTATTTCTCTCTCTCATAACAAAATGTGAGTAGAAATTTCAACCTTTTTTTTTTTCAATTTCACTTTTTTCCTCTTAATATATTCAGGGACAAATCGAAAATTAAAGGGACAAGTAAGGGACTTGGCTTATTCTCTCCTTTATGACCAGGGTTGGCCCTGGGGCAGGACGAGCAGGGCGCCCGTCCAAGGCTCAAAATTTTTTGCACCAATAGCTTCAATAAAAATAATAATAATAATAATAAAATAAAAAAAATCCTGTATTAGGGGCCCATTTTGTGTGTTAGGAGTCCATTTTTTACATCCCTTAGTTTTAATATTATTTGTATTTCAAAAAAATTGTGTTAGAGGTTCATTTTTTCATTCTTTAGTTTTAATATTATTTGTATTTTAAAAAATTTGTGTGTTAGGGATCCATTTTTTTTACTTCGTCCTGGGTCAAATAATTTTCAGGATCGGCCTGTGAGAAGAAGATAAAATAAAAAAAATAATAATATTAACAATTGGACAATGAATAAGAAAAATAGGATGTAAAATTGATGTTTGCCTAATATTCCCTCCTTCGGCCCCTCTATACTAACTCGCATAAGGAATAAGAGATGCTCTTAATTAGTCTTAGGTGGAGAATTCAAGTGTGGTCACCCTACCTTTAATACTATATAAAACGAGTACGCTATACTCTTATATCAAATCAAGTGTAGTAAGAAAATTAAAATATTCTTTCTTGGTATTTTACTATTTTTCTTCTGCCTCTAACACCTTCTTGATACTGTACACGATCTTCAGATTCAGCTATGCGTGCCTGATGAGTATTCAGATTCACTGATGCAAGAAGAAAATCAACTAAGCCGCTTCCATAATTGCTCCATCTGCATCCTTCTTTTATTTTTGTTCCCCAGAATATATTGACGAAATATAAAAATATATCATTCTTATTTCTAAGCAAAATGCAGTATATGCATAATAAGGTTACGAAATAGAGGTGGTGCTGAAGCTTGAAAATCCCAAAGCCTAATTCACGATCATTCCCCCAAGCAAGCAAGCGGATCCTCATAAGCCACTTACTAATCGAAGGTTTAGCATAATTCGTATCGTTTGCATTAATATATATATTATGTCTTTTTTGTTTTTCTATATTTCGATTGTCTGCAACTTCTGCTGTTATTACAAATTTGGCAATGGCATGGCGAATGATGGCGACTACTCGCCTACCCCCATTTACATTTGTCATGTGAATGTGATGCAAGGTTTATTATTTTTTTACCTTTTCTTTTCAAAACAATTAAGTTGGTTAATTACTTTTACATATGCTTTATTTTTAAAATTAATTTTTACTTTGTAAATGTTTTTATGGTTGAATTGATGCTTTAAAAATTGTCACCACCACATGTTAATCTTACTAAAATTTCATTCCTCAATTTCCCCACGTTAGGTTATAAGAACAAATAAGAAAAAAAAGAAAGAAATACAATAGAAAAAGATGAGAAAAGAATGAATGAATAAAATTAAAATTGTAGTCGTTATGTTTTCATTGGAAAGAAAACGAGGAAATAGAAATAATTTGAAATTAGAATTAAAAATGATTTTATTTAAAAAATCAAAATTTTTATTTATTTTCTCATTCAAAAACTTTAATCAAAGAAACAAAAGGTGAAAAATAATTTAAAGCAATAATTTTTTTTTCCGATACATTTGGAACCAAATGTATCCAGAATATACTGGCAGCGGATGAAGACAACTTATTTTATTGTATTTTCCCCCCAAATTGAAGATCGTATCTAATGTTAATCGAATTAAAAAAGAGAGTATGTTTTGTATACAAAATAGGCAAAAGAACCTAAATATTATTTTTTTCCTGATTATTTATCAATTTGGGACTGTTTCAAACTTATTTACAGAAATAGTGTAGTCAAACACGCCTAAATTAGGCGTGTTTAAGCTACCCATTTCTTATAAAAAGCTCCAAAAAGTTACTATTTACCATTCCTTCATATTCCACCTTCTCACTAAAAGTTGTTCTGTCTTCTCTTTATAGCTTGTGAGTGGATATTTTCTGAAGCGAAGCCCTGCCAGCAAGTAATTGGATTTAATAATTTTGCATATTATTTAATCTGTTATATTTTTTAATTAGAAAATTGTTAGGGCCATATGAATTTGTTAGCGACATAGATGTTAGGTTCATAGGAAATTGTTAGTATGTATGTTGGTTTAATGTGTAGTGTTTAGGGTTTAGGGCTTGGGTTAAAGATTTAGGGTTTAGGGTTGAGCGATTGTGGTCTAGGGTTAGCGTGTGTGTTGTAGGGTGTTAGTGTTTAGTGGGTTAGGGTTTGAGGGGTTTAGGTTTATGGTTTAGTATTTAGTGTGTGTGGAATAGGGGTTAGGGTTGATGGGGTTTAGGTTAATGGTTTAGTGTTTAGGGTGTGTGGATTTATGGTTTAGGGTTTAGGGGGTAATCCCTAATGGTTTAGTGTTTAGTGTGTGTGGATTAGGGATTAGGGTTGATGGGGTTTAGGTTAATGGTTTAGTGTGTAGGGTGTGTGGATTATGGTGTAGGATTTTAGGGTTTATGGTTTAGGGTTTATGGGGTTTATGTTAATGGTTTAGGGTTAATGGGTTAGGGTTTAGGGAGTTTAGATTAATGTTTTATGTTTGAGTGTTGAGGGGTTTGGGTGTGTGGTTTATGGTTTAGGGTTGGTTGTTTATGTTATTCTGTTTAGGGTTGATGTGTTTGGTTTAGGGTTTTGGGTTTAGGGTGTTTGTTAAATGGTTCATTATTTACGATTTAGGGTGTTTAGGCTTAAGGGGTTGGGGTTCATGGTGTTTAGGGTTTAGGGTTAGTGTTGAAGGGGTTTAGGCTAATTGTTTAGTCCTTAAAGAGTTGGGGTTTATGGTGTGTGTGTGTGTGTGTGTTAGGGTTTATGTTTGAGTGTTTTGGGTTTAGGGTGTGTTGTTTATGGTGTAGGGTTGATTGGTGGTGGTAGCCTGTTTTGGGTGTAGGGTGTAGGAATATGGTTTAGGGTTTAGGGTATAGTGTTTCAGGTTCATTGTTTAGGGCTTAGGGTGTTATGTTTAATTAATTTGATAGGATAATTATTTGTAATGTTTTATGAACCAAGGATAATTTTTTTTAATTTAAAATTTCATTTATTTTTGTGAAGATACTCATTAGATGGCTGATTCATGTTCGAGTGATTCTTCGCGCTTTGGATCGACGACTCATGTTATCCCCACCCCGTATAAGTGGGGTGTTTTGCGTAGGCATACTCAGCACACCCACGTTTCTCAAGTTTGAGGACACAACTCGATTGTTGAAGACTCGTCGAGGTAAAGTAACGGTGGGGCCACCTCACGATGATATACCTGACATTGTTGGTGATATGTTGAGAAATGCTGGCTTTCTACATGTCGCACGCATGCGACATATTCAGGTATGCAAGTAGGAAATAAGAAAACAATTTTTGTTACATAACTGTACATATGAATTAATTAGTTTTTTTTTTAGATTGATGTTGCGCTTATTAGTGTTCTGGTTGAGCGGTGGAGACCAGAGACCCATATCTTCCATATGACGCAGGGAGAGATGACCATCATGTTGGAAGACGTGGCTGGTATTTTGGGATTACCCACCGAGGGCAAAGTCATTACAGGAGTCACCGTAGGCGACTAGGGCAGCGTCATTGAGGAGGTTTTTGGGCATGAACCTTAGGAAGATACCTTAGGACCCATACCTTCAACACTCTGTTAACTGATTCAGCCAAGTTTGTTGTCATGTGGTCGTATCTTCTCTCCTCTACATCATATGCACGTGTCCATTTCTCCTTGGGGATGGAATCGATCCATTTTGCAACGTCAGGACTGGTATCACGAAACCGTGCAAATCCAATGTCAAAATCGATCATAGAGGGAGTATAAACTTCATAATAATAAAATACATTAACATAATTCCGTTTACAGATTTATCTTAAGTAAATATATCACAAATATTTGTTAACTCACCTAAATTCATGAAGGTCTTCTTCAATCTTGCATCCCTGAATCTTTGATTAAAATTACTAACAATATGACGTAGGCAAAACACGTGATGCGCATAAGGTTGTTGCCAACCAGTATGACTCTGAACAGCAGATATAATGCTCCGGTGGCGATCTGAAATCAGACATATATTTTGCATACGGGTAACATGGAAGCGAATGTTAGAAAGGAAGTGATTCCAAGCTTCTAACGTCTCCCCCTCAACAATGGCAAATGCCAAAGACACACATTCATTATTTTCATCCTGACTTGTGGCAATCAACAATTTTCCTTTATATTTGCCATATAAATGAGTCCCATCAACTTGAATGATGGGTTTGCAAAAGTTAAATGTCTCGCAACACTGTCTAAAAGTCCAAAAAATGCGATGAAACACGCGCTTTGCCCGTATCAGTCAATTTGCAAAGAAATAATCATTTGTTTGAATATCAAAATAAGAACCTGGTGAAAAATGAAGCATGTAATTGCACCACCTGGGCAAGAATGCATAAGATTCTTCCCAATCCCCATAAACCATTGCCATTGTTTTCTGCTTCGCATACCAGGCCTTTCGATATGAAACTTTAAATCCATACGTATTGGTTATCCTCTCCTGAACCAATGCGATTGACACTGATGGTTCCTCCTTAATCATTCCTAACAAAAAAGTGTAACATTCACATCAACAACATACTTTAAAAACAACTATATTTTCCATATAAAACATATTCAATAAAAAAATACCTACTACTAGTGAAGCAATGACGTCAGAATCAAGCTGTCTGTGACCCTGTGAAATATGATCATTCAAGCAATTGTGTTTGCCACCCCATCTTGAAACAAGTCATTTCTAACCGTATATTGGTTTAATAACCCTAACTCTCCAAGGGCAACCATCATTATACGCAACACACCTAATGGAAAACTTGTCAGTCCTGCTTTCAATTACAGTTGCTTCTTGATGCTCCTTCATCAAGTTATGCTTAATTGCTATTTGCGCTTCCTTTTTCGAGTCAAATCCCGATTTAACAAACAAATCATCCCCTATTTGCCATGGACCTTGCACTGATCCTGAAACCGAACCATAGCTGCTAAAAGAGTCTTCTTCGGTAGGGTAATTCCAATCAATATATGTATAATGAGGAATTCCGTCCCAGAAAGGAATCACCTCAGCACCTGCACATTGAAAGTCAGTTTAATAAAGAATATCAGCCAAATTAAATAACAAAACAAATTCCTTCCAAAAAATGAATCACCTAAGTTAACCCCATATTCTAATTCATTCACTTAGGTAACATACCTTCAACACCTTCTGGTTTATTGGATCCAGCCTCCGCTTGATGACGACTTTGAGATGACCCCACATTAATATGTTCTTGGAATGCAGTCCCATGCACACCAGCATCCTCATCATTATTCGACGCACTAGCATCCTCCTCAAGAAGTCGATCTTCCATTGCGATATTTTCATCATCGTCATCCTCTTCATCGTCATCCATGACCCAAGTTGGGTCATGAGAATCCTCCTCAGACACGTTTACCCCTCCGGCAACATATGATGATGTATTATGTGCAACTGCCTGGATGGGTGAAACAACATCCTCTGCTTGTGTAAAATCCACGTACAACTCCAGAAAATCTTTCCTTGCCTGGTTGAAAAATTCTTCCATTACCAATTGTATGTCTTCATCATCCAGTATCTGAAACCCCAAGTATTGTTCGTGTTGCCATAATCTTGCTGTCAGTAAAGTGATACATTGGTTGACATTTAGACCTAATTTTTTCCGTATCTTCTCATGCAATTCACTCACTGTTGAGGTTCGCTTGATAAGGGTTGGTCGTTTATCCCCTTAAAAAATAACACCCCGTTACCCTTCAACTTTTCTTCCATTAAAATATAAGATAACACGAACAAAATCACTACTTGAACTCATTTCTTGTCGTCAACAAAAACAACTTCAAATATCCCTAAACAAGGCAAAAACATTAGAGTGATAGCAAATTTAGAAATGAGGCAAAAGCACTAGAATGCAAGTTGTGGAGAACCATGCCTGGATTTGGGGCTTTTTATAGGAAATGGGTAGCTCAAACACGCTTAAACCAGGCGTGTTTAAACACTAACACCCTAAACCATAAATCCACACACCCTAAACACTAAACCATTAACCTAAACCCCGTAAATCCTAACCCCTAACCCCTAATCTACACACACTAAACACTAAACCATTAGCCTAAACCCCTCAAACCCTAACCCACTAAACACTAACACCCTACAACACACACGCTAAACCATTAACCTAAACCCCATAAACCCTAAACACTAAACCATTAACCTGATCCCCATCAACCCTAACCCATAACCCCTAATCCACACACACTAAACACTAAACCATTAACCTAAACCCCCCAAACCCTAACCCACTAAACACTAACACCCTACAACACACACGCTAAACCCTAAACCCTAAGACGCAATCCATCAACCCTAAACCCTAAATCTTTAACCCAAGCCCTAAACCCTAAACACTACACATTAGACCAACATACACACTAACAATTTCCTATGAACCTAACATCTATGTCGTTAACAAATTCATATGACCCTAACAATTTTCTAATTAAAAAATATAACAGATTAAATAATATGCAAAATTGTTAAATCCACTTACTTGTTGGCAGGACTTCGGTTCAGAAAATATCCACTCACAAGCTCTAGAGAGAAGGCAAAACAACTTTTAGTGAGAAGGTGAAATATGAAGGACCGATAAATACTAAATTTTTGGGGCTTTTTATAGGAAATGGGTAGCTCAAACACGCTTGGCCTGGGCGTGTTTAAACACGCCTAGTTTAGCGCGTGTTTGGCTACACCATTTCTATAAATAAGTTTGAAACAGTCTCAAATTGATAAATAATTAGGAAAAAAAATAATATTTAGGTTCTTTTGTCATACAAAATAACATAATATGTAATTTTTATGCTTATACTCTCTCTATATATATATATTTTGGTCACCCAAAAAAAATTATATATATTATTGTCATTACGATTTGTATTCAAATTATTGATTTTTTTATCATAAAATAATAATAAGTAGATTTTTTGAAGAATAATACTACTAAGTAGATAAAATTAGCTTTTAGGAAAGAGAAAAAAATAAAAGAGGCATAGCTGGAAACAAAACGCAACACAACACAACGCAACACACCTGGAGTATGCGCGCATTCGCATAGCAGCACCTGCAATGCAACAACTTTCAAGCAAAACCTCTCTCAACCTCTCTAGCTTCCAATTCAAAGTAGAAACCCTACCAGTTTCGTGCTCTTAGTCGAGACAAAGGTAACAACAACGTTTCAGCTTCTATATTGTTGATTCACGATTTCTGATTTCTGGAGTTCTACTCTCAGTAAGATATAGTTTTAATGTTGAGCAAGGGTTTAGGTTTTTTCGTCTATTTTTTCATTCGCTTTCTAACATCATCTCTTGATTTTCTCCTCTGCTCTTCAGGTTGATCGACGTCCGTACTCGTCAACGTCATCGTCAAAGCTCTGTTGCTATTCTTCCAGCGCAAGGTACTACATTATAGGTTTTCTTCTTTTTCGGAAAATTTTCTTAAGCTTTGTGAGTGAGTGATGGCGTATATATATAACAATGGCAAAAGCGTTTTTCGCACTCTATGATGGCATATATGTAAAATGGAGAATCTGTTGATGACAGACAAACTGTAAATATCGCTGCGCATAATAATTATCCAGTTTTTTTTTTTATGCATACGTCATGATTTTAATTTTAGTATTCGCTTGTTTGTGTACGTTTGATGACCTATGCGTGGATCCACTTATTTTGAAAAATAAGCTACTAGTATTTGTTTTTTAATTCAAGTGTTATAAATCTTGCAACTGATTGGTTGCATCTTTATGCTGTTAATTGATTTTCTTTACACAATGTAATATTCTGTGTGAAGATGCTGATGTGTTTAAGAGTATATGGGAAACACCAATTCCTCCGAAGATGGCTGCTTTTGTAAGGAGGGTTGTGCAGGATAGGGTACAAACAAAAAGGAACTCGAGGAGGAGAAATATCTAATTACAGCCAGCAGACTATGTGTGTCCCTTTTGCAATCTAGAGGAGGAATCTATGGAGCATTTGATGTTCAGCTGTACATTTTCATCAAGCATCTGGAATAAGTGCTATGCTTGGTTGGGGATACATACTGCCCAACATAGAGATCCTAAAATGCACCTAAGGCAACATTCATGTGGGATCTTAGGAAAGAAGTTGGCGGTGAAATGGATGGTGGTATGGTGTGCAGTGGTGTGATCTCTATGGTCACAGAGAAATAATCTGCCTTTTAAGGATGGAAACATTGGTGGTGAACAGGTATGGGAGATGATTAAAGTCCATTCTTGGTCATGGTTGTCCAGGAAAACAAAAGACTTTAACTTGTCATTCTATGAATGGTCAACAATCCCTTTGAAAGGTTTGTAGGTGGCTCAATGAAAATTCAAGTAGCAGTTCATGGTTACAGTGATATCAAGACTGAAGCAGCAACAGAGCCTTGCGCAATGAGGCTTCCTTTTTGTTCTCTGTAATGGAATTTACATGTCAATAGTAATACTGGCTGCATAGTTCATGGTCGTAGGACAAATTCTATATACACGTGCAGCAACTTCATAAAGCATTCTTTTCGGTATTTAGAGGGAATGACTAAACTGAGATGATATATTGCTACCTAGGTGAAATAATGAGATGATTGGCTTCACAAGATAAATTTCAGAAAGTTGTCTGTTGGTTGGTTGGGATTTTTGGGATATGAAGGAAAGGGAGTGAATTGAGGGCTGGCTCTGACACAACGGTAAAGTTGTGCTTTGGTGACTTGTTGGTCATGGGTTCGAATCTAGAAACAGCATCTTTGCATATGCAAGGATAAAACTGCGTACAATATCCCTCGCCCTTACCTACGCATAGGGAGGAGTATCTGGGCAATGGGGTACGTAGAAGGAAATGGAGTGAATTCACGAGAAACATGTTGGGTAGATTCTTGCATGGTCAAAATTTAGGAAACATATAATATTATTTATCTTAACTTAAGTCGTAAAGACACCATACAGCATTACTGTTTCTGTTTCTAAATGTTTCCTTCATGTATTTTGGCTCATTAAACTGTGTGGAATGTTCTGTAGGGAACCTTTTGTAACAGGGTACTTCTTGTACCCTCATCAATATATATCTTTTATTGGCTGAAGAAGAAGCTTGCAACTAATCTTAAATCTCTCATTTGCAGATGTCCAGTGGACGAGAACGAGTTCGGGAGTCTGACTTTGAGTACTATGAACGTGAATATTATAAAGACTTGAAGAGTGATTACTATAAGCTCAAAATCTCCAAGTCATCGTATAAGTGTCCCTTTTGCCAGGACAAACGGGAATACTCATTGATTGAGCTTTTGAAGCATGCAGTAAGATTTGAAAGGGACTTACGGAGCATGAAGATAAAGGATTTAGCTAAACACTCTGCTCTTCAATTGTACATAAAAAAGTATCTTGATGACAATGATAGGCCAGGAAGTATTGTCCATGATAAAGCAGGAAGCTTTGTCCATGGTAGACCAGGAAAAGTGGTCCATGATAGATTCGGAAAAGTTGTCAATGATGGATCCGGAAACGTTTACAATGATAGATTTGGAAAAGTTGTGAATGATCAACCAGGAAATGTTGTCATTGTCAATGATAGATCAGGAAAAGTTGGCAAAGATCAACTATTTGTCTGGCCTTGGTTGGGCATTGTTGCAAACATTGCCACTGAATTTAAAGACGGAAGGCGTATTGGAGATAGTGGTTCCAAACTAAGGGATGAGTTTACTTTGAAAGGATTTCATCCTTTGAAAGTTCAACCATTATGGAACCGTTATGGACATTCAGGCTTTGCCATTGTAGAATTCTCCAAAGACTGGGAGGGTTTCACCAATGCAATGAACTTTGAAAGAAGTTTTGAGGCAGAACATTGTGGCAAGAGGGATTACAACAATTTAAGAGACCGAGGGGATAGACTGTATGGATGGGTAGCTCGTGATGATGACTACCACTCCAAGAGTATAATAGGTGATCAGCTTCGGAAGACGGGGGATTTGCAATCAGTTTCTGGAAAACAGGCGGAGGAAAAAAGGAAAACATCGCTGCTTGTCTCAGATTTAGCAAAAACCTTGAAAGTGAGAAATGAGACATTGGAGCAGGTTTGCAGCAAATATGATGATATTAGTGTGTCCCTGAATAGAGTTATCGATGAGAAAGAAGTGATGATTGAATCATATAATAATGGTACGTTGAAGTTTGAAGTGGTTTCTTTTCCTTTTTTTTGGCATAGCTTATTGTGTGTTTCTGTGTTGAAAGGTGAAACAATCTGGTTGTGATTATATCTTTCCATTCCAGATAGCCTATTGTTTGTTTTACTTTTTAGTGAAAATTTTCTAACGTTTTGTTGGTGGCTTACTTCATGTCTCACCTTGTTCAATTAGAAATAAAAAAGATGCATCAAACTACCCAGAAATATTGGGAGGTGTTTTATAGGGGCCGTGAAAAGGCCAGATTGGAACTGCATGCTCAGAGGAAAGAACTAGAGGGCCGTGAGAAGGATCTACAGAGAAGTCAAGTGAAGAATGAGAATGAGAGAAAAAAACTGTACCGTGAAAGGAAAAACGTAATCTTTTTTGGCTGCTTAAATTTTTGGATATCCCAGTTTCTTTGTGTCAGATTGTGAATAATGCTCCATTTATTTAAATTTAAATAATTTGAATAGTGATGAACTTTATTCTTCATCTCTTTTGTTTGCAGAATGAGATGGCAATAATGGAGCAAAACAAAGCCGATGAGAAAGTGATGCATTTGGCAGAAGAACACAAGGCACAAATTCCATATTCTTCTTTTTACCAATAATTAATTTAATTCCTTTGCGTGTAGTTATGTAAGGTTTTTACTGAGTCTTTTTTTTTTTTTTGTTTGAAATGCAGAAAGAAAAGGAGAAAATGCACAAAAAAATTCTTGAACTACAAAATGAACTTTATGCAAAACAAAAATTGGAATTGGAGATTCAACAATTGAAAGGAAATCTTCAAGTAAGGAAACAAATAGGAGAGGATGACGAGGAGGAGAAAAATAAATTGGATGCAATCAAAACAGAACTAGAAGATAAGGAGGAGGAATTAGAAGGACTGGAAGCACTTCAACAAGCTCTAGTTATCAAGGAGCGTAAAACCAATGACGAGTTGCAAGATGCTCGCCAGGAGTTAATACGAGTATGTGTCTATTCCCAAGCATAAATGTAATCTGTTTGATATTATTATAACCCTAGGCTTTCAACTGAAAGGTCTTCTCCAAGTAATCATTTTACTAACTGGGATTGAGGGCTTTTATTTGTATAAATTACCTGGTAAAATTCTGCAGAAACGCAAGGTTTGTCTTGATTTTTTTAATTTACATACAACTTTGTTAGGAGTCCTTGTTGATTATGGAGATAATAGGGATGTAGGAAGAGAAAGAAGAGATATGAGAGTAATGATTCAGAGAGAACAGAGAAAAAATGGTTTATATTATGAAAGATTAGTAACTGTTTTCTCCTTTCCACAAGGACTAGCCTTGTCAACATCAAAAGGTAAACTCTACATAGTCCCCAGCTATTGCTAAAACGGTCTATTTATCCTCATTACCTCTGATGACCCTAGCTGTTCTAGCATAATGATACTAGCTGTCATAACAGTATGATAACAAACTCTTTATTACTCTAGCTACAATTAATGGGCCTTATTCCTCCTTTGGTACACTCACAAGGCCTTTGGCTCCTGCTGTGACTGAATCTGATCAACCTTCCTAACAAACTCGTTATATACTAATCGCAGCAGAGTGTTTCATGTTTACTAGTCTGCTTGTTAACATTAATTGGAATCGTATTCAGAATATAACATTGTTGATTAGCTGCAATAACTTAACTCATTTGTTTTGCATATATTTGCAATGTGCATGCTACACATGCTGTTTTAACTCTTGTCTCCATATTTGAGAATTGTAGTTTTTCAATGGTACCATCTTCTGTGAAATAATATGGTTGCTTGCTTGCCCTTTGAGAAATGGCTATATATTTGTTGGTGTCTAAAGGGAGATGATTTAAATCTACATGGTTTAAAATTTTTGGTAAAAACTGGTAGAATTAGGTCATGCTATTGTCTATAAAACTGGTATAATGCTTAAGCTTGTAGCAAGTATGCTCTATAGTTCAGCTAGTATGTTGTGTTACTGTTGCTGCGATGCTTTTGTATGCATTTTGTTTAAGTAGTATAATTGCCTTGTTCACAGTGGCTGGGGAAGACGAATAGTAGTCGGGCTTTTATTGGCGTCAAAAGAATGGGGGAGCTTGATGGAAAGCCCTTTTTGAGTGCAGCAAAGAGAAAATATTCTGGTGATGAAGTGAATCTGAAAGCAGTGGAGTTGTGCTCACAGTACGAGGCTTATCTTAGAGATCCAAACTGGTTTCCATTTAAAGTTTTAATAGATAAGGAAGGGAAAGCCAAGGTACAATCACTTCCAGAATTACTTGTTCAAGTAGAAGTCATCTTTTTTATCCCTAGTGTTTGTTCATATGTTCATTTTAATTGCGGAAATTACCTGATTGCCTCATTATTCAAGCTAGTAATAATAGTATAATACTTTAAAAAGTCATTGCATCATTTCAGAATAGTTAAAACCATGGTATGCTGTAGATATTGTTCAAAGATTTGGCAGGGTAAGGTGCTCCGCGTATTTTGAGCACTTTGTTGGCACTTTTTCCCCTGATGTTTGGTGCATGGATCACGATATAATATATGTTGGATATATTATGCAGGAAGTTTTAGATGAAGAAGATGAAAAACTGAGAACTTTAAAGGATGAGTTTGGTGACGATGTCTTTCAAGCTGTGGTTACAGCTCTGAAGGAGTTGAATGAGTACAACCCTAGTGGTAGATACCCATTACTGGAGTTATGGCATTCTAAGGAAGGAAGGAAAGCTTTCTTAAAGGAGGTTTGTTCTTATATAATCAAGCAATGGAAAACGTTAAAGCGAAAGAAGTAGGACTGATGCGGAACTTAAATTTTTCGGTTCTTATTCCAATGAGGCTATTGTGGTTGTCATCAACATTATGACGAAATTGATTTAGGGCCTGTTTGGATAAACTTCTCCAGAAGCACTTCTAAAAGAAGAAAATAATGAGATGAGTTTTTTAGCTAATTTTTAGAAGCTCATCAATATAGTTTCTCTAAAAGATGAGATGACATCTATAAATCAGCTAATAAAAAACTCCTTAGTTCAACTCTGTAGTGCCAAAGGTTGGTTATAGACTTGTAGTATGTTACATGCAATACTGATATCATATTGTTTTTTCCCTTGTGATCGGGTTTCTTTTATTCCCTGGAACATTTTTGTTTAGAATCTATTTGAAATTAATATCAGACCTTGCTTGAAATTGAAGTGGCATATTAGATTTATATTTTTAGTTAACATTGTTATTTATATATACTATACTATTCAACAATGTCAGTAAATTGTGGGTTGAATTGAAACTGGCTCTGCTGTAAGTTATTCTCTTATTATGGGTTCGGTGCAGTATACCAGGTTTATAAAACAGTTTGTTAATAGAGATTTTGATGTTAAAATTTCCCACACATACAGGGAGGGGAGTGCAGTGGCGGATTGGTTAGAGCTGATTATGGTCTTTGTTTTCCTTGGGGACCCCATCTTTTTGATCACCTTCCAAAGGAATGTAAATATTTACTTAAGGTCTGATTACGCTTGACGAAAGGTATAAGTACTAAAAGTTTATTTTTCCAAAATATATAAATGCAGCTTGTGTGAAATGATTTTAATCAAAAGGAGTATATACTTTAGAATTTGCCGACAATTTTGGTTGGCCAGACTTTATACTTTCTCTCCCGAAATTTCTTCAACTACTGCAACCGGTGTCCAAATTGCATATATCTTTCCGTTAGTTAAGGTGTTTTTCTAAGTAGCCACGCAATCGGCTTTAGATACCAGACACTTTTAAACGAGTTAGTAATATTGATAAGCATTATATTCAAAGTGAATTGTGAAGAATCATTAGATTAATTCAACAATGAACTTTAGAAAATCTATGGAACATTATAAACAATCAAGAATCAACAATAACCGCGAGACTAGATTCAGAAAAGTTCAATGATACCTACTTATAATGTGTTCGGATAATACACAAAATAATTTTACTCCGACATCATGAAAAAGTAAAACTAAAGTTTCGGCCTTTATCATAAAAATTTAATTGATTTTTTTCATCGTGAATATAATTCAAACACGCTAATTAGTTTGAGTTTTCCCCTAATTTCCAAAAATAAAGCGGTGACCAAAGTTATGTACTGCCTTTCATGAATGGATTATTTTATATTTTAAATACAATAAAATTACGAAAATATCTTCTCATTAATATTCACAATTTTTCATTAAACCCACCAATTTAATACTTACAATAAAAAAACCTTGTTACAATTTAAAGATAGACACGAAATTAAACTCATCGCAAGATGTTTTATCAAATTCAAGCTCCTCTTCGATGTTGATCCGGTATGGAACTTACAATGCTAGGTTCATTTTAGAGGATCTTAATCATTACCTTATAATTTGGGTTTGAACATAATCATAAAAGATAGTTTATAAGATTAGAATTATTTCTCAATTATATATATTTTTGCTTATTTTATTAATTATGTAAAATATCCAATACACCATTCTCATATTGAAGATTGAATATTTCAAATATACAATTTACAGCAGATTAAAATGTTTTCCAAATATATATTAAATTTTTATATTTATTAGAATTTTTTTAACCTTTACAAACATCAATAGCTGATCCAGTTATGGATAGTTAGATAGGACCCAACAATAGTTATGGAATTCTAATATCATATAATTTAAATTAAAACTTAATATAACAATAAGTAATACTTAAAATGAAGATAGTACCTACGTATATTATTTTTTTAAAATTATATTATTAATTAATATGAGATCTTAAACAACCGTCACAAATCTACTCGATTTCATTCAGGAAAAAAAAAACACTTGATTTCTTTCCCTGAGTTTAGTAATAACTAGTTGAATGAATCTCGCTGTTTGAAATTTAATGCTTAGTAATGGGATGGGATGGTGTTCCATTTACGAGAAACAGAATGTACCCAGCAAGGTTTACTGGGATTTGCTATGGGATCAAACTCTCCCTCTCTGAAGATGCCTATGGAGATGAAGCACCCCCAGGAGGATGATCACTGCCGGAAACAACACAAGTGGTGTGTTGTGTGTGCAGTGTGAATGGAAAAGAGAGAGTTAGGATTGTTGTATACCTTTCACCATGAATAAAGCTGTATTTATAGCAGAATACCTGGACCCTGGGAAGATATTGTTGAGGCCCATTATCTTTTGTAAAGATATTCAGATTATCTAATATATGAACAGCATTAGTTATGATCATATCTTCTGTTTTATCTTTTATCTTTTGGTGACTGCATAATTTAAATATTTGAATGGGCCTATCCGAAACAGATGTGATTATTATTTTGATCATTGACTACTAGCGTCAATTAGTAACTAGTCAAGCACAATCACAACAAGCTTCCTTAGATCCATGATGGAACAATATATATATATATATATATATATATATATATATATATATATATTAATCAATAAGCAATTACAATAGTATCATGGTATAAAATAAAATAAAATAAAATACTACTACTAATTTGCCGCGGGCTACCCTTTTTGGTTAGCCGCTTCAGCATTTCCTACAGAAATCGGAACGTACAACTTCACGCGCGCACCCTCAAGGCCTCAATTATACATTAAAAATGAAAGCCACCAATGAGAAACAAAAGTCAAAGAAAGTAAAGGGGTGAAGCGAGTGTTGAGTTCAGACACGGAAGTTCTTTCCAGTGAAAGTTTGACCAAATTGCCAATTTGGTGGAAGAATGTTCCAAGAGGTAGAAGAGCGACGGTCACTGCCGGTAACTCTGAAGGACAAAGCTTGGCCCACCAAAACGGCGTTTGACTGCCAGTTCTGACCCCAGTTTCTGCTCATTGGCATCCACCCCGTTCGTGACCCCTTAACGTAGGCGTGCACGATATCCCCTGCACCCGCGACGTTGCTGATCAAAACCAGGTTAAAGTAACGGAAACCGTTTATTGTGAACCTTATCCCCCCATGCTTCCTACATGCCACCCTGCATAAATTAAAACACCAATTAATCAATTTAATGAATTTAGTATGAGCTATGAGCTATATAATAATAATGTTATATTTGAATCAGATCATTCCCTATTCAAGTCATTGGACCCTGGAAAGATCGATCCAATGAGAACCGATTGATACAAGATACCTTAGCCTCATGCGTTGTGGTCATCAGAAAGAATGTTAATGTACCTGCGGTAGGCGACAGGGACGATGCCGGCGCGGTATTCGGCGATTTTAAGGAACATGGGCATGGCGAGGTCGAAGTGAGGGCGAGGGGGGTTGCACCAGCCGCCATTGTCGTTTGGAAGAGCGTAATTTGGGGGACAGAAGTTGGTGGCCGTGATGAAGATGGAAGGGCTGCCGGAGTGACACCACTGCTTGTCGTTTGCGCATTTGATCTCAAAGCACGCACCACAGCTGAGGCCGCTGTTGAAGAGTGCCGTGCTCAACGCTGCAGTGTTCACTCCGTACCCTTGGCTGTACAGGTTCCCGTACCCGCATGCTCCTCCTGAACACAACACAACAAAACAATGTCGCACATTAATAAAGTCTCAGCTTTTGTTTCTACATGTTAGACAAGATCATTTTACATAGTACTATACAGAACTACATACCCATGGTACCGGATGCATCGGATCCTCCGTAGAATGTAGCGTGAGCACTTTGCCAGGAGCCGCCCGTGTAAACGCCTGGAATTCGAGCGTCCACCATCCACATTAGGGACATAAGGCACAGCACGGCACTGAACACATCCATTTTCTTATTCTTCTCTGCTTTTTTTTTTTTTTCTGTTGGCAGTGAAGAATAAGCAAAGAGCAAAGAGCACGGAGCACAGAGCACGGAGCACAGATAGAGGTAAGGGAATGAGTGAGGTACTGGGTGGGGGGTGGAGTACTTATGGACAAGGCTTTGGGGTGAGGAACCTCTTCACTGCGGGGCCACATTTGGAATTCTAAAAGTCTATCTTTATCATAAATAATCAAATTCCTTATGCACAAAAGTGTGATGAGGGGGGATAAATTGGTTTTTATAAAATAAAAAATCATTAAATGCCTCCTTTATGCACAAAGTAAGAATAAATAATAGGTCTTTTATCTTGATATTTTAAAAATATATTTGATTTGATCTTTTATTTTCTTTTTTAAAATATTCACTTCGGTGACACATGATATATTGTGAAAGATATTACATCAATGCTCAAATAGTTTAGTTTAATAACACTTTCAAAAATTAAAATATTTTTTTAACTTAAAACTAAATCTAAACAAAAAAATAATATTAAAGAAGAAAATTAGTACTATATTTTATCCTTATACGTAATTGTAAAACCAAAAAATGTTTTTTTTCCATCAATGTTCAATTGCACTGAGTCCATAGGTGAGACTTCCCAACTTCTATTCCCACATATACTTGTGGGCTCCACCGAATATAATAACCACTATATGTATACATTTTCAGAGTTTTGTACTTTTGCATATTTATTTACAAATTTTTTTTTGCGGTGAAGGTGGTAAAAGGAGGGACGTGATCCTCCAACAGACAATGTGAAAAGGACAAACAAACGAACCAAATCTTTGGGGAATTCAATCTCGATGGACAGAAGCATAACTGGAATAAACCTAATGATGAAGGATGGGCCATCAGAAAGAAACAAACCCGATGGAGGGGCTATAGAGGCTTTAAATTAATAATAGTTTATAGCATGTTGAGACTTTAGACCATAGAGTACACATAAAACGTAAAGAAAGGAAGGTAGTTATCAGTAATGGACACTTTCAGTTTGTCAATATTAGTTGGTATCAAATTGTAGTATTTACAAAGCTTTAATTGTAACTTAAATAAATGGAGTAATCACTTCTGTTCGAACTACAAAATGTTTCGAGCACAAATAAAAACAAGTCAGACCAGATCAAATTTGGTTATGCCTGATTTTGACTTGATTTAAGAATATAAAATTTAGACTGACCTATTTATCTATTATAGGTCTTTTTTTTAGATTTGGTCTGACTTATTTAAAAGTCTATTTTGACCAACGAACATATTAAAAAACCTATTTTACAATAAATATTATTTATAAAAAAAATCTAATAACTACTAAAATTTTGAAAATTCACATAGTACTTTTTAAAATTTAATATAAATACTTTCTTTTTAATTTGTGTGTGAAAAAAACAAGTTAAAATTAATTAGAATACTTTAAATATTCAACAAAATATTATAAACAAAATAGATAAACTAAATAAAATATCGTGAGTTTCATTTAATAATCTATTATATATATTAAATAGGCCTAATAGACATAACAGACTTTTTTTAAAGCTTGAGTTTAATCTTTTTATTTAAACATGTTTTCCAAAAAGTTTTAATATGACCTTTTTAATAAACAAATCAGATTAGGTTAAAATTTAAACAGGTCAGATCAAAGGTTCCTAATAAACTGTTAGCCCATTTTCATCCCTAATTGTGACCTGAGCTTTGGTAAAATCTCATGCCTTTCAAATAGGGTAGTTTTTAATTCCTTTTGATATTTTATAGTAACAAATTAATAATATTAATAATAATAATGAAGATTGGTATCTAGGTTTAACTGGCTTGGTGTGCGGGTTTGATCAGAGTAGGTGAATCTCCCAACGATATAGTTTATGATATAAATGTACGCGTCAACGAAGAATGACGAAAATAAAATATACTCATCTTCATAATAACTTTGGAGTAAATACGATATACACATTCTTATTATGTCAGCTAACAAAAAAAAAATAATATATGATAAATATGTTGAGAAAAATGGTACACAAAATTTAGCTACTTTCTTGTTTCTATTTCTCTCAGACAAATTCTAGCATTTTTTTCTCCTTCTCAAGTCATTAAATTCAAACGTAGTGTGAATGGTGAGGCCAGATGAGAGAAAAGAAACTCAACCAAATTTATGAACGACATACAAGAGGCCAAAGGGGCTTTACAATCCAGCGTGGGTGGTGGGCCCTCTCCTCCCCTTAATCATCGGCCTTTAAATGTAAGTGGGCCATCCAATAACGTAAAGAATTTTTTTTTTATTAATGAAAAACAGTTCAGAATTCATCCGAATTAAATGTTTTCAAATTTAAAGAGTGTTTATAAAAATATTTATAAATTATTTGTTAATAAAATTTAGAACATTCTCATGATGTCAAAATGTGTAAAACATATTAAAGGAGGAAAATTTTGTACAAGCAAATTCAAAGTAAGGCTCAAATTAAATTGAAAAGGCTCCAGTTTGATGAGTTATATAGTAGAAATTGAATTCCATGACTTATGACAGAAACTGATACTATATATACATATAATCTGTATACAAAAATGGGTTACCCTTTTGGCGTGAAAAGGGAATCCAAGCATTGTCAACAGGGATTTGCATGACTTTTTCTCTTTTCAATTGGCTAACAGTCAATTGTTTGTTACTAATAATAATTTTGGAGAAAAAACATGCATGCACGTACTTAAATTCAAATTGTATTAGATGATAATCGCGTTTGGTCATGTGAAAATATGATTACGAGGTAGTAATTAACTGAAGGTGGAAACAAATTAATAGTGAGTCACTACGTGTAGCACCTGTGGCAACTTGTAGGATTTGGTGCTTGCGGGACCAATCAGATGACTTGTGTTTTGTCCATCATCATGGTACAGTGCTAAATTCACGTTGTTGTGATTATGATCCATCCCAATACCAAATTGCCAATTCATTTTTTGTTTTTAAAATGTTTTATTTCTTTTTAAGCTTAGCTTGTCTATTTCCCCCCTTACCGAATTGGATTAAACAAACACTCCTGGGAATCGCAAAATAAAACTACGCTTCTCAATGGGAACAAAAGTTACAATTTCTCATTAGAATATTTGCGTGTACATTTAAAAAAGTTGTATATCTATATATAACCAGCCTAAATCACATACTACGGGACACTACTTTTTGGATTAATTATATAATTACCATTGGTTACAAAATACCATACAGTATACAGTATTACAGTTTGTCATGAATACAAAATATGTTTCGTACTTAAAATAATAATAAATTCCTGACCAAAATTACATTGAACTTTGACCTTAGTAATCTGAGATCTCTCGGTATTCCCTTCTTTTTGTTTGTATTATATTTGTCAATAACCATGTTATATTTTACTTAATTTAATGTCCCAATGCACGACGTATGAAGCTATGTACGACGGGAATCACTTGGCCAAGTAAATAAATATGCTTTTGGAATGTTTCTCATTGGACGCTATCAATCTCAAGCATTTGAATCCATGATTAATAGTATTTGTTTTAACTTGTTGGGTTTACTTGGTAACTTGATAGCCGTGTAATCACTCCGACTTTTAAGCGAAGAAAGGAAAAACTGTTTCATCTCGTATCTCATATTCCTATCCCGTATGGTTAGTACATGCATTAGGACAAAAGGGTTAGAAAATTAACACATTTTATTATCTTGATACATATTGTATTAATAATTATATTATATTATTTAATATATATTAAGTAAATTAAAATAAATAATTAAATATATTAAAATAGATTTTTAAATAAATATAGAATAAATAGGTGAATATCAATTGAATCAATTAAGTTTAATAAGAATTTATTATCCCAACATTAAAGAAAAATATTATATATAAGATTATGGTCCTTAATAAATCAAATTAAGTTTTCTTTTTTTCTTTTCTATCTAAAGAGAATAAATTCTAACAAATAATTTGACTAAGGAAAACTAAAGTTTATAAAAAAAAATACTAAAAGACTATAAAAACAAAAAGAATAAATCACTATTGGAAACAAATTAAACCTCATAAGGAAATATTAAAAAATTATAAGAATAAAAGGATAAATTATTATTGTAATGGAAACATGTATATTTTATTTATTTAAGATTTATTGATGATCCAATATAACGTTTCTAGAATTTTATTAAATGATAATTTTCACTATAAAAATTTATAAATTGATTTTCCAACAAAAACTTTTTGCATATTAAATTGGAGGCAAACTTCGTAGCATAATAATATATTGACCAACACGAGAACACAGGGTTACTTGAATATGGATGTAGTAAATGATTTAGACTACAAAGCATGCATACCAATGTAGTGTTGACTGATCTTAGTCTCCTATATATTGAACAAGTTGCAAATATTGAGTTACTTAAGTCTATCCATTTCCATATCCTTATTAATGATCTTGCTTCCATGTGATATTTAATAGTATAACGCTATGAACGCATCCTATTTGTCCAAATTTGAGGCTGGGCTATGAACCAAGGATAATACTACTAGACAGTATTACTTTAAAAGAACTAAATTCCGTCAATTAATGTGTTGCCATCCAGTTTTTTAGTTGAGTTCAGTAAATTTCCAACTTTATTTGCACCGCGGCATATACAAAGATTAGATCAATTTATATTGACACCACATTCTGTCCCTTTGTCTTACATTCTTTCAAAACTTTTTTTTTATCATTTTGCATTTTTTTATCAAACAAAATATCAAGTGTTCAATTAAGCTATTTATTTATTATGGATTATTTTCATCAAGTAAAATGCATGAGGCGTCACTTGTGTGGCACCATAATTTTTTATATCAATTATTTTACCACTCTTCTACATGGTTGTAAAAAAAATAGTATTTTTTTATATTGATAGTAAAATAATCGATTTAAAACATCATTGTAAGTACCCACCTTGGCCGCCCATTTTGTTTGACCACCCATCACACATAAATAGTTTGGTTGATTACCATTTTAATATTTTGTTTGGGAAAAAAAAATCCAAAATGGTAAAAAAAGTGTTCTGCGAAAGGCCACGGTTTTTCGTTAAAGCAATCACTTGCCTCTTCTCTTCCCTTGGTAGAAGGATTTCCCTGTCTAGTACCCACTATGGCAATTTGCAAGAAGAACCATGCCTTTGTGGTCATTACTTCGGCTAATTTAGCAAAATAATACAATTGAATTAATTATTTAGCAAAAGGGGGCATTTTTGAAGTTATTTGGCAATCTGGGGTCACCAAACACGCCCAGGCTAGGCGTGTTTAAACACGCCCTAGCCAGGCGTGTGCCCTTGGCCTATAAAAACCCCCTGAAAATGATATTCGGTCCATTCCGCCTTCTCTCTAGAATTAGCTCTGCCTTCTCTCTAGATTTTGGGT
>CM023955.1:3164115-3253758 GCA_013407115.1 Glycine latifolia | reverse complement strand
TTTTATGGCAATTTACACTAACAGCGCTGTTAACTTTGACTATGTTTTTCAATTTAGTGTAATAAGCAAAAAGGAAGCACTGAGTATGGCTATTATGTCATGCGTGGATGTCGACCATAGTCCAAGGAGGCTTCTCAGATAACTGGGACATGGTAATTAATTGTCTAATTCAAAACTAATTCTTTTTTACTTGTTTTTGTTTTGTACTTATTAAATTATGTTTTCTTATGTCATACAGTATTTCACTGATGAAAGACCATTGGAAGCCGACACCTTGAAGGCTATTAGGGTTGAATGGGCAAAATTTTTTCTTAAGATTAGAGATGACTTATTAATAGATTAGGTGGTTATTGGATTTTCAAAACAATTGTATAAACATTAGTTTAGGAAATTCTTTTATGTACATTGAGGCTATTGAATTTTATTTGTTATTCAAATATCAATTTATTTGAATGTATTTTGAAATTGGCTGGATCTGATTTTTAATTTACAGGTTGAAGAACTGCTAAAATTTAAAAAACAGACAAAATATTAAAAAAAATTAATTAAGAAACAATATCGGTTTTCTTGAAAACCGATGTTAACTTAAACTACAACATCGGTTTTGCAAAGAAAACCGATGTTGATTTGATTTAACAACATCGATTTTGGAAAGAAAACCGATGTTGTTACATGAAATCAACATCGGTTTTCTTTGCAAAACCGATGTTGTTACACGAAATCAACATCAATTTTCTTTCCAAAACCGATGTTGTGGTGTAACTTAACATCGGTTTTTTGCAGAAACCGATGTTAAGAATCCATCATTATGAGACCTTAATGTTTCAATTTATCATATATCCACATCGGTTATCTCTGGAAAACCGATGTTGTGTACGTTTGTTAACATCGATTTTGAAAACCGATGTTAACTTCCAGACATTCGACGTCGCCTGATTCAACATCGGTTCAAAACCGATGTGAAAAGTCAAAAATAACCGATGTCGAAGGCTCTTTTTTCTAGTAGTGTATCTATCTTAAACGAAAAACAAAACAAAAAGGGAGTAGTGCAATTTGTTAAAGAGCTCTGTACTCATCCAAAAAAGTGATACCTCTATTGATTTAAGATTCGTGTAACTTCACTTTCAGATTTGTGACATGGGTGGACATAGATAATGTTGTCATGTCTGACCCCTAGCAACAAACCTTGTTGGTCGTGAGATATAGCCTTCCCCCCAATATATTATAACAGAAAATATCAACTAAGCTAATGATTGGAGGGTTGGTGCTATGGCAATTCCCATCCAGCAATTATAATTGGGAATTGGTTTACATAAATAAATAAATAAATACCTTGGTGATTCAGACTCTTCCCCTTTTAATTCCCCTTCAGGTAAGAAAAAATTGTGCCTAGCTAGCATAGATGCCCTGTTAACTTTGCAAAGATTGTTTGAAAAATGAATTTTATTGAAAAAAATAAGCAACAAGAAAGGTTGAAAAAGTATTATGAGGAACAATGATATGCCGTAGAGTAGATGTACGGAATTTGGCATGCATGCAAATGTAGTAATCATATTCATAAAACCTTTCCCAGCATTCAACGTTGGACCATTTTATTGTATCAATGAACCGGGAATTCAGCATGCCCACAAATCAATTGACAACTTTAACTTCACTGGAAAGCTAAGTTTTCTCTTTAGCGAATTGCCATAATTTAAAAGTTTCATGTTCTAATCCCATTGGAGCACCATGTCACATTGTCTCTACCTTTTTCTTTATTCTCTTTTTGGGGTTCCTAAGATTATGGAACAACTAACAACTTCCTGTTTTATGGTCTTCTCCGTATGCCTAACTACCATTGTCTAGCATATGAGGTACCAACTAACATACCATCATATTTAACTACTTGTCACAGAATTAGGAATAGAAATTTGAGGTAATAGGAGCAGGAGAAGGCATTTACCGTCTACCCTACAAAACAATATCAATGGTCCTATCTTCTTTCCAGGACTGACGAATTCACTCAATCCAACCGTGAAAAATTAGGTGGCACATCAGATACACATAAAAAACGTACCCAACTATAACAACTACAAGAGTGTTGAACAACTAATAATTGTTAATTTTGTTTCAGCAAGCCATTGAAACAATCATATCACTTCATTTATTCAAGGCATCATGCAGGAACCGTGCAACCTGGCTAATCCAGTTGTGAAGTACCGCAATGGAGTTTATGCTCAGACTTCTAAATGCTATTTTTCCACTTCATTTACCCTTCTCTTTCCTTAATGTCTTGTCTGGTAGGTAAGAAATTAGGGAAGAAGGGTGGAAGAAAATAATTTGGTGTGTTTAGAGGAGGAAAACTAAAGTGAATAGAAAGCATTTACCATCTACCCTACAATATAGTAAAACTCATTGTATTATTTCTTTTATATTTCTACTCATTTTTTCTCTATTTTTCTTCCATCGAACACCTTTAATTTTCATTTTATTTCTTACATACTTTCTCTCATTTTCTTTATTTGCATTTACCCTATTTCTCTCTTCCCTCACAAGGAAGGCCTAAAGTTTTGTTTACTTTTGTAAAAAAGCTACAAAATGATTGGGACCGAAGAAAAATATGGCATATGACAATCCTTCTCTTGTTAAGAATGGTACAAGGCACAAAAGACTGAAAGGAGAGAATGCATTTGTATGAGTCCCACCAAAAAAATATGTTATGTCCAATTTTGAAAGCAAAGGGGTGGGAGTAAAGTTTTAAGGAGGCATAAAAATAAACGTTTAAATATCAATTTATCCTCAAATTATTTTAAATAGTTTAATTTATTTTTTAATTTTTTTAGAAGATTTAATTTATTCTTAAATTTTTAAAAATAAATTAATTTTGTCCTTAAATTTTTAAAATAAATAAATTTAATTTTCAAAGTTTTAAGAACTTGAAGATCAAATTAAATTATTTATAATAATTTGAAAATTAAATTAATTTATTTTTAAAAAGTTAAAGAATAAATTAAACTTTATAAAAATTTGAGAATCAAATTGATTCTTTTTTTAAGAATTTGAAAACCAAATTAAACTTTTAAAAATTTTTAAAACCAAATTAAACCATTTAAAATTTAAGAATGAAATTGATAATCAAGTTAAAAATGAAGCTACCTTATTTATATCATATCTATTTTATTTGGGCAATTATATTATTTTATATACATATTTTTTTCCTTTAACTTATTTCACAAGAGTATGAAAAATATTATATATTTTTGTTTCATTTTCTCTGTTACCAAAACATAGAATCATTCTATCAGACATTAGACATTGTTTAACAAAAAGTACTGATCCGAAACAAGATCCAAAGCTAAAAAATCTAAAGCGTGATTTTTTTTTTCCTACAATCAATCCATTTGACAACATTTACTATATTTGAGAAGTATTTTGCTTCTTTAATCGGTTACAAAAGAATAACAGCACATTGTAATTCACAACTAAGAAGGCAAAACAGTGACAACAATATACTCGTAATGGCAGTCATAACAAGCATTGTTGCCTATCCAGAAGAAATAATTTCTCTGTAGTATCAAGTATGATCATATACACAGGTAGTTGAATGGTATTTGCATTAAGAAATGTTGCATGTGTATCTATCAACTGCAAAGTCGAGAGCATAGCTGTTGTTGACCCTCCGGAGAAAAAGAATTTGGAAGAGGAAACACGTCACTTCTCCCATTGCTCAAGCATGTTATGTTAAGTTCGGTTCCTATTTGGGTTAACTGCAGCAGTCAATATCAAAATCAAAACAAACTTAGATATAATAGGAAAAACATCTTGTAACAATCTCCTTAAATCATCTATAGATTTGGCAACAAAATCATACAATTCCTTTCAAGCCAGCCACATAATTTAATTAAACCCGGCCTGCATGAATGCAAAGTACATAATGAAAGAGCACTCACCTCACAATAAAGTTGTTGTGATTTGCAGCTCCATTTTGAGGTAGGGATACAACTTAAGTAATGACACCATGAGCAACGATCATTCAAGTTAACACTTAGAAGTAGCAAAACCAGCCCAGTAACCAACCTGTCAAAATATACAACTTTCAGATTTGAGGGCCTAGCATGAAAAAGCGAAATGCAAAGCACCCCCAACAGAGATAATATCACAAAGGTAATAATAAGAAAAATAGTAATTCACAGGCCATAAGACTCAATGAATATATTATTGTCGTATGAATTTATAAATCTTGCTGAGGAGGAAAAACATAGGCAATAATATACAAATAACTCAGAGCAAGGAGGACCAGGAACCATCGTGAAACAGAGAAAAACATGAAAAACAAAACCCAAGAGAGACCAGTTAAACAGAGCTTTCCAATACTAATGCATGTCTGGCAAAGCCTCTGTGAAGCCCATAAACAGACACTCAGAAGCTTAAATACCATGCCAACAATTTTTTTTTAACATAGTTGTTAGAATCTTAAGAATTGTGATTCAAATAGCACAATTTGATACAATTTGTATCATGTGATGAATTTTAGATGACTTTGAATCTTGTGATACATTGATAAAGCAGTACAATTCTGTATAACCAATACAAATCACTTGATTTATCAATTTGTTATTTTATACTATTCTTTCACCAAACCACCGACCCTAATTAGCTTGGGTTAAAGGTGTTGATGATGTTGATATTATTCTATCACCAAGTCTCATCAAAGAATATGAAAAATAAGATAAGCTTAAATTGTTAAAAATAAAGGAATTGAAGGAGCACTATTGCATGCACTCTATTGATTATTCTGATGTTCTAATACCACCACTTACTCATTCTATGCATTGTATTTGGTTGTTCCATTCTCTACTTTCAATCTTTTGAAACATAGGTTTCACACAAAATTATGATTTGTTTTGGGAGATTTATGCTTAAGTGGTTTTATCAGTTCTAGTTTAAAATTATTACATCAAACATTACACACCACTTATATAATACTGCTTATGTAGTATATTTCAATTTTTTTTACATTGTGCTTTTGAATCTTGTGATTTGATACACTTTATGATTAGCAATTCAAAAATTAGCTTGGCAATTCACAATTTGAATCCCAATTTGATAACCTTGCTCTTTAGTATTAAATCAGGGTATTCAGGAAACAAGCATCAAAGTCCTAATCTTGTGTAAATACCCTATTGTAGAAAACAATGCAATTAGATCCCAAATAAAATACAAGGTAATGTTCAAAACAGAAAGGAAGAAAAACAACAAAAGAGAACTTACCCGGCAATCAGTAGTATGAAGGATATGACCCACAGTGCATACTGATAAGGTTTGTGCTTATATTTCACCGAAGGTGCAGGAAGAAAAACAACAAAAGAGAACTTACCCGGCAATCAGTAGTATGAAGGATATGACCCACAGTGCATACTGATAAGGTTTGTGCTTATATTTCACCGAAGGTGCAGCAGCTGCAGAGTGAGAATTCCTGTGTCTACTACTAACCCATTTGAACTGGGGGCGAATCAGAAAGATAAACCCAAGAAGAAAGCCAGAGACAAATCCTCCAATATGAGCAAAATTGTCCACATGTGGAAGAATTCCAGAGGCTAAATTGATTACAATGATGACTATAAGAGTCAGTAACGCTGCAAACTGCAAAACAATACAAATATAGAATGGAAAAGAAATAAATGTCTGTTGCACAAAGGCAGAAGCAGGTCATTTATTACGAAGCAAGCACTACTGAATTGAACACATTTATTGATCCATTCACCTTATTGGCATATATTGTCCAATTTATCAAGAGCTCCGATAGCATGCCTCCCAGTAAGCCAAATAATGCACCCGAAGCACCAACCGAGATTCCATCTTTTATGAATAGAGCAGACAGCAAACTGCCTCCAAAACCGGATATCACATACAGAAATCCAATTCGAACTGCCAAAACACAAGCCGACGTAGAAATTACAATCAGAAAGTGAGATAGTTGTGCTAAAGTCTGCTAAGTTTCTTCCTGTGAAAAGTTTTGGTGATGGAAAAGGGAAATGAGTGAATGATGATATAATTGACAATGCAAGGATAATTACCAGAACCGTACCAAATCCAAATTCTTGCTCAAGGCGAATTCCAATAAAAACAAGACTCAACATGTTGGCAAGCAGATGAACAACCCCACCGTGAAACCATATACAAGAGAAAAGGCGCCAAACCTGGTGTCTATGAATCACTTTATCCACTTCAAGAGCACCCATCTTCTCTAATCTAAATAAAAATTTAAAATTTAAAAATGTCAACAACGTATGTACCTACAAAGTATTCATTAGTCATTGCAACAATGTATGACACATGATTTTTAAATTATAATCATATATGAAAAAAAAGTTGTGCTTTTAGGTGATGAGAGAAGAACTCACGTGGAGGAAGAAGGACCTAAGAGAGGGTTCTCTTTAAGAGGTTGAAATGAGAATCTTCCAAGAAAAGAGGCAACGCAGGAACCGTAAATGGAATGCTTAGGACAATCGTTTATAAACATTGTGACAATGAAGACGACGATGTTGGCCACCAAGAAGGTGGGGACCAGCCATGGGAACCAGCGCTTAAAGAGGCTTAAGTCACGATCGCGCACGGCGGGGGGAATCGGCGGAGAAGGAGAGAGCCTCCGCCCTCGTCCGGCGGTGGTGTCGCGGGTCGGATGAACCTGCACCTCGACGGTGGCAGAAGATGGGTCCCTCCCCATGATCCCTTTTGGCAAAGATTGAAACTTTGCTAACGCTTTGGCATTGCAGTAATTAAGATTTGGGGAAAACGGAATCCAACAATGGCGAGGGAGCCAAGTTAGGAAATGTTTGGTTGTTCTTGTTTCGATTGTCTTGCTTCTTGCTTCTTTGCCTTTCCTTACAGACCCATTTTCTAACCACTGCCACTTACCATTAGCTCTCACTTCGTTATGTCTTCGCAATTTTTTCTTCTTCTTTTTTTCAATTATTATTATTGTTATATTTTTAAAAGCATTTTATTATTTTACGCCTTTACGAAAGTATAATATAAATTTATTTATATGTAAGTCCTTTTTTTTCCTTTTTACTTGATATTGCCGTTGCACTTGCATTGCCCTCCAATAATGGCACCTGCTTTTAATGTGCGGTAATATGTTATATATCTGCATTACCAAAAAAATTGAATAAAAAGAAAGTGTAAAAATATAAATGTCATTATTCATTTTCTCTCTCTTTTATATCTGTCAAACATAGAGTTAAGCTCGGGATGTCATGTTTATTCCAAGATTTGCTGATCATTCGCACCGAAATCTAGAATGTAGGATTTGAAGTATTTTAATTCTTGCACGAGACGGCAGCTATCTAAGTAGTTTTGTCGTCATATAATTAAGATAGTATAAAACAAATAAATTACACTCGTACCTCCTATATTTTACTCAAATTTTACTTGATATTCCTCTCTTTTTGCATCCTACAAAAAAATCTCATAATTGTTTAGCTCACATTATATTTAGACTCCTCCTTCCTAAACACCGATTAATAATCTAACAAAAATTAGGCACATGCTGGTCACATGACTTTTAATAAAAATTTATGTCTAAAATATCTTCATCTTCTACCTTTCAACCTGAAAATATTTTAATACTCTTTTTTTTTTTACTTTTCTACGTAAACCCAACTTTGAATCCATTTTGTTGGTACGCAATGTTAACACATTTCCTCTCATCCTTTGTTCTACTAACTTATATATGAACTAAATTCTGATTCTTAACAAACATTTTCATCCATTATGTTCCTGTGGTCCAAAACATCAACATTATTTTAATCAACAATAATAAATAGATGATTTCCAATTCATCCATTGCGTTTCCTGTAGTCCCAAATATCAACACTATTTTAATCAACAATAATAAACAAATGATTTTCAGTTCATCCACTATATTTCCTGTTGTCCCAAACATCAACACTATTGTAATCAGCAATAATAAACAAATAATTTTCAGTTCATTCATTGTGTTTCCTATTGTCTCAAATATCAACATTATTTTAATCAACAATAATAAATAAATGATTTACATTTCATCCATTGTGTTTTCTGTTGTCCCAACCATCAACACTATTTTAATCAACAATAATAAACAAATAACTTTAAAAATCATAAGTGATCTGAAACTGGTCTCCCATTGAAACCTCATTCAGAAATAGGCAACAATAAACAATTAAAATTAAATAAATAATTTTAAAAAGTAACCTATATACAAGGTCCAGTGGTCACTTACAAGCATAGCCTATCGTGAACAAAAATTGTGGAACAGAAAGAAAAACAGAGTGTTCGTGAACGTCGAAGAGGAAAACAAATGAAGACACTCATGAACGTCGCGAACTAGAAGAGGAATAATGATAAATTTGCAAACTGTAACAAGAACGGTGAAGATGAATGGAACGTAAATATCGTGAGAGAAAGAGAAACTCGCACCCCCTGGACGTTGAAGAAGAATTCGCCAACAAGAGGAAGATGAACAGTACTCACTAATGGTGAAGAGGAATGAAACGTAAATCATAAATTCTGAAACTAATTGAGAATGGATAATTTAGGTTTTACAATTAAAATGTAAGGACAATTTTGTCTGCTCACATATTTCAATTGACGTTAGTTAACGACGTTAATAAAGGGGGGTAAAAGTAATGTGCAAAAGGGGAGGGGTATCAGGTGAAATTTGAGCAAAACACAAGGTGTATGAGTGTAATTTACTCTATAAAAAAAGAACTAAATTGTTTTTTATTAATAAATATTTGATTTGATTGTTTAATTATTAAAATACATGCAACTTAACTTTTTGTACGTTTTCTTACTAACAATGTGAGTCTAATCCAATAATAATAATAAAAAATTACGTTAGACTATACTAACGATTTTTTAGTGAAACTAATAATAATTGTATAAATTAAAATTTATTTAAAAAATTATCACTTTTATTTTTTTCATTCATATATATATATGGAAATGTTTAAAAGATAAATTTATCTATCAATCATACTAAATTATACTAATGTTTATATATTATAGTATAAATATAAAATGAAAATTCATATCGAGTAGAAGGTCGAGCTTTCTACAAAAAAGGCTATGTGATAATGTATTTTCTTATCTAAGCCTCTTTCTTGTTTCGCTCCCCCATCGTTGATGGTTCAGCCATGCCCGGCGCCACGAAATGATTTAGAACTACGACGGGGTCGACTTGACAATGAAAGAATAGCAATGAAAGAACGGACAAAAGTGGAACGAAAGTCCGTATCATGGTGAAGGTAAGGTAACGCTGTGATTCTTGCTCAAAAAATAGACCGAACATGTTCGAGTTATTGACTCGTCCAACCCAGCAGGCTAGTCGATTTAAAAAAAAAAGGTAAGAATGTTTGGAGTCATATTTTAGGAAACGCGGAATGGAGGAGTAATTCAAATGTTATATAGATACGGGAGAAGATTAAACCTCTCTTGGCGTGATTTGAATTAACGCAGGTGCGCTTCGCTCGGCCACATGATGAACATGTTTTAAGCTAAATGTCTAGCGTTTAAGCGGAGCTTGTGAAATTCAGCATGACATAGATACCTACTTCGAAATAAAAAAATTAAACACAACATAATAAAAGAAAAGATTTTAAACTTAAATCTTAAGATTTTAAGATAATGTGTGATATCAGATTTACTTATCATAATCTATTTATATAAATCTATGATATATATTTCATTAATTATAAAATAATTAATATCAAAATTAATGGTAAAATCTTATGACCGACTCAAATTTGAAAATAATAATTATACGATTATTCATTGTTATAAATTTCTTGTTTAGCCTTTAATTTCTCAACATTATAAAAAAATGAGTGGCAATATATATACATGTATACTGAAACGGTTCGTTTGGAACGGACTTTAACCAAAAAGAGTTGTGTTTGATTGAATCAAATCCATTATCAAGTTTACTTTTTATTATGCATAGATCACGTATATTTTGCTTAAAATACATCCTCTCCGTCTTTACTCCAGCCAATATTCTAATTTATAAAACAATTCTTGAATTGTCTTCGAAGCAATACCCCATGTTGAATTTAAATTTTAACTTGTTTATGAACATAAAATTTAAACTCGACTTATTTTAATTAATTTTTCTTCCGTTGTTTTGGTTTTTAAAATTATTAAGTTAATATATTTAATGGACATTTTACATTTTAAAAAATGAAACAAAAGTATGAAGATAAGTACATGAAAAAATATGAAAACTAGCTATTATTCTCTACATAAAACTATAAATTATTTAGCAGAAGAAATGTGTATATTTATACATTTTTTATGTAAAATAATCAGATTCTGGCATTGTATACATAAGTATTAAGTATTCCTCGATAATATTTATATAGTTTATTTTTTGTCATTAGCATTCGTATAATTACAAAAGTAGACAGTTTATATTGTTGACACTTGGCAAAAAAGGGATAAAATGGTAATTGAATATTTATTTGCTGATTGCACCTCCTTTTTAATAAGTACACTGAACTATTCTCAAATAAAAAATTACTAATTGTATACCCTTTTTATAAGTGCACTCTTATATTTTCAAATTAAAACTTGCTAATTGCACCCCATTTGATAAGAAAATCTATATTTCTTTCATCCCTCTCACATGTCATCTTTTTAACGTGTAAACAGTGGTATTACTTGTGTACATAGGATATCGTACTAGCCAATTACAAAAATACAAAATCTCAATATTATTTTAATTTTTTCTTCCAAAAAGACTATAAATCATTGGTGATATAGTAATTTCTCCCTTATTTACTCAACAACTGTCTAAAAACTTGCTAAGTGCAGTGATTTCACTCATTATATCATTTATTTCATCCATCTCACACATTATTATCTCTTTAACGCATAGACAATGGTATTACCTGTTTACGCATGGTATCTTACTAGCCAGTTACAAAAATATAAAATCTCAATATTATTTTAATTTTATCTTCCCAAAAGACTCTAAACCGCTGATGATATAGTAATTTCTCTCTTATTTACTTAACAACTGTCTATAAAACTATAGTGATTTCCTTTCATTTTATGTTATGATTTTCACAATCTCCTACTTTGGGTCCTTCATATTTATCAATATTGTTGGTTCTCATCTAAATTGACTTAGTTTAACTATTGACAGGTTTCCATATGCGTAACATGAGATTAAGTCTTAAGTGGATCCATTGTTTAATGCCTGATTTCAACAATGGTTTATTATCACAAGAAGAAAAAAATATTATTGAACTTCACTTCTTTCTTTCTCTTATTAATTTATTTGACAACTATCTAGAGTGCAGTGGTCTCCTTTCATTTTATGTTATGATTTTCATAATTTTCTCATTTTGGCCCTTCATATTTATCAATTTTATTGGTTCTCACCTCAATTGACCAAGTCTAATTATTGACAGGTTTGCATAGGCGTGACAAAAGATGAAACCTTAAGTGGATCAATTGCTTATGATCTGATCTTAACAGAGGTATATTATCACAAGAAGAAAAAGTTATTATTGAACTTCACTTCTTTCTTTCTCTTATTTTTTTTACACATTTATTTTGTCATTAATAAACTATGTTAGATCTTGCAGAATTTTAAATATATTTTCAGTCTAAATGATATATTGTCTTAACTATCTTTTTAAGAGTTAGATGTGTTCAAATATCTTTCTTATCATCTTCTCTTTTTTTTCAACCCTGGAATTGTTCTTCTTCTCTAATGTTCTTTATCTTCTCACCATTTTTCTCTATTCTCTTACCTTCTTTATTTACTCTATTTATTTTCTCTCTATTTGAAAAATAAACCGATGAAATATCTTTTTACTTCTCCGTTAACCATTCAACATCGCAACTCTCACTGAAGATGTCTTTGCTAGCCACTGTGACTACAACTTCTTCATAATTTTTTCATGATTTATAGTGATCTTTAGCAACAAAGGTGAATAGTTTTCTTAATTTATATTTTCTTGGTTGATTTTGGTTTGGCCAAATTACTTTCTTTGTTTTTTTCTCCTTCATTAAAATTTCTCTAATATCGTGAATATGGATTAAATTTGTCAAAAAAATTTATTTGATATGACCTATAGGTTAAAGTATTATATGTAAAAAGATACTAAACATGTCTTTATAAGAATAGATGAGAATTGGAGAAATTTTTAAATATCTATTTGATTTTGTTCTAAACTGATTTATTGGTCACAAATTATGTGTTTGATCAAATGTCAAAATGACATTTTTTTGTATGTTTCCTTATTTCTCATTTTACTTTTAAATTTATGACGCTTCCGAGACTACTTTTCATATCAAAATTTTTTAGTTGATTTCATCGATTTTGTATTATCTTATAGAGTAAGAATTTTTCACATACAATCTTTGGTTGTTGTTGTTGCTTATCTTTTATTAATATTACTCCTATTTATAATCAGTAATTCAATTATATTTGTTTAAAAAACGTTAGTAAATGAAAACTAATGTTTATTTCAGAAATTTAGGTGAACGAGTAAAAGATTAATGGAATGTTCAATTGTGAAATTTGATGCAGGGCCTTTATAAAAGTTAGCATTGACACAAACATAAGTGAATAAAAATAATTCAATTGATGATTGAATAGAAGATGAAAGTTCATAGTGGAGAAATGATGCAGGACAAAATGAATGTATTACTTGGATAAATTAAAAGAGAAGACCTAAACAAGTGAGAAGTTTACTAACAAAGCATTAATTTTGCATAAAGTTTTCAGTTGTTTTATTTAATTTAAGTTCAAAATTGAAAGTTGCTTGTTACATATTACAGTTCTTGCTTAGATTGAAAATTAGTATTTTTGTTCCAAACTAACTTTTTCATTTTTTCTATTCAGCTTATAACTTTATCTTATAGTGATTATATGAATTTAAATTCTAACAAGTTTTCAATCAGCCATGCATTAGTCATGTTTCACTCAAACTATTTAAGCTTTCAATCTTTTTGAAATTGTTGTAACTCATCAGTTACATTTATATACAATATTCTATTTCTAGGCTGAAATTTTGTAAGATATTAACAAAATTTTTAAGGAGTTCTAAATTACAAATTGATCGTCAGGTGCCTTCAATTGTATTACACTACATTTATATACCTATTGTTATGAAATAATCTTTATTTATTACCCATGCAAAAAGAATGATACAGATGCAATCAAAGACAAAAAAATATATACAAATAAGTGTTAGAATTTTCATTCATATGTTTACTTATAATTTATCATATCTTTGTATTACACACAACAAACATAATTTCTTATTCCTATTATAAATTCATCATTTTATTCATTTATAAACTATTTATATGTTTACTTATTATAAAAATAATTTTTTAATTTAAAGAGAATCGAAGCGTAACAAATCAGTACATCCCATGCAAAAACACGGGTTACTGACTAGTGTATATATAAAAGAAAAGAAAAAAAACTCGAGTCAGTTTCGAAATGATTTGTTTGCTAAAGTAATTAATATAAAATTTATACAAAATAATAATAAAGCGTTTGTAGTCCAACGGTTAGGATAATTGCCTTCCAAGCAATAGACCCGGGTTCGACTCCCGGCAAACGCAATTATTCCTTTTTATTTATTTTTCTACGGAGCAAAAGAGAATTGGGGCCGAAACCAATCCAATCATCGTGAATTGGTGTCTATTTATTTATGTGGTCGGGTTCCATTTTCTTTCTTTCCAAAGCGTAACGTAAGAGAAACAATAAGCAACAATGAAAGTGAAGGTGATGGGGTTCAGCGTGATACCCAAAATGAGAAGCAGCAGCAGCGTTTCTTTGTTCTCCGTACGAGCCTGCCACGAACTCCCTCATGGACCATCCTGCATCTTCGTTGGCCCCCTCCACACCGCAACCCAAGAGACCCTCGAAGCTCTTTACTCTCAGGCATAAATCAATTATTTTAATTACCCTTCTACCATACCATACTCTTATTTTTGCTAATTAAACAGGCACGGGATGCGTATTACAGTGGAGACCCTTTGATCCTTGATGACATGTTTGATAGAGTAGAGGTATCTATCTATTTCTTCATTTCACCACTCAACTTTACCCACTTATATTATTAACTCATCTCATGGAAACAGTTGAAGCTTAAGCGGTATGGTTCTAAGTCTGTTGTCAAGTATCCTCGATGCAGTATCAGGAGGCATTCAACCTATGCTGATGCTGGCGTAATTCTCAACTTTTGCTTTCTAACGTTAATCAATATTTTCTAACTAATTTCAATAATTTATGAGGTTAAATTGTTCTGCCTCCTTTTTCTGTTCTCTTGGTTTCTTCACTTGAATATTGAGTGGTGTGGATGTAGGGCAGGAAGATCTGTCTATGGCTATTGCATTAGCAAGCTTATGGTCCCTATTTCTTGCACTTGGCTGCTCAGCGTGTGTTTCGCCCCTATATTACACTGTTAGCACAGCTTATCAGAAAGCATTCGACTCAGGATTATCATACGGTAGCCCAGCATCAGGACTAGGGCTTCTTTTTGTGGTGAATAGCATTATCTTCATGACACTGGGTTTGGTCATTGGCTACCCAGTTACTTCAGCTTCAGGTAAAAATCATTTTCAGATTAAATGACAAGCCCTCTTTCATGTAGTTCAATTCTTGATGGGAGAGTTTTTTTTTTATGAGGATGGTGTTTTTTTAGTGATGTTCTCCAATCAGATTTAGTGTCTCACCTTGGAAACTTATGCTAATATTTAATGTAAAGTTTATTTCGCGGATTATTGAGGTGAAACTCCAAAAGTCTATTCAGAGAATAGCACGAAAAACACTTAAGAAACTGTATGTATATAAGTTTTGTCCTTTTGGTAACTCCGGAAAAAATATGGAATCGTTCATTTCAACATGTCTGCTACTGCTACTATATTTATTTATATCATACTAATGCACATTTTCACAGTTAAGGTGCTTCAAGGTCTGTGGAGGAATGATTTAGCAGCACTAAAGGGTTCTTGTCCAAATTGTGGAGAAGAGGTCAGTCCTTAAGTTAAATACACAAACTGTCATATATATAGGTCTCTGGTTTCTTTTCCAACTTGTTGCTTCACTGAGTGGTCCTATTTGTCCAGATAGAGAAGCACATATTAAATGTTAGTTAAATTTCTCTTAAATCGTCCTCACGGAATTGAATTCCTTTTCTTTCAGGTATTTGCATTTGTGAGAACGGACAAGGCTAACAACTCTTCCCACAGAGCAGATTGTCATGTGTGTGAATGCTTATTGGAATTTCGCACCAAAGTTGAGGTAATAATATAGATTCTTTTTACTACTTGCATTAGGCAGTTCATAAGATTAGACTGCTATTTAATTCTCATTTTATGAGTAGAGAATTAAAACATGATAGTGTAAAGCAAGAGTTGCAGCTATTTTGATCTTTGCATGACAGATGATGTTATTATTTTGCAGCAATCGGCTTTAAGATTAGGGAGACAATGGGTTTATGGGCGTATTTACCTTGTTCGCAGATCCAGACGCCAAGGAGAACCGTAAATTTTCTTCGCATCTGGGGCTTATATGATTGTCAATAGTAGCTAGTAAGGAATGGATAAAACTGAATTCTGTTCAGTTCTTCTTAGTACAAAACAGTTTTGTTAGAACTCAGAAGCTATCGTGTAACAGTTTCATAAAGGAAATAATTGACATGTCAATGGATGATTTGATGGCAAGTTAGTGTTAACGATCTTATTTTTTGAAGCTGTTATAGATGTTAAATGTAACTTGAGTATTAGCTATGAATGGCTAAATGTAAACCACTATGCAACATCAGAACGCTTTTAATAGAAGACTATAAGAACAGTACCGCTGCCAAATTCTTTTCCCTCGACTTCAGACAACCATGGCCCAATATCAAATCACAAAATCATTAAAATGTCAATTACGTTCGAAAGTTTAGCATCACTAGAATCAAATTACTTGTCTCCTTTATATGCATAATTTTTATGCTTTCAATCAAAGAATAACACATCAAGGGAGAGAAGATACAACTAAGGAAGATAATGTTTCTATTTGAAAAAGAGAATTAAACTTTCTTAATATTTTCAAATCAAACTACATCAAGGAGAGAAAACTATTTATGCAAATTGAAATCATTAAATTCGCAGGTTACGAAAATTAAACCCAAAAAACTCATATTCTAAATATTTTTAATTTTAAATGAGCCTCATTTTATAAGACTCAAAACTACGAAATCATGGACTAAACAGTCTATCTCCGTAACACAACTTTTTTGCCAAGCTCTACCTATTTTTATTTTTATTTTTTATGAAGGGGAGGGGGATCAAGCTCTACCTATAATAATAATAGTTCATATATATAAAATCCTTTTCAAAAAATAACTTATCCTTTTGAACAACACCATTTTTATATTATTTTTTACTAAAATACTCTTAATTATTTTATAAATTTAAAAATAAATAAATAAATAATAAATGCTCTAATTTATTAAGATAAATTCTATGTCTTTTATGAGGATTAAGAAAGATGACTAAAAATATATTAATTAATTAGGTAAAAAGTCTAAAATGATGTATGAATTATTTATGAATTTAATATTATTATATATTTTTTTGGTGTAAATAAATTAAACTATGACTTAAGTATTTTTCTTTTGTATTTCTTTTAAAAAAAATTCTCATATTTATAATTCCATAACTCAAATTGGATAATTCAAATTATTTATAAATTTAATATTATTATTTATCTCTTGGTGTAAATAATGTTAATGAAGATCGAATGTGTGTTCTTGTATATTTATTCAAATTTCTATTACCATGTTAAATTTAAGTTATATTTAGAAAGAATTTGAATAACTTATAAGTTTATTAGGCTAAAATAAACTTGTTTGATAAACAAAATAATTTTAATAATTTATAAAAAAATAAGTTAGTTTATAAGTTATTAATTTTTTTATTTTATCTTTACTATTTTATTTGAATTTTATTTTATCATTTTATTCAATTTAAAAAGCTTTTTATCTTTTTTGTTTGTTGTATGGAAAAAAATCTCATTATAATTTGTTCTTACATACACATAATACACGCAAGAGTTAATTCATCAATTATCATCACTACACTTAAAAGTTATAAATTCTTTATATCAATTTTATAATTATTTATTAAATTATTTTATATTTTTTTCAAAAATTATATGACTTAATTTGTTTTCTTGTATGAATTTTATATCGATTTAATTCATAAAAGTAATTTTTTTTTCTTTTTGTTAACCAAACTTTACATACAATTGAATATGTCATTTTAAATTATTTGACATTTATCAGTTAAATTATTAACTAATTTTACTAAATATTTTAAATCAAATTTACTAATATATAAATTTTCAACTAACTTTCAATTTTTCAACTCTTTACTTATAACTTAACTTATAAACTTTTAACTAGTTTCTAAATTAATTTTATCAAACATATCCTATTTACTAGATTTATCATTGAGCCTTTTTAAATTAAAAAAATCATATATATAAATACGGAGTTATTGGTAATAATAAATTAGAGTGTAACTTGTGATCATAATAATATTGAGAGGAAAGTCAAAGCATAATTGTGGCCGTTAAAAATGATCCCTGCTCCTTTTCCTTTCCATTTTGTTTGTTCTGTTCTGTGTCTCCACTCCCTTCCCTGCTATTCGCACGCGCCATAAAAGTGGCGCCAGTCACTGCTTATACGTTCGTTCAACTCCAATCTTGATCCACACTTCCTTCCTTCGGATTCTAAACTGAACTCCAACACACTCAAATCCAAACACCAAACAGAACCGCCACCTACGCAATCGAAACCAAATTGTCTCTTCTCTTCTTTCTCAACATTTCAATGCTCAATTAATCTCTCAAATCACTTTTCCTTTTTTCTCTTTCTAACGCCCACTCCTTTCTCTCCTAACTATTATTATTACTCTTTCTTTCTTTTTCCATTTCAAACAAACAATTTGTTTTTTTGCCATTTCGATTTGCTTCAGCGTCTAGGAGCCATCGTCGATTTGTTTCCCTTCTGTCTGATCTTCTGAATTAAGGCCTTACAGAGAGATGGGTAGCCCCAAGAAGAATGAAAATAAGGGCTTTTTCGCCGCCATGACTTCCGGCATCTCCATGTTCAGCAGCGCCATGCACCGATCTGTCCACGGGTATTTTTTCTCAAACCAACAAAGTTTCATCTTTAGATTCTCCCTATTCCTATTCTAATTCATGTGTATATTATCATAATTCTTCTGTGTTGTGTCATCATATATTGTATCTACACTTATGTTTAATTCTTAGCTTATAGTGAAGTGTCATTGACAGCATCACATGATTATGTAATATTTGTTGGATTTTATAGTTTTAGCACTTGAATTTTACGACCTAGGTTTACCTGTGTGCTTCGACTTGCATTCATATTGTATACAAGCAAGCAACTTGCATTTCCCGGTGACTTTTATAACTGCAATTGTTTCTCTGTATGGTACGCTTCACCCGAGATTGTATTCATCTCAAGCGCGTAGATGATCATAGCTTTTGAGGAAGACATAAGATTTTAATTATTACAAAGTATTAGGTACAGCAAAGTCATGTTGTTATTATAGTGTTATTGTCTTTTCAAAATACTAAAATGGCTGGAAAAGATAATTTTTCCTTCCATGTACTTGTTCTTATTTCCGAGCTCTCTACACCATACTGGCAAGACTTATCGGGAAGTGTTCCATCAAGGATCTGCTTTCCAAAGTAATATTCGACAGTTTTATACATCACTGATATTTCTCAAGAAATGAAGAAAGCTTATGGAAAATTTATCCCAAGCTTTTTGGTCCTTGGACATCATTTTATGACACCTCCATCCATTTTAGTTTCATCACTGAGAAATCTAGTGATTCTGTGGAATGAAAGCTTACACATGTTCTCCTTTGATTCCAGATTGCTGGGATATGAAGGGGTGGAAGTCATAAATCCGGACGGTGGTAAAGAGGATGCAGAGGAGGAAGCTCAAAGAGGAAGATGGAAACCAGAGGTACATAGTTTGCCTGTTTATGTTTGTTAATGTTATTTTTGCAGTTCCAGCTTTTTTCAGTATCACCTTATTTTTTACTTCCTGGTTGGACATTGAAAATGCTCATGGTCGCCATTCCTCTGTCTCCTTGAGTTATCTATTTGTGTTGCTTTTTAGTTTTATTGATTGTTGATCATAAGGATGGCACCCATTTTTTTGGTTTTACTTTATTTTCTATTTTTCTTCTTCAGCACGTACCTGATGCATACTTTGTTGTGATATTATTTTTTCCTATCTTTGACTTTTGTATACAGGAAAGAGATGGTTATTGGAAGATGATGCAGAAATATATTGGCTCAGATGTAACATCAATGGTAACACTACCAGTTATTATTTTTGAACCAATGACTATGCTTCAGAAAATGGCAGAGGTTTGCACAGCTCTATTTTTGTTTTTGTTTTTGTTTTTTTTTCTTTGTTAAATTGCTTTATTTGTTTGTATTGGCACTTGATTGAGCTTTGAATTGTTCGAACTAGTTGATGGAGTACTCCTACCTGTTAGATCAGGCAGATCAATGTGAGGACCCATACATGCGGCTGGTGTATGCATGTGAGTTATTTGTTCCCTGCGTATTTCTCTGTCATTTTTTAATTGTTTTGATCAATTGAATTGAATTGTCATCTTAAAGGTGATGGAGGGTGTTGTAAACCTAAAGATAAGAATGAATAGCATTCTATCTAGTTTTGACATGTGATTGAGACTGTACCTGAATTTTTTTGTTTAAAGAAAAGGATTGTAGTTGAATTGACCCCAAAAATGTTGTGTTAATTCTTGTTCTTCTAATTACATTGAAGTATTTGTTAGCTTTGTGGATGTACTTTCTGATTATTTCATACTATTATGACTTATTTAAATCATTGCAGCATCATGGGCTATATCTGTGTACTTTGCATACCAACGAACCTGGAAGCCTTTTAACCCTATCCTTGGAGAGACTTATGAGATGGCTAACCATGGTGGAATTACATTTCTTGCAGAACAGGTACCTTTTAAGTATGTGATTGTCATGAGAACTCTCTCACTCTCCCCACACTTTTTACACCATGTTTCCTTTGTCATTTATGCCAGCATTTGGAAGAACTATTATGTTCTTATGCTTATTTTCTTGCATTGTTAGGTGAACACTTTTATGGAAATTTCAATTTTTCTTCTCTGTTATCTTCTCCCTTATATTAAATATCTAATAGATATATTTTTAATGTCAGGTGAGTCACCATCCCCCAATGAGTGCTGGGCATGCTGAGAATGAGCATTTTACATATGATGTGACTTCAAAGTTAAAGACTAAGTTTTTGGGAAATTCTGTTGATGTTTACCCTGTTGGAAGGTGATCAATACATTGCATGTCTTTGGTAGATTGCCTTATTATCCTATTCTATTTTTATTGTACTTATTTTTTGTATTCTTCCAACTTCCTATTGCTCCATTCATATGCCACACTCTGCTTTAGAGTTTGCTTACCATCTCTTTCCTGAGTTATTTATTCTATGTTGAAAAGATAGAGTTGTGAGTATTTTCTAGCTGGGTTGAGACATATAACGGCATTTTACAATGCTTTTCAAGAATCGTGCAACAAGTTTGCCACGTTTGATTTTATAAGGAATCTTAATACACTATTTTTATGAGGTGCAGTGTGTATAGTGTTATATAAGTATACAACAGATTTGGTCTTCGCTTCACCTTTTTTGTTTGCAGAATTGTCATTTTTTCATCATTTGCTTGCTAGGAATAATTATAGGTCTTGTGATCATTGTTTGCAGAACACGTGTAACCCTCAAGAGGGATGGTGTAGTCATAGATTTGGTTCCCCCTCCAACCAAGGTTAATAATTTGATATTTGGCCGAACATGGATTGATTCACCTGGGGAGATGATAATGACAAACTTGACAACTGGGGACAAAGTTGTACTATACTTTCAACCATGCGGATGGTTTGGGTATGTAACATCATTTTCTTGTATTGTTTTTCAATTAAAACATTTGTGATTGGTTTGTAATAATACTATATTGGATTTATATTCAACTTGTGGACAATTATATCGATATCAGTACGGTTGGACTTCAATGTATAATGAAATTAAAACGTCTTAGGCATGTCATGGCATTGAATTTTCCTGCATTGCCTGACTATTTGATTTGGTTCTCCAGTAGCAGTAAATTACTCATCTTTTGCTTGTTAAAATTGAATGTCTTTTTAAAGAGAATTGAATGACGTAAATCCCTTCCATTTATGATTTCTATTTCTTTAATCTTTCTCCATTCAAATATTAGATTCTTTAATTAGCTTTTTGCGTGTTTCCTGATATCTTGCAGGGCTGGTCGCTATGAAGTAGACGGATATGTTTATAATTCTGCCGAGGAGCCAAAAATATTGATGACTGGGAAGTGGAATGAGTCAATGAGTTATCAACCTTGTGATTCGGAAGGAGAGCCTCTTCCAGGCACTGAATTGAAAGAGGTGTGTGTGTTTCAAATTTTCAACTATCAATACTTTATTAGTCTATTTTAGTTTTTGTAGACCAAATCCTCAAACTTTACGAATATGATTATAAACTTATCATTAAGTTGACACACATCAGTTGAAGAAACTTCATGATGTGAGAAACAAATATTCAAGTTTATTTTGATGATCTGTGATGCATTTTATGTCTTTCTCTGTGTCAAGTTGCGAATCAGTTGACAATACACACATTCATAATCCTTTCGTTTGAGTGTTACTGGAGAATTCTTTGAATAGAAGTTATAACTGTTGCTATCAAGTATCAAGAATCTAATACTTTAAAATAGGAAGTATGTTTACTTTTATACTTTTTTGCTGATACATCAATTAGTGAAGGCACTAACAAAGTTATTTATAATTGTTATTGGTATTTTATCTGTAATTTTATTCTGCAGGTTTGGCATGTTGCTGATGTTCCAAAGAATGATAAATTCCAGTATACATACTTTGCACATAAAATAAACAGCTTTGACACTGCCCCTAAAAAATTGTTGGCATCAGACTCTCGTTTACGTCCAGATAGATATGCACTTGAGATGGGTGATCTATCCAAATCAGGGGCAGAAAAGAGCAGGTTGCTTACCTTTACTTTCATTCCCCTTTCGCTTGAAAATATGATAGTTAGTGCATTCTAAAAGCAATACAAATATTAAACCGAGTTACAGTTTTGCATGGTCAGTGTTGTCTTCTATAGTTACAATATTTAGTACAACAATTTGGATCAGCTGGATGAAATTAATTTATTTTTAGGAGAGGGGAGGGGGTTCAGGTTTCTAGTCAATCATCAAGATAGCTGAGGAGTCTGTTGCTTTTTGTGTTGATTTAGTACTCTAGTGCCTAGTGATTTCAAAGTGACGTTAGTTAGCAATTAGAAATATTTTGCTTACTAATTTTTAGGCCTTCCTGCCACTGTTGCTATTTTGCCTTCTGAGTTTTCCTAGGCATAACTTTACACTAAGATGTTGTCTGTCTTCCGTAACAGTTTGGAGGACAGGCAACGCGCTGAAAAGAAAACCCGAGAAGCCAAAGAGCATAAATTTACACCGAGATGGTTTGATTTAACTGAAGAAGTGACATCAACTCCTTGGGGTGATTTGGAGATCTATCAATACAATGGTAAATACACCGAGCATCGGGCTGCTATAGATAACTCAGGCAGCATTGATCATGTTGATAATAAAGAAATTGAATTCAATCCATGGCAGTATGGTAATTTGTCCACCGAATGAGTGGTTTTGATGTGTTTTTGGTTTTTGGTTTTTGGATGCCACAGTTAGTTGATGTAACTTCTTTTATTGATATGTGGAAGATATTTGTTTCTAGCTAACGGTTGGCCTGTGTACATTATAGCTGCAGTTCATTATTATGCCTTATCAATATATTTTTTTTCACGGTGTTTTTTTTATCTTAGTTATTGAACAAGTGAATCCATTTCTGCGTGCCATCTAATCAAATTTTTGCCAAGAGTAGCATGCAAAATACTCTATTTTACCGTGTATAAAAACATTTGCCCTATAGCCAATACCTATCCGTTCAAACCTTTGGAAAGAACAATATAAGATCTAAACAAAGAACATGTATGTTGTGTATGTATTTTATAAAACTTTGGTAGGCATTATAAAGGTCTGAGAAAATCTGGGCTTGTTTTGTTATGCTTGGAAAAGGATAAAGTTGAGAATGAGAAAGATGGTTTGGTTTCTCAACCTCTAGTATGAAAGAATAATGTTATTTGCTTTATAAAAAAATGAATAATGCTATTTGTATAATAAATTCTACAAATAATGAAAGATAAAGAGAAAAGTATGGAATGTAACGAGTGATACCGATATGATGGGGGGGGATGTTATAAGTATATTTTTTCCTTGTTTAGGAGATTTTTTAATGAGAGGAAAACGAAAATCATCATGAAATTATTCGAAACTTGTTATTACAATGCCTAATAAAAAAATTGTCATTGTAAACATTTTGCAGTTTCTTCAATTTAAATTTTTTGAAGGAATTTCAAACATATAAACAAATAAAGAGGGGGAAAGGTGTTTATTATTATTATTATTTAAAAAAAACTAAAAAAATCTCAAATAATTTTTATTTTGTTTTATGACTTTAATGATTTGGATTCAAACTATGAAAATAATATAATTCTATTTTTGATTATATTTTTTAAAAAGTAAAACAAAATGAAAAAAAACTACGTTTTTTATAATTAAAATAAAAAACAAAATATTTTCATAATTATACGCAACAAACTCGTCTTAATAATTTTTTTATTTTATTTTTCCGCCCGGAGCATCAACAAGCGATTGTTAATCGTGGCTTCGGTTTATAATGGGAAAAACAACATATATCAGTGGCTCGGTGTAGAAGGGACTTCAAATTCAATGCTAAGACGAGTGGCCTACAAGAATTTGTCTCTCTCTGCTGTACTGCAATTAGAAACATACCATCTGCCATGCTCTTTTTAAATAAAACTCACACTCACCTTTATTTATGGTTTACCAACCTCATCTCTCGTATGAACATTTCTCTATTACACTGATCAATGATCACCGATCCACAAAATATAAAATATAATTCAAATCAGATATTACAATAAATAAATAAAACTCCATGTAGTTGCCATAATGCCAGGTTGGGCTTGGGTATAGTACAGCCGCATAATCCTTTTCCAATCATTTAATGTTTTAGCATAATACATATATTGAATGCAAGATAAGATGAATTTAATTACGATCGATCACAAGCCTTCACCAAGTTTATTCATTCAATATCGACTTATTCATAATATTTTTATCAGACTTAAATAAAATTGTCTTTCTTGAAAGATACATGTAATTTACATATATATATATATATATGTGTATATATATAAAATTAATTAATATTAACCTAACTTCTAAATCACATTTTTGTAAGAATACATGAGTGCAGATAAATTAACCTGTCATGACAATTTTTCTTAAGGTTTTTTTTGTGTGAGATTCTCTTCCGTCTTCCTTAGAAGTAAATTCTATTGGAATAGAGCTGGTCTTCCTAATTTCAGATTTGTACAGTGGTTTCTTTGCCTTGGGTTTGGTTTATGTTTCCCAATGATCTTTTTAATTTATTTATTACAGAAAGTAAGTCATATTCATTGGTTCGTAATAACAGAATAAATAGAGTAACAGAAAAGTTTGGAAAAGAAGAAAGAAGAGCCTTACATTCAGTCACCAAGGCTCTAATTTCAGAAAAAACAGTACTACGATCCCGCATTTACAATCAATCTTAAAAATGACATGTGTCATGTCCATAGCCGCAGCCCATTGGGGTGTGCAGTTGATCATCGCGAGTAATTGGGGTTTGGATGCCTAGTAGTTTCATGATGCTTTGCATGCATGCATCCTTTAGTCCAAAAAAAAAATGTAATTTTTACTATACATGTTCCCTTACTTGATTTAAACGGTTCTTTACCCATTACTGAATTTGTGAATATGTGGGGTTGGTACACTTGATCATACAGAATAGAAGTACCCTTCAAATTTTTTTGTAGACTTTTTCTCTTTTTTCTTCTATTTTTGCTCCCGTTTGTTGAATTGAGATCTGAAATGACTTTTACGTCAAGTAATGTGTTCAAGTTGTTCACAAAAAAGAAAAAGAAAAAGAAAAAGAAAAGAAAAAATCTGTTCAACTTACTAATGGATATTTAACAACGTTATTAATTTATTACTATATAACTTAGTCTATAAAGGACTTATTTGTTATACTTATGCATCAATTTTTTAATCATACACATTTTTAAATATAAAATTTGTAATTAATTTTTTTTACAGAATTGAAATTAATTAGAACATGCATTCTAATTACATTATATAAAAAACAATTCCATTTAACTTTTAAACAAACAAGTATAAATGAAGTGATTTGACCAAAATGGTTAATGTGCTTTATGTTTTTATTTTGTTTTTCTCAGTATTTCTTAATGAAAAAAAACTGGAATGCAAATATTTAGATGTCTTAGTTTAATGCTTGTCAAGTTTGATATTTTAATAAAAGTTGGTCAAGTTTGATTTATTTGTTTAAACAAGATAAAGTAAAAGCTTCATCTCTACTTATTTAAAATATGAATCTTGAATCATCTTATTTAATTTATTTATATTTTTATTATTTTTCTTTAGATTTGTGCTATAAAACAAAATTCTTCAGATAGAGGCTCAACTCTACCCTTTATACCTGCCTCGATAAAGGCCAGAAAAATTTTTCTTATAGTAATTTCTTTGGGGACATAATTTGATTATGTTTTTGGATCACCTGTTTTAAACGTGAGCATGCCCCCCGTAGACATAATATGACGGCTAATAATTTAGCCCAATATATTAGGTGTTATTTTCTTGGTGTCGGGTTAAGTCTCTGCCACCAAATTTTATTTTCCTATTAGATGTTGATTTGGGTTTTAAATAGTTTATTTATAGATTAACAGTGTTTGATTTAGTTTTTTCAGCTCCCCCGAATAGTTTATTTATAGATTAACAGTGTTTAATTTAGTTTTTTAAGCTCCCCCCCCTAAAATAGAAACTGGATTAAAATATAATTTGAAAAAAGGCCTTCAAAATTAAGAGCTTAATTCTTATATAAAGAAAAGTAGCTTTAAAAGAAAAAAAATAAGTGAAATCATTATCATCATCAACACCTTTAACCCAATTTAATTGAGGTCGATAATAGATAAACTCAATAATAAATTGAAAAAGAGACAAAGAAAGAGAAAGAGGAAGAAAAAAGTGAAAATAAGACAAAAGAGATAAAAAAATAAGCTAAGAAAAGAAGGGTGAAAGGAAGAGAATAATAACTAAAATAAAAAAACAACTGAAACATAAAATTATTAATAGGTTTAATCCTCTATCAAGCTTATAGCTTTTCTCCACTCCATCTTAAGACATACCGTCTGCCAATCTATATCTCACTCCATTAGGTTTTGTGTAACTACCTTTCTCAGGTAAGTTTCAGTCGACCTATGCCTCTTTTTGTGTTTAGCTCTTGGTAACAAACTCTTGTTCTTACGGGAGCATTCAGTGATTGTCTCATAACGTGCCCAAACCACCTCAATCTATGCTCCCTCATCTTTTTAAATATCGCTATCACTTATACCTTTCGTCGAATATTTTCATTTCTTATCTTATCTATATTCGTATATCCATACATTCACTTTAACATCCTTATTTCTGCTACCTCTATTTTATATTCATGTTGCTTATGTGCTGATCAGCATTCCGCTCCATATAACATTGTTGGTCTTGCAGCTATCCTATGGAATAATCTTAATGCACTCCGCCATTTCATTTATCCTACTCTAATTCTAATTCTATGATTTACATCCTCATCAATCTCATTACCTTTTTACAAATAAAAAATAAAAAATTATAATTAAAATAACATAAAAAAATTACATATCCTAACCTCTCCTTCCCTTTCGCCTTCAACAAATGATACAGATCAATTAAAGTGTGAAAATAATGAAACGGAATTCTTTTGAATTTGTAAATATTTTTAAAATGTGAAAATAATTGAAATATTTTTATTTTTAAAACATTTATTTTTAATTATAATTATAATATACTTTTTTAAGTAAAAAAATAGTCAAACATAACTATAAAAAGTAAGTATCTAGGGTTGTGTGCATGTGACCACCAGCACCTAATATTTGCTCCATAATTATAAGAATTTATTTTTTATGCATCATAAAAAAATTCTAATGTTTAAAAATATTTTCTCTATTAACCAATAAAAAACTGTGTTAGACATAACTTTTAAAATGGTTATGGTTAAAATCAACTCATTTATTATATATAAAAATTCGTGATTAGATGACATATGCTATTTACTAATTAAAATACGGATAAAATTATAATTTTCACCTTCTAATTATAAATTTAATATAACTTTCAGTTGCATTTCTTTACCTTATTATTTAAAAGTTCAAGTATTTTTCATGTCAACAATTCCCTTCAACTTTTTATCAATTCACAATAGTTGTTTAAGTTATTTTTTATGTTAGCAATATTTTTTTTTGTGTCAAATAAATGTTAGTAATATTTTTTCTTTACGTTATTTTATTTCCTAATTTAACAAAAATTCCTTAAATGACATCATTTTGGAAGTTCTTTTTACTGATTCTACACTTTCTTTATATTTCAGTATCAAACTATCATCTAAATCTTTCAAATAGATTTAGCCACATATCCTTATTCCACTTTAAGCATCTAATGATCACCGTAAAACTATCATCAAGTGTCGTACCATTGTCTCTATGCCACCGATAATAATTTTCATTGGAATTAAATTAGGGAAAATTTTGACTAAGAAATAATAAAACAATTAAATAAAAATATAGAATTAAATAAGACATGTTAAATTTAGAAAAATTAATTAAATAAAAATTCAAATGCAAACCTAAATTAAATTTATAAAATAAAAATTATAATTACATAAATAAATAATACATCTACTAACGATATGTAAGATTTTCACAATATTATAAAATCACAAATTATCATACACAATAATTTGATTAATTTTAATAATAATTACTTAATTAAAAATAAGTTTTGATTAATTCACAGAGTAAAAACTAACAAAAACTTTTACTATGTATACATGTTAAAATCAATTATAGTTTTACCTATAATATAACCTTATTTAAAAAACACTAGTCTAATCACTTTCTTTGGACGATCCCCACCCACCATATGCACTCTTTTTTATAAAAAAAGGTATTATTGTGCATGATCATTGATCAAGACGTAATGAAGTGACAAACACAAATGAAATTCAAATTAAATGAATACTCTTTCAAACACTTGATTAATAATTAGCGGGAGGGAGTAAAAGATGAAAATGTAAGGAGCGAGCGTCTTTCACGATCGTGCGGACCAGAAGCAACCACAGAATCCAAACGTGTGCCACGTGTCGAAATCTGGTGGCGCATTAACCCATCCAATTGCGTGGAACCGGTCTTTTGGTGCCTTATGATCCACCCACTATATCCAGTGCCCTTCCCTGCAATCACCGATAGCTCCGGTGAGACTGACACACGGTTAATGTTATAAACTCTTGGGGTTTAAGCCATAGATTTTGTGGTTTTCACAGGGTTTTACTTTTAGCGATTCACAACACATTATCATAATCCATTTGAGATTCACAATTCAGATTTCAGATTTCAGATTCAGAATGAGAGAACAACACAATTTGCAAAATGGGCACCCTCTCAAACCATCATTTCCTGCATAATTGAGATTTTTTTTTCTTCTCTGGGGTGGAATCATTTTTGCTCTGAATTCTCTTTCACAAATTCCCCTTCTCGAAATTGCGAAAATTTGCCGAAATTTCCATTCTCTGGGAGTAAAAGTTTCGTCTTTGAGCGAGAATCTGTGCCAAGAGGCAAGAGGTGATGGTTGTTGAGCTTTTATGGCTTTTTTCTCTCGAAAATATGCAAGTTTTTTCCCCCTTCTGAACTATATCGAGTTTATCCCTGAGGTTTGACACTTTGACGTACGATTTTGGCGGTTCCGGAAGATAAAGTTGGAAATTTGACGTATGAGTTTATGTGGGGACTGTGTTGTGGTTCTGAGACATGAATTTTCAGTTCCTAACGACCAGAGTTTCCTCTGATATTTCCTCTATCCATGACTTGTTTTTATGTCGTGTTTCCCTTTCATTAATTCTAGCTTGTAATGATTTGATCTCTTTTTGAGCTGCACGTGATGGATTTTGGTTGTTGAGTTGGTTGTTTTCTGACGTCGATCTTCTTCCGTGATTTTAGATATCCTTTGGTCTGAATTTAGTTTAGTTCTCTTCTCGTGAAAATCTCTGGAATCTAGCCTCGTTTTGGAATCCCTTTCTTTGTGTGTGCTCTCGTTTAACTTCTATGTCTCAATTTTTTTTCCTTCCTTTGCTTTTTCATTTCACGTTCGGACTTTCCAGAAATTGATGCTTTGTGGGATTTATTTTTGCAAATTGTATCTTACTCCCAGCTTACTGAATGTATCTTCATCTGAATCTATTTTCATTGTTTTCTTCTCTGTGCAAAGGTTTTGGTTTTTTAGTTTTAGGCACCTATTTTCCCATTTGGTAAAATGATTACTAATATATATATATATATATGTATGTATGTATATGTATGTATCATATCTAATCAATGGCCTTTGTCGTCAAGATACTAAGATACATACAGTTGGAGTTTGTTGCATGACAAATTTTCAACCGTGGAAGATTGAATTTGCAAGTTGAAAAAAATACACTTTTTCTCTTCTAAAATATTGATATGTTCCTGGCTTCCATTGGTTTGATATAATTATTAAAAACTTTGGGATGGAAAGATGTATGTCTTTTTTTCAAAAAAAATTACGGTGATATTTGCTTTCAGAGTAGCAATATCTGAATTTAGTCCCCGTTTCAAACACATGACAATAGAGAGATCAGACTCTGTTGAGCCTTTATTTAAGCTAATCTTATTTTCCATCTAGTATTGTGATGCCCCTACTAGATAACCTCACGCCCAAGCATGGCTGTAGAGGAAGATTGGATTAGTAGAATTTATTGTCTCTATCAAGCAATATGCTTTGTCATTCACAACTTTAGTAGCTTAAACCTTTGTTTATATTAGTTCACTTTGATGTATTTGAACCATCACTAATGAGCATTTACTTTAGTGCCAGGCTTTCCAATGGAGACCCGTGGGGTCAAAACCATCCAGAATTCAAGTTTATTTATGATTATTGGATTGCTGATGTTCCATGTTTGATCAATCCTTATACTGGCATGGTTTCTGAGATATGGTGTTGCAGAAGAGGTTAGACTATAGCTTTTATGGCTATCAGGTGCCAACCAAGCGCCGAGCTACTCGATCAGCTAAGGTAAATAAGTTTACTTCTCATTTGGGGCTAATTAATAGTATTATCTATTTAGTTACTGAGTATGAAACCAATCCTTGTATTATTTTTTTAATATTTCCTAGAGGAGGGCTACATTTCAAAGAAGGTTGGAAGACAATCAAATGTGTGCATTTGACTTATTGGCCACCGTAGCTGACAATTTGTTGCAAGAGAAACAGAATCCAACCACATCCAGTGATAGATCATCGGAAAAGGATAGGGATGAATTTCCTAAAGTGGAATGCCAGGATGCAAATAAACCATTCAAAACTGAGCTTTCTGATGAAGCAAGTTGTGACAGAAAATGTCAGCATGAATTTGTTAAAGAAGGATGCCCAGATGCAAATAAACCATTCAAAACTGAGCTTTCAGATGAAGGAAGTAGTGAAAGAAAGTGTTTCTCTAATATTTCTTCACAATTATACAATGAAAATTGCTGTTTGAAGGAACTCCTGCAACATGAAATTCATGGTCATTCATGCATTGCTTCTATAGTAACAAGTTCCAGTTGCTCAGAGAACATTGTTGCTGAGACACTGATGGATGGAAAAGGCCACAATGGAATGGAAAATTTAGCTAGCAAAGTTGAATTAGGTTCCTCTGGATGTCTAAAGAGTAGTGGTTGGAAGTTAGATGGTGATGTTAGTAAAGTAAAAGAAGGTAAGTTTGGGAAGGTTCCGGTTGATACTGGAACTGGGTTGTGCTGTTTTGAGAATCCCTTGGATGAAAAACCTCCAGCACTGATCAGTTCATGTGGCAATGCCAAGATGTCTGGGTATGATGACAGCATGCCTCAGAGCTCATTGTCCAAAGGTTGTGACAATTTACTAGTAGATAGTAGAGATGATGACGAAAACTTTTCTGGGTATGCTCACCCTAGTACCAAAATAAAGTCCTTTAAGCCAACTACTTGTATAGATGATAGACAAATAAAGAAAAGATTGGCTTCTAAATATCATAAAGTTTGTCAAGAATCCAAGCATGATATACTATCTAACAGTGGTGAGTTCATGCTTATCATATGAAATTACTGGCTTTCTTGTTTCTTCACTCATTATGCTTCTTTGCTTGTTCACTAATCTGTTTGTCAATTGAAAACATGTTAGTTTTGGATGGAAATTTGAAGTCAGTTTACAGCAGTAGGAAGAACTATTATAAAAGCCAAAGATCTCAAATGAGTATTCCTTTCAAAAAGAGGAAGCTTTTTAACTGCAGCTCTGATACAAATTCTAACAGATATATCAGAAGTGATGACACTTGTTATTCACCCAAGAATGACACGAACCAAAGTGTTTCTTGTTCATCTTCTGGTATGAGCGAAGGTTTTACTCTAAATGACTTCCTTCCATTCAAATTGATTTTATTGACCGCCTGATTTAATGGTTTCAGGAACCAGTTGCTAAATAAATTTCAAATCTTTGATGCAGATCATGGAACATCATCCTTGGGACACTCTGCATTACGAACTAGAGATTCTCACGGTATGGGAAGATTGAGGGAGTGATTCTTTATGTACTCTTTGATTTGACTGATGTCTTCAAAGGGGTTCTTACATGAAGATGTCTTTCTTTTAACCAGTGAAGCTTAGGATCAAATCATTTAGAGTGCCTGAGCTTTTTATCGAGATTCCAGAAACTGCAACCATCGGGTCCTTGAAGGTATGATAAAATCCTATTCTGCCATACACTGAAGCATCCTCTCCCCTATTCAGATGTTAATGATGAGTGGCATCTGTTTCTGTATGTGTATTCTTGGCATGCTGCATCATTCGGTGTGATCATTATTGCATCTTTCACATAAGTTGGGCTGCAGCTCTTACAACAATTTGCTCTGCAGAGGACAGTGATGGAGGCAGTGACTGCTGTATTTGGAGGTGGATTGCATGTGGGTGTGATTCTCCATGGAAAGAAGGTTAGAGATGACAGTAAAACTCTACTTCAGACTGGAATTTCTCATGATAACCACCTGGATGCTTTGGGCTTCGCCTTGGAGCCTAATTGTTCACAAAACCAACCATCTGCATGTGCTACAACAGATTCTCTCTGCGTTCCTGGTGCAGATATGCATCGGCCTTTAATAGGGTAATGCTTAACTTCCAATTGAGTGCATTAATGCATTACTTGGATTAAAGCGTGGGCTTTCACTGCCTCTGCATTTTTGTTGACATTTCCTTTTTCCTTGGAGATGTTTTGTTTTTATGGAAATGTTACTTGCAAATAATAATTTCCTCACATTAACTCCATCCATAAATAAACGACTTTCCTTTCTCTCTCTCTGTCCCTCCTCCTTTCTTCATTAAAACTGATGGCCCACTTCACTTTTATATGAATTATGTGAGTGAGTTGCAGAATATATACATCTAACGAAGTAACTCATTTAGTCATTTTCATATACTGCATTAAATGTCTTTTTTCTATAATTGGCATTCCAGTTTTTATCTAAAAAAGATCATTGATATTCAGGTATCCCTCAAGTCCTGCTGTAATTCATCAGAGGATTCAGGGCTTTTCCAACATGTTAGCTGAGCATCAAGGAACCGGTTTAGGTAACCTTGTTGAAAGTGATCATGATTCAGCACCTTCTCCAATCACCACATCAGGTGAAAAAAAATTGACAGAATCGAAAGAACTTATAACTATTCCTGAAATGAGTATGGGGGCACTAGCTGTACTACCTGTGCATCAGAAGTCAAAGCGAACTGAGATCCCACAGCGCCGAATTCGTAGGCCCTTTTCTGTTGCTGAAGTGGAAGCATTGGTTCAAGCAGTTGAGAAACTTGGAACTGGAAGGTAGATTTACTTTTTGCCTTTGTTTGACCCAACTTAATGACTGAGAGTCATAGTATTGAGTCAGTTGCGTGCATGGCTCAAAAAGTACGTGTGTAAGACCTTGTCTTTAGCTTTTGGCATTCCATCGTGTTTTTGCATTACTTGAGTACCTGGAAGATTTATTTATTTTGCATTTCCTTTTGACAATCCCTTTATATGGTTTCCTTTTGGGTGTGGAAATCAGGTGGCGTGATGTTAAACTTCGTGCTTTTGATAATGCCAAGCATCGGACATACGTGGATTTGAAGGTAAAACCTTTTGTGACCCTTATACATAGCATAGTATTGGATTTTATTCTTGCTCAAATGAATTGTTGAAGAGAATAGGGCGTGGCTGTCACACCTCATGTTGTTGGGTGGCACGCTTTCTTCTTCAATTCATCATCCATTAACTTCAATTTAAAACCAATAAGTAGTTGTTTCAAGAGACAATTGCTTGCATATTAGGTTAACTTTATTGCTTCATTAATGATATCTTGCTTTGGTTCCAATATTAACCGGCCAGTCATGACACCCAAAAGGATTTATCTACTTGATCTATTGTTTACCACCATAGAATTTGATCTATGAAAGTTTAATGATCATATTTTATATTTTTTTTTCTCAACACTCCAGTTCATAAGGGGAAGTGAATATCCGAACGATTCAATTTTAATTTCAGCACATCCACTTGTGTTCAATCTCTTGATTTATTGTATTTTACATTATTTTTTTTTTTGAAAGTAAGATAGTGAAGGGAATCAAAAGAAAAGAAAAGGTTCACTTTCATTAGTATGACCCTAATTTAGTATAGAGAAAAGGTATGAGCATATGATTTGGGTATGGAATAGTGCAGGATAAATGGAAAACACTGGTGCACACAGCAAGAATATCACCTCAGCAAAGGAGGGGAGAGCCTGTTCCCCAAGAACTGTTGGACAGGGTCCTAACTGCCCACGCATATTGGTCCCAGCAGCAGACTAAGCAACAGCTCAAGCACCACTCAACAAAACCTTGCCTTCTCCTTTAATAAGAACTTGACACCACCACGTGCCTTTGTTAAAAGTGTCAATTATCATTTTTTACTTCCTGTATTTATGACAAAGTGTGTTTATCACTTTGATTTTTAGTACAATGTCACACATTATCTATCATGTAAAATTAGAACAAGGTGATGCCTATAGAGAATTTGCGTCGTAGGTTGTTCACTCCAAAATCAAGGTTCGGTGTGTAACTGGAGTGGAGGGGCACGTGGATGCACTTGTTGATGATAGAAGTTTATCTGCAAATTGAATTATGGACCCACAGGAGCTAATAATGTTAATCACTGTAGCTAGAGCTTATCCATGAATAAAAAAGAGCTAATATTATTCTAAATGAATAATAGTACGCATAATACGAGTTATAATCACTATTTACATGGTTTACTTATATATATTGAAACAAAACCAAATTATTACTTTTTAAAATAAATTGAAAATTTTAGTGACTTCTCATTTTAAAAATTATATAATTACTCTACCATGTTACACTAATCCATAAAGTAGTTGAGATAAAAAAGATTTTTCTTTTTTTTTCTTAACTCAGTTGCATTTTTTATTCTTTTAATTTGGCCATGTCTCAATTGTTTTTACCAATTAAGCTCTTTATTTAAAAATCAAGTAAATTCGGTCCTTCTATTAGTTTTTCTATCGAATAACTTCAAATTCTGATTTTATATAAAAATGTTTGGATTTATTTTTTTGGTGAATTTGATGTTTTAGTTGGTGAGTTTTGGGTAAGAAACATTTTAATTTGTAAAGATTTTGATTATAAAAAAAATATGAGGGGTTTAGAGAAGAAAATTGACACATCAAATTGATTTAATTTTAAAATAAGTCGAGCAAAGTGGGTTGGATGGTCCCCTCCACTTGATTGTATGATCAAGATTAACATTGACGACAACTCTTTGGGGAATCTGGGTTCTTCTAGCTATTCTGATATTCTGTGACAACCATGGGTAGTAGTTGTTGGGTTTTGCTGGTTTTTGCAGCGTTACCAACATTAACACGAAACTCCATGCAATTTATTATGGTTTAAGTTTGACTTGTATAATAATCAAGGTTAAATAAATAAAAGAAAAAGAAAGAAAAATTTAAATTTACTATATTCCGTCACAAAAAGCGTTAGCGACGGCCAGATACTGACGCCGTTAGCGTGAGATTGACGCCAGAAGTGATCCAGAAAGTCAATTTTGTCTATAATCTTGCGCCGACAGTGCCAAAAGACAATTTTCCACCGGAAAGTGGCACCGTTAGCGTGAAAATGGCGCTGTTAGCGCCAGAAGAAATTTTCCACTGGAAGTTGGCGCGATTAGCGCCAGTGTGGCACCGGTAGCGCGGGGACACGGACTGGGGGCCTATAAAAGGCCATTTTCGCGATTTTTGGCCCAAAAACCCTTCTCTTCTTCTTCCTTGCGCCATTCCTCCATTGTTAAGCTTGGGAAGCTCCATACCACTCAACCATTGACCAAAACACTTCACTCCTAACATGAAACTTGTAGGGAATCACCCTATGAGCTAGAATCCTTCATCACTTTTTCCTAAAAACCATCAAATGGAGAGATCGATTTCTCTAGGGAACTTCTCAAAACTTGAGTTTGGCGGGGAAAGGAGGCGATTCACGAACACCCATACTTGGAGAAGTGATCCTCTAGCATTCCTTGACTGTTTAGAGGTAAGAAACTCAAGTTTTACCGTTTGATTTGTGAAATTGTTCTTGAGGTGAATAGTGAACCTTTTGAGTTAGAGCTGGAATTAGGCTTGAGTCATTTAGAAAAATATGCTCAGGAGGTTGTTGTGATGAAGGATTAGCTTTGAAATATTGATTTTATGGACTTTGGTATTTGGCTCTGAGAAATGTACGTGTAGGAAGAATGTTGGTTAAATTGGTGATTGTAGGACATGCATGAGCCTTGATGCTTGTACAATATGTGCTCAGGAGGCTATATAAACGGTGAAATTGTGTTGAAGTAACCATTTTTAGCCATATTGTTAATCCTTGAGTTTTGGGCCTGAGTAATGTTAAATTCTTTGAATTGGTTGATGCAAAGTCTTTGGGAGACTCTACTGCCTTGGTTAGGCCGAGATAGATCCTGATGAGGGTCTGTGAGTTGACTACAAGGTGGTTAGCTCTGATAACCTTAAGATAGGGGACTAAGGGGTTTTTAACTATATATATAACGTTTCATGCTTTTCTAACGGTTGAGGATCATTGTTGATTGTTTGTGCGCCTTTGTATAGGGCGTGACACCGAGGGTGTCAGTGGCGGAGACCACCGTTTTGGGATTAAACTGCAGAGTGCTGCTTTGTCAGGTAAGTTCTTTGCTCTTGGGGAATGTCTCCCACTGCCTGTGTTACACATACTCCGAGGGAGTGATGGTTGCATACATGATGCATGTGCATTGAATTGGTTGTTACAGTTTTCTCATGATAATATGTATGCATGATTTTATGCTTTGTGTGGATGGTTATCTGTTGAATAGATCTTCTGGTCAGTTAGATAGATATGGACCTCTCTAGGAGTAGAGCGCAACTCCTAGTTTGGTTTGCTCACGTAAAGGGTGATGATGATCCCTTAAGACCAAGAGATAGGTGGTCCCATCGCGGTTGAAGCCTATTCTTGGAGGTGCCATATACGTGCATCCATGTGTAAAGGGGAAGCTCTCGATGGGATGACACGAGTGTGAGTTCCGATCTCACAATGGGGACTGAGATATACATTAGAGCTAGATGATGACTATGTATTGTTGTGAGGGCCAGGTGGCCAAGTGTTTATGATGCCTTTGATGTTGTGTATCATGGAAGTGAGCCAGGGGGGAGGAGAAGCCTCCAAGAGCCCTGAGCTTACTGAGATTGTATCTCACCCCGTGTGGGGATTATATTTTACAGGCGATTCATCTGGCAGAGATGATAGGTCTCAGGGCGGGAGGCCCCAGTAGAGACAAATTCTTTGTAGCTGCTTGGCAATTCTGATGAGAGCTTTGTGGCTCCTTACTTTTGTTTTGATGTATTTTGCACCCCTGTGAGGGAAGATGTGTGTGTACACATATGATGGGCTCTGTTTATGTTTATGTTGTATAAACACTACATGTTTTGTATGCCTTCGTGTGAGAAAGTGATCTGTGAGATCATGACACTTGGTGCTTATTCTTTTGTATAGACACAGTGAGTGTCCTTGATGATGTAGTTTATTCTCCTGATATATATATCTACTGTAGATATTATTGTTGTATCTGTCGTCTGTTATTTTATTTGGATCGATGAGGCTGGCTAGGGTGTATTGGAATTCATACATTTTATTGAGGTTACTTACCATACATAATGAATCAAGAAATATGATTTTGAAAGGAAAACGTTTCCGTTGTTTAAAATCCTTAGTTTTAATTAAATTATTGACCGCGTTAATCTGATTAAGTAATTGTTAATAAACCGAATGCATACGGAGTGTTACAACTTAAAAAATGGGTTATAGGAGAGTCATTTTGTGAATTCAACTCTCTTTCAGCCCTACATTTGCTATCTTCTAGAGTTCTAGTTCTTATTATCATCATGCTCATGGCACCATTATCAAGTATAACAAATCCTTCACGGTGAAGCAGTGACAAATTATCTTCCTGTATATTTATCGAGAAGGTAGCCGGTGTGTGGATTTGGTGGTTCATCCTTTTCTTAGCCAAGAATTACACGAACTTCTTGCCTAGCTCAGATGAGGGATTTACTTCTTGGTGATGCTCTTAGCATTTATTCTTTAAGATTGTATTTTTGTTTCTTCAGTTTTTTGTACTTCCCACTGATAAAAAAGAAATAGAAGAACTTAATTAATTGATTCAAACAAAAACCTAAGAAGACTAAAATTACACGTAGTCTAAATCACGGTGACAAAAAAAGAATTATTATACCTTTGGAATGATAAAGAAAGAGATTTTAGAGTGTGGGAGTCGAGTTCAAAAATAATTAATGCTTTGTTAGCAAGTGAGAGCATAATTTATAATTGATTAGTTTTATTTACCAAAATAACAAACAGGAGGGAATAATTTATGTTTGAAATTAGTGATGAAAAAGAAGTAATTTTGATATAGTTTTGATCAAAATTTCGTTGAAATGAATAATTACAAAATATTAATTTATTCATTTTTATTTTATTTTATTTTAGTGTATACATTAACAAATAAGAAAACTCAACAATTCCAATTTTTGGTGATATAATTTATTGAAAACAACATAGACAAAAAAAAAATTGTTACAAAGAGTTTAGATCAGAGGAAGGGCAACAACCACCAACTTCATCGTGAATTTATAGTATAATTACATATCCATCTTCAACTTTATAAGAGCCAAAGACCAGCTAGGTAAGTAAACTGCTGTTGACACATAGAAAATGCAAATGATACATAAGTTACATGACAATAAATTTTATTTATTGATATTTAATTGTTCTGAATGGACAAATGAAAAATAAATAAATAAAGAATCTCCATCTCACATTCTCACGCCATCACCAAATTTATTTTACGTGAGTTCAACGTGAAAGCAAGAATATCTTTTTTGGTCTAGAAACGAAGAGTTAACAAAAAGCCAAAATCCCATTTGATGTACTCGAAGGCCCATAATGGTGGACTGAACGTTCAACTATATTTTGTAAGAGTACCTTCTAAAAGAAAATGTTGAAACTACATTGACTTCTCTATTCGTTGTCCCTGATGCTGAATATAGAAGTCTCGATATGAATTGATCAAGTAATATTTACTTGATAAAAAAAAGTAATGAAAATGTGAAGACCAATTTTATTTGAGGATTTACTTGATTGAAACTAATTTGTAGTCATAAAAATAGCCGGAGGAGGGTGTGAAAATTTCATGTAACCAGTTGTAAGAGCATGCTGCAAAAGGAAAATATTTATTTCATTTTAGCATTAAAAACATAGGAGTACGAATGCTCCTTTTGAAGACCACAATGAATGGAGGAGGGTTAATAAATAGAGAAATGAACATATACATGATTATTAAAGCTAAAAGATTAACAAATATTAACAGCATTTTCACCAACGAATGATACATTGGGTTGTAACACTTGACTACTAATGCAACCCATACTGCATAAGGAAAGGTGTTAAAACATAATATATTTTATTTTTTGCATGCCACAATGATGACAAACTTATCAACAAATGAAAATAAATACTCATTCAACAACCACCAATAACTACTTAGGTACCATGGTACCCAGGGAGTGCTCCATCATATTTTCATATGCCAAACACGGAAGTTATGGGGTGGCTTGAAACTAATGCAAACAAAAGCTTTTAGGCTCTTTTTGGTTCTTTGTTCGTGATTACTAAACGGGAAGTTGGGGTAATGAACTTTGTTATGTGATCTACATAATTTTTGTGTGCAAAGTGTCAAGTGCAATTTTCTTATAAGCAGAGCAAATGTTTTATTGATAACAGGGGATAAAATTAAACCCACACACAAGTCACACACAGCATGAGAAAAATGAAGGACAAAATGAGGAAAAAACAAACCCAAAGTTATAAATCATTCTCCCTTGAAGCAGGAGCTACCCAGAGTAGCTTCACCACAAAATCGATTTTGTGAGACACAATTATGTTTACTGGAATATCCACACATGTTGGTCACTCATTTTTTCACGTTTGACAAGTGAAGATGCACATTTGAGGATGAAAACGAATAACCAAACACGCTCTTATGTATTATTAGTTTATAGATATCATTTGTTAAAGTTATGTGACAAAGAATTTATTTCACCTTACATGTTAATATTTTCTTACAATTTTGTTTAAACACCTATAAGTTATAACAAATATAAAAAAATGTTTAATAATTAATATTGTTATTGATATTTTAATATTTAATTTTATAATTATATATAAGATTTTATAAAAGATACTATCTTGCTAAGTATTGTACGTATTTCTCCTCAAGTGAGCTTTATTTATATAGATGTAGTAACTGTTTTTTGTTTTGTTTACTTTAGAGACAATACATGTTTTATTACTTTAAATTGTTTTTCCCATATTCCGTGAGGGATCCTCTCCTGCACACTCTCACCACGGATCCAGTCCAATTATAGACCCTTGGATTAAATCAAGGGTTGAGATTCAAAAACTAATAGTTGCTCATTTTTATAAGAAAACTAGGAATTATATTTTCGTTAGACTGCATTATGAATCAGTTGTTTTTTTTTTTTTTTCTCTGAGTTCCTGTACAGCATTTGCTTTGATGAGCTGAACTCCAAATCCTATTTCTGTTGAACTCCAAACTCCATACAAGTGCAAGTACAATTGGATAATGTTGGAAGGAAACATGAGTTTAGAAAATTATGATTATCGAGAATCAATTTTAATTTATTTTTCTGTAAAAATATTTCTTGTTACGCTATATAAACAAAAGTGATAAACAATAAATGTGTTGAGCTACCAAAGAAATAATAACTCCTAAAGAGGCTAGAGCAGGAGTTAATTAAAAATGAATTAAATTATTGATTATGTCATAAAAGATAAGGGGATAAAAATCTAATTTTTGCTAACCGAAGAAAAAAATTTAATTACCTATTTTACACAAATTTTTAATTTTTAAGTAACATTAATAAAGACTAATCATATATGTTTTATATATTCTCATGAATCAAATTTCTGAAGAATCATGAAAAAAAATTATACTTTATCAAACATCCCCTGAAGATCTATAATTGAAAAAATATTCCTGTTTTCATTTCCAGGAATTTTTTTGGGTAGGAGAGACATAAACATAATAGAGTTCTGGTCCTTGTCTATATCTCTCCAACTAAAAAATTCCGTAACTGGAGAGAATCTCAGCCTCTATAATTGGGGTTGGGGCCGGGGCTGGGAAGGAGATGATCCATATTCCGTGAACCACACGTACCGTGTCGTTTTCAGCTAAGAGTGGGAAAGAGTTTAATGGCATTAGTTTGGAAAATACTTTTCCAGATACATTCCTTTCCTAACCATCAATACTAATACAAGTACTGATGAAGAGTCTCGCTTGGACGAGACTGATTCCTCCGCTGTCTTTAGCTACATACAGCATCATAGACTTTGGCATTGTCAATGGATCATATGATGTATCATTCTTTGTTTCACGTTTCCGTGAGGCTCTCTATCGTGACTCTGCATTGTTTTACATGCTTGACAGCAACGTTGGTCGTGAAGACCTCATGAGGTTGATGTATGATAAGGAGTTGTTTGGACGGGAGATAATCAACATCATAGCTTGTGAAGGTTGTGAGAGGGTTGAGAGGCCTCAGACATACAAGCAATGGCAGCTACGGAACATGAGAAATGGGTTTAGGCCGCTTCCTCTGGATCAACGAATCATTGACAAATTAAAGGGTAGGTTACGAGATGATGTGTACAACAATAATTTCTTGCTTGAGGTGGATGGCGACTGGGTGCTACAAGGTTGGAAGGGTCGAATTCTATATGCTTCCTCTTGTAGGGTACCGGCATAGCATAGGCCTCGAACATTATTTATTCCAAATTACAAAATCTAGTCCTTCACACAACTATTAGTACGTCTCCTTCAATCTCACTAGCTCATTTGTTGTTTAATATGATAAGGAAAAATAAAAGTTATGTTAGTTTCTTTCAATGTGTAGTTTGTTCAGTACTTACATATCTAACAATTCAACATATTTAATTGACCGCCGTAAACTTAAAGTCAGTACATTATTAACAGTTTGACTAAATTAGAGAAAGAACTAATAATGAACTTATATATCTAAATGAGACACTACTTTTTTCCTGGATGTGATTTTGACTAACATATCCTTAGCAGTGTTGGTTCTCCACATCCACGACATACGCAACCGCTTGAAAAAGGAATATATGCAGAAGTAGATCTCAGTGCATTAAATCTTATCTTTGATTTAACAGAATTTAAAGAATCAGTCTTTCTGTCTAGAGAAAAAAGCTCAACCTTTCAATCTACGAAGATGGAAATGCTTATCTTCATTCCTTTTTTGTCTAAGAAAATGAAAAATACAGTACAATGTTGCACCTAAACTAAGGATTTTATGAAATCACTGTTAACCATGATGAATAAGTTAATGATTTTAGTCTAGTCTATAGTTAAAAAAGAAGAAGATTAAATGACAAAAAATATTGAAGGGAATGAATTCTAAAGGTGATATTAGAAGGGATAAACTATAATTTGATTATCATAGTACACGTTCATGTAAGTTTTCTCTATTTTTTGGTCAAGAAAAACTGAAATTAAGAGGGTCCAACGGCCAAAACAACTAACGCCTAAAAACAGTACTAGCATCATCCTCTATGGTCTTCATGCGCTGATCTAAAGATAAGCCAAACTTGGCAAGTGAATTAGCTAACACCACTTCAAACATGGGAGTATGGGACCACAAAACAACAGAAGCTCTAGCATCAAGATTAAGTATGACACATGCAAGTTGGAGACATTGGTGTAAATGCTGACAGCTGACATCCAGTATTTATGAGATGAATTGCCACTTGAGAACCACTCTCCACCTCAAGATTTTGGAACCCTCTTGATAAAGCTAACTCCACTATCAAATAGATTGCCCACAATTCTGCTAGGAGTTATGAACACGGAGCATTCTCACAATTGAGCAGAAAAGGCAGAAATAAATTGCCCATTACTATCCCTGATGATAAAACTAGCTGACGCTATATTTTGCTGATAGGAACATGCTCCATCAGAATTCACTTTAGCAAAAATTGCCTTGGGGGGAGACCAGACCACATATTTGCTGATACCACATGTAACTTTTCCCTTTAATCAAGTGCTTCCAATTCTTCCTACCTATTAATTTTCTATTGAAAGAACGTTTTTACTGCAAAATGAAATACTATCTTTTATGCAAGTGAGCTATGAAGTATAAGAAGCAGCAACTGTTATAACTTATAAACTATATAGTGATTGTACACTATGTAAACATCATGGTCATAAGTCTCATAAAACATGTGTGTTTGTGGTGGGAATGATTAAAATTAATTTATGATTGTGTAGCAGAATATAGTCAGCTATCAATCAGTTAGTTGATTCATATTTAAAACTTTTGTATTTTAACCTGATTAAAAATACAAACCATCACCATTTACTAGCAACACTATTAGGCTAACATTTTTTCGGATTTTGTAGCATTTTATTCTATGTGAGTATAAATGTTGATATAAATGGTCAAAATGAAAAAAATGCAACAGCCAAAAACTTCTTAAGGTTAAAATTTTAACGGTTATATATTTTAAAAGCAAAACACATTCAAATTACTGTGCAACGATCAAAATGCAACAATATGATGCTTGCAAAACATTGAAACAATTTTTTATATTAAAAAGATGTTTTTTTTTTAATTTTATTTTAAAAGGTATAAAACGCAGTGGTTATTTACTTTTCAATTGTACAAGCTTCCAATGACATCTTCTAGCTAGGAACAGATTCCAAATAGAAACTGTTCTGGATAATATCTATATTGTAAATGCTTTTAGAGTGTGTTTCTAAACTTTCTCAAGTTTAAAATTAATCCTCGTTTCTTAAACAAAATCCTGAAGTAAATTAACTGAAATTCCTGGTAAAAATCAGTTTGTAGAATATATAGATCCATGATAAGTGAGAGTCCTGACTTGATAAAAAATATAAAATAAGCTCCAATCAGCATAGGTGGCTGGATAAATAAGCTTCCCACGACCTTAGAGTCAATCCCCATGTGCTCCGAATCCAAATGTCATTTCTTGACTGAATGTTTTCCTACTTATTAATTTATTGCCAGGAAATTGTATTAATTCCACAATTAATCACTCCATACGCCAAGCAAATCCAACCCAATTATATATAGGTAAATGTTAATCAATATTCTTAGAATATTAGTAGGATACAGATTAAAAATATTTTTAAAAAATATATTAAAATGTATAAAATTATGTAATTTATGATTTTTATAATAAATAATTTTTTTAGTTTCTTAATTAATGTTCTAAGGAAATTAATTAAGAAGATCCTTGCATAGCTTGTGCTCTTTATTCAAATGCCCGAGCATAACATGTGCACGTGTGTGCATGAATGTGTTTTGCATCCAGCATCAATGTGACGCGTGCGTGCGTGACACCCGCGGTTAACATTTAGCATTTGTCTTTGAAAACTCCGAAATTTCAAACATCAGATTCAGGACGAGGACAAAAATTACATGTCTGGTCTGATTTGAAATGAAGACTGACTTGTTTCCTTGTCAAGGTTTACCGTTTGTTTACGTACGGATTAAGAAAGTTTGAAGGCTTGGCAACCAAGTAATACGAACAATCCGGTCGCTCTCCGGTAGCCTGTAAAGTGTAGACTCGCCACCCTGTACAACTGTTTGAGGATGACATCCAAATAAAACAATAGTAATTCGATCAACTCTTTATAGTTTATCCTACACATGTTTAATTGAAATTAATTTGAGTTTATTAGCGAAGAATGTTGACTATGAGATTTCAATATTTATTTTCATACATTATGTCACTGTATATTTTGCGCACGTCTCTGTTTTTGTGGAACCAGGTGCTGCTTTCACTGTTTTAAAATCCTGTTTTAACTTATAATTAAAATGCCTTTTTTCTGAAACTTTTAAAATAGTTAATTATATTGAGGTATATCACTTTCTTTTTCCCAATTAAATATTATACTCACATTTTTTAGGACCAAAATAACTTGTCAAACACATATCAGGACATGAGATTGACTGAGAATGAAATTCAACTATATAAACATTTGATTAAAAAAAATAACAGTTGAAATTGTGATAAAATAAATGTACATATACTAAGTTATTTTTTTTATAATTGGTAATTATAACTGTATTTTGTTTTCTAGAATATATTTTTCTTATTATAGAGGAGAATTATTATATAGTCCAAGACATTTTTTAACAAAAGAATAGTATTGATTAAGACAAGCATTGATTATATGATTTTGACTAATTTTTACATTGTATAATTTAAAAAGTTCATTTGTTAAAAATTTGATAAAGTTTAATTATATAAATATTGGTGGGAATCATAATAGTGTAAACCATGTAATAATTTCTGTATAAGTTCAAATGAGATATATATAGCTTTGGCAAAAAGGCATTGGTGATGAACTCTTATGATGATTTTGTCATTTTAACCTTCCTATACGTAGACAACATAAAATGTTAGGATTTATGATATAATAAGAAGAAAATAAATATTGATAAGATATTTAAAATAGAAGAGTGTTCATTTATCATTATTTTTTGTCAAACAAATGTCTTTAACTGTCTAGGATTAGAATCAGTAGCTTTTAAATTGATCATTGTTGAAAATAATTTTTTGTCATATTTTATTTATCTTTTAATTAAATTTTGAATTAGTCATAATTTTTTTCTAATAAATAAGAGAATTAAAAAAAAAGCTTCCGAATAGAATTACAGACGTAGATTCCTTTCCGATATTGATAATGACATGTACTTCATAAGACACGTTATATGACCCGATTAGGGTATATTCGGTATGAGCATAGTGAAAATTCTCATCCTTCCGATCTAGATGATATGAGGATAAATGGAATATAGCCACATTTGATTAACACAAACATTCATGGGGGACTGAATATAGGAGTATAATACGGTACTGTATATTCCATTAACAGCTTTAGTTTAGACAGGATCTTATTAAAGGCTTACAACATGTTCCTCGAGATTATATTATGGCCACCCTTTAGTAGAATATACTGTAAGAAAGGAATCATTCAATCATAAGAAAAATACTTAGCTTTGAAAATAAAGGTTGGGGATATATATATATATATATATATATATATATATATATATATATATATACGCTCAACGAATTGAACCATTCTTGACACTACTAATTTATCTGATTTGTTAATTATTTATGTTTATTATATTTATAATTTTTTATTTAAATTTTAAAGTACAATTGTATTATTTATCGTGTACCATGCCTATAACAATATGTTTCTAATGTAGGATGTTTTTGGTGCTAAGTTCACTCTATCCAAACATTAATTTAAAAACTCTTAACACTGTATTTAATTTTGTAGAGAAAAGTAAAGAGAAAGAATAAAAGAATCAATCTTTTTGGTTGCAATTTAGAAATGAAATTAATTATTATAAATGAAAAAATGATTAAAGAAGAAAACATCGTTAAAAGTGATCTCTCATATTTTCTAATAAAAGTTATTCATTAACAAACTTATGAATACTTCACATCTGTAACATTACAAAATAAATTATTAAATGTGATTTTAATAAAAGTAATTGATGTTTTAACTACTTATTTCTATTCTAAAAGTAAAACTATTGATGTTTTTTATAATAAAAAAATTATGTTTTTTTAAATAAAAAATATTGATATTTTACAAAATTTTAAAATTTAATTACTTACTTTCTTTAACATATATACTAAATGAGGGTATTTAGACTAAATGTGTAATTTATGGTTAGTATTAAACATTTCTTAAAATATGTACATTAATAGTTGTGGTCCGTAGGGAGTAACTTTTGTGTAATTTATTGAATTAAAAAATATATATTAAGTTTTATTATATTTTTTTTATTTTTAACTGATTTTTCAAATTAATTTATTTAATTTTAAATTAAATTTGTAAATCTTTTTCACCTGAAGACACACTTAAAAAAATTATGTAGTTTTATAAAAAATTGTGATCTTCACCTAATTTTTAATTTATTTTAATATTTTAATAAATTCTATATAATAGATTCTTAACTTATTTTAATAAAGTATACAATTAAATCTTTAAATAACAATTCATTAAATAAATAAGTTTGTTACGAAATTGATATTTCATGCTACGTCCTGCGAACAGAAAGTTGACACTTGTCAGCTGACATTTTGATATAGGTTTTTTTTCTTTTAATTCCTTATGATTTAGAAAGACCAAAGTCAACGACAAAATAGAGATGAGTCCATATTTATCTGTGGCAGATGATGTCCGACGGATTTAATTTTGTCCTTTTATTTTTTTTTAAAGTAAAAAATAATAAGAGTTTATTAATAGTGATAGGATATTTACATTATCTTATTTGTCAATTATTATATATTATACAAATATTAATTTTTTACAATAATGATTTTAAAAATGTATTTATAATAATTTTTCATTAATATAATAAAAATATTCAAATTAACTATCTGCGAAATTTAAAATTAAAACACTTTTCCTTATCTTGTTACTCTTCCCATTTTATCTTATTTTTCCTTTTAGTTACTAAAAACATTAATTAAATATGCAATCGCTAGTCAAACGTCCTAATTTCTCTTTTCCCAACTGTCGGTAGCCGGTGAAAGTAAAGTCGCACATTTATATTTTACTTGTTTTATACTTTATTTCCATTCAACATATAATATTTTAATAAGGGATTGTCGGGATTTTACCTACTCATTCTTGAATTCTTGTATAGTTTGATCTGTTGAACTAAATTTTCTTCATCTTCTTTGTCCCCCATGGTAATCCGAGCGAGATGTGAATTCGGATATCCAAATTTATGTCCGAACAAAAAACTAATAGATTTTAATTTTTTAAGGAAGAAAAAAAAGACTCAAAAATTTTTAAGACTGAATTCTCAACATTTTTTATATTTATAGTAACAAAAAATATATATTTTAGTTTATAATTAAATTTAAAAAAAATGTCACATAAACTCAAATTCATCCAAACTTAACTTCGAATAAAAAATAACACATTTCAATTTAAAAAAAATGAAAAATATACCAAAATTTTTATAGGAACAAATTCCAAACTTTTTAATATATATTAGCTTATATTATATTTCCCGCACATATATTTGATTTGCAAATATCGAAACTAAACCTTTTTTGTTTTAATCTTTTATAACCTTAATTTATTTGTTTTACAATCCATTATGATAGGATTCAACTTTTAAAATATGAACACACTTTGAAAATTAAAAAACTGTCAAAATATTTTTAAATTTACAAACAAAATTATTTTTGCTTAAGAACCTTTATTATGTTACACAACAGTGATTTATTCCAATTTAAAAATCCTTCTTATGTTAATCTTCCAAGAGTTAAAGATCAAGAATATATTTAAATAAATAATTTAATTAAATATTTATTTAATATTTTTATACAAATATTTATATCATAGATAAAAACATAAATTTATCAAAAATAAAATATAAAAAAGCTTCTTAATAAACTAAAAATAATTATAAAATCACATTAATTTTTTTTATAAATATAAATAAACTGAATTGTGTTATTTATTCCATATAAATACTAATATTGTTCACGGGCTCATAGTCTCATTTTGGCTTTTTTACCATTTTGGGGTAGAATTTATTTTAATTACCAAGTTGGGTAGATTTTTAAAAAATTATATTTTTTTTTATCGTTTAGGGGTAAGTCATGCCACATGACACAATTTCAAACTTAGAAGTCGTACCATCTAACTCAACTCTTTTTATTAATATATTTTTTTAAATCAATTCAAAAATCATAAATACTTTAAAGTCGTACAACTTTTTTTTTAGTTTGCATTCAGAAGTCGTAAAGGTAGTTACAACTTTAAAGTCGTAACTAAATTTACAACTTCTAAGCTATGTTCTATTTTCATTTTTTTATTTTTTTGGTTTTTTTTTTAAATTCTGTTATATATATATATTCATTAGTTTTTTTTTGTTTCATTAATTAGTTTTTATTTGATTTTTTTTCATTGTTTTTTTAGTTATAGTTTTCTATAATTTTTTAAAGAAAATAAAAAAGTAGTTTATTTTTATTATTTAAAAATGAAAGTAATTTTAATTTTTGTAATTTGATTTACTATTTTGTATTTATATGTGTATCATTTAATAAAATAGTTTAGTAATTAATATTATAATTACTTTTGTATTATATTTATTTATTTAATTATTTTTCTATACTTTTTTTAAGTAATGTTAAAATTTAAATTTCAAAAGACTTATTGTTTGATGAAAATATTTTGCTAATAATATTAACTTGTAATAATATTTTATTAATTAAATTTTATAACAATAATTGTAATATTAATACCATATCTAATTTAAAAGACATATATTTAACAAATAAAATTCAAAAACATTATTAAAGAAAAAAATTGATAATGGGATGATGTCCCACAACGAATTCTTCTAGATAGGTGTTGAGACCTTTCACCTTATTGTACTAGATTTGTTAATAGGTTTGTTCTTCTTGTTCTAGCACCTCTTTATCTTGTTATAGGATGATCGCGTGTATGTTTGTTATTGTTGAGGAACATGATTATCACCGTGATCATCATCATCATTATTGATTATATTATAAAATTTAATTGACATTAGTATAACAAATGATTAATTAACATAATGATCATTGTAAAAATTAATTAACAAAATCAAAATAAATATATCTTATAAAATATTATTACAAGTTAATATTATTAGCAAAATACTTTCATCAAACAATAAATCTTTTTGAAATTTAAATTTTAGCATTATTAAAAAAAGTATAAAAAAATAAATAAATATAATACAAGTAATTATAACATTAATTACTAAACTATTTTATTAAATGATACACATATAAATACAAAATATTAATCCAAATTAAAAAAAATTAAAATTACTTCCATTTTTAAATAATAAAATTAAACTACTTTTTTTTTATTTTCTTTAAAAAATTACAAAAAAATATAACTAAAAAAATAACGAAAAAAATCAAATAAAAACTAATAAAAAAAATATAACAAACAGACTTTAAAAAACAAAAAGATAAAAGATAAAAATAGAACATAGCTTAAAAATTTAATTACAATTTTAAAGTTGTAATTAACTTTACGACTTACAAACTTAAAAAAAATATATGATTTTAATATTGTAAATATATTTATGGTTTTCAAATTAATTTAAAAAAATAAAAAATTAATTAAAGAAAAAAAAAAGAGTTGAACCAGGTGACATTGAAGTTATGTCATGTAACAATAATTATTCTAATTAGTAATTTTTTAAAAATCTGATCCCACTTAATAATTAAAAAAAAATTCTGCCCGAAAACGGTGAAAAAGCCGTCTCATTTCCATTCCTTCGACGAAGATTCGCGTATAACAAAATGAACGTGAATGATAGTAATAAAATAGCCGGAGTCAGCAGAAGCTCTATCCCTATATAACTCTCGACACAACACGACTTCTCTCAATTTCAATCCATACTCTTCTCTTTCTTCCTTGACTTCCCTCAAACACTTTACTTGCAACGCTCAGTCCTAATCAACACTTGGTTTTTGGTTTGGTTTGGCTTCAATTCCTCTCTTTCAGGTCTTTCTGTCTTTTCTTTTCTTATCTTTTACTATTTTCCATGGCCGCAGTTCGCTTTACATTTTAGTTTTCTCTTTTCTCCATACGCACTACTTGTTTTCTTTCATAATTCCTTTGCCGCTATGGATCCAAACTTTATCATAAGCGGCTACGACTTTGACGAATCAAACCACTGGGATCTCAATGGACACTCCACCAACCTTCTCAATGATCCTCTTTCCGATGTGGGCCCACTTGTTTTTTCTCCCAATACAATTTTAAACTCTGAACCCGTTGTTTCATCCTCTGCTTCCGCCGCTGCCGCCACCTCCACGGCGACGGTGGCGGATCCTTCACCTGAAGAAGACACCGATTTTTCTGAAACCTTCAAGTTCATAAGTCAAATTCTCTTGGAAGAAAACTTTGAACAGAAACCGTGTATGTGTTATGACCCTCTGACCCTGCAACACACTGAGAAATCATTCTATGAGGCTTTGGAATTGGAACCATCACTTCCTCTTTCCCCTAATCAGCACCCGCTTGAGAGCCCTGATGGGAATTCTTCTAATTCCACTACTGATGTTGTCAATTCTCATGATTTGAAGCCTTCTTCACCCAATACACATGCTTCCGATGCTTTGCGTTCCTCTTCCCACGCGCCCTCTTTGGTTGTTCCTCCCCATGCTTTGACTAAAATTAATGATGGAACCGTGGATTTGGATTCTTCTGTAACCAAGCTCTTGGCTGAAAATATTTTCAGTGATGCAGACTCTATGTTGCAGTTTAAAAGAGGGTTGGAGGAGGCTAGTAAGTTTCTTCCTAAGAGGCCTCAGCTTTTCACTGGGTTGGAGAGCCCCAAGGCGTTTGCAGAGCCAAAGGGAAGAGGTGTAGCTCTGAAGATGGAGAATTCATTTGGGGTGAAGAGTAGAAAGAATCATGCCCGCCAAGATGATGAAGAAGAAAGAAGCAACAAGCAGTCTGCCGTGTCTGCGGTTTGTGTTGAGGAGAGTGAAATATCTGAAATATTTGACAGGGTGTTGCTTAGTGTTGAAAATGTGCCACTGTGTGCTGAAAATAATGGATCAGTTGCAGTGGGAGATAGTAACACAAAGCTAATTGAGAAATCGAGTTTATCTGATGGAGGGAAGGTTCGATCCAAGAGGCAAGGGAGAAAGAAGGAAACGGTGGATTTGAGGACCCTTTTGGTTTTGTGTGCGCAAGCTATGTCTTCCAGTGACAACAGGACTGCTAATGAACTGTTGAAGCAGGTTAGGCAACATTCTTCTGCTTTGGGTGATGCCTCACAGAGGTTGGCTCATTATGTGGCCAATGCTCTTGAGGCCCGATCGGTTGGTGATGGAACTGCCACCCAAATATTTTATATGAGCTACAAGAAGTTCACTACTACAGATTTCCTGAAAGCTTATCAAGTTTTCATATCTGCTTGCCCTTTCAAGAAATTTGCACATTTCTTTGCAAATAAGATGATTATGAAAACAGCTGCCGGGGCAGAAACGCTTCATATTATTGACTTTGGTATCCTGTATGGTTTCCAGTGGCCAATTCTTATCAAGTTTTTATCAGGCAGACCTGGAGGGCCTCCCAAGCTGCGCATCACAGGAATAGAGTATCCCCAACCTGGCTTTCGTCCGACTGAAAGAATTGAGGAGACTGGTTGTCGTCTAGCTAAGTATTGCAAGCGTTTCAATGTCCCCTTTGAGTACAAGGCCATAGCATCGCGAAACTGGGAAACAATTCAAATTGAAGACCTTAAAATTGAGCGCAATGAAGTGCTTGCTGTGAACTGTCTGATAAGGTTTAAGAATTTGCTTGATGAGTCAATTGAAGTGAAGAGCCCCAGAAATGTTGTTCTGAATTTAATCAGGAGGATGAAACCAGATATTTTTGTTCAATGCGTAGTAAATGGAGCTTATAATGCCCCTTTCTTTCTCCCACGCTTCAGGGAGGCACTGTTCCATTATTCTTCAATGTATGATATGCTTGATACTCTCATATCCCGTGAAAATGAATGGAGGTTGATGCTTGAGAGAGAATTGTTGGGTCGGGAGATAATGAATGCTGTAGCATGTGAAGCTGTTGAGAGGGTTGAGAGGCCTGAGACATACAAACAATGGCAGGCTAGGAATACTAGAGCTGGTTTTAAACAGCTCCCATTGGATAAGGATATAATGACCAAATTTAGGGTCAAGTTAAGGGAATGGTACCATAGGGATTTTGTCTTTGATGAAGATAGCAATTGGATGCTTCAAGGTTGGAAGGGTCGCGTTTTGTATGCTTCAACTTGTTGGGTGCCAGCATAATGATATGTGACTCAACTCTTGTTTCTGAATTCATACAGGATTGAAGGTATGATTCTAAGGATTACTGTAGCTATCTAATACTTTCACTTTCATAATTCATCCTTGTTTAGTTTTGGGTTATAATCCTAGCAATGGGTGGCTGTTACTAGAGTTAGAACAGCATGCATTATGTAACAATGAAAAGCCAATTGTGTTCTTTGTATGGTTTCAGGTCACCTTCAGCTGTTGTGAACTGTGATGAATACACCAAGTGACCCTGTATAATAATGGTAGAATTTCCACTCAGATTAGCATCAAATCCTACAATGACAAGGACGCGAACATTAGTAGTCAGATTGTTATTTACGATGTTTTTCTTTCCCTTTCCTCTTTCTGACCGACATGTATTATAGGCACTTTCAGATCTTAAAAAGTAGCAACTTGGTTAAAAGGTTTTTGCAGAGTAGTATCTTGTATCGTTAGCTACTGATTTGATTGATTTGAAATGGATGACTATTTCATTTAGTTTTACAGTGACGATTTTGCTTCTTGTTTGTCATTGAAACTTCATTTTAATTCAGCATCTAGGAAGCTCTCTCAGTTTGCACTCGACGCGTCTCAATGGAAAATTATCTTAATCTGCTCCACTGGAAGGGAATTTCATACCCATCTATTACTATTATTATTATTATTATTATTATTATTATTGTTAATGTTATATATTCTAAAGTTCTACCTGGACTTGGATACAAATGTGACATGTTTCATCTTCTCAAAACCTTTATTTCCAGCTTAAACGTACACCGAGTCTAAAGCACAGTTTGAGCATTCTTAAAAAATGTTCAATTCAATTCGAACTATTATTCAACGCTGTTGCAACATCCCTTGGATCTCGTTCGATCGGTTGACTAATCTCATATTTTTCAATTAAGAGAAATAATATTGTTGAGCATAGACCTTTGAACCTGGTCCCATTATAAATGCTTATTTCCTTTCCGAAAGAAAATTTCGATTCGATTTCGATTTCTATTTTAGGGTGTATTTGGTTTGGGTGAGTCTTTTTTTTTCACCCATCAAGTCCGAGCTCTTCTTGACACGACACTAGAAGTAGCATTCCTCTCTATCTTTGTAGACGTTGCCGCACACCACACATTCTTTGCTTTCTTTATAGTCCCAAGGAATTTATTTAATTGGTTGAGTAAGATATGAAAGTTGTTATAAATTTTTTAATATTATCTTTGATTTTTACCGATAAAAAATAATAATTTTGAAAAAAAAAGTGTGAAAGTGAAAAATAATATAAAATAATTTATACCTTAATCTTAATCTGCAACCAATGCCTGTTTGGTTGCAGATCCGGGACGTAAATTTCCTCATCCAAGTTTACACATTGGTTGCAGATCTGGGACGTAAATTTCTTCATAATTCATATGTTAGCTTCCATGTTTTTTTCTCTTCAAAATAGACATGGTTTTTGGACGTGTTTTGTTACATGCTGTAAAAGAAGCTTCTACGTTTAACGCAAAGACAATGCGATTTTGATAACAACGGGAATTTAAACATGTTTACTTTCAATTTCAACGTGAAAAGTTGTTTGCATTGAAAGTTTTTAGGAAGGGACAGTTGTGAGTTGTGTGCTTTCATTTTCAAGGAATTTAGGATGGCGGGATATTTATTGCTTTTCTTCTCTACTTTTCTTTTATTGATGATGAATTTGTTTTAGGATGAAAGATAAATAAAATCTAGTCAACAATTATTTTTGTCAATGATTGAATTTAAATATTATCCAAACAATTTAATTTTAACTTCAATACATTAATTAATTAATTGTACACAATTACTTGATTTATGATGATGAGTTTGCTTGTTTATTTGTTTTTAATATATGAAGTGTTAACTTAAAAGAAAATGTTGTGAACAATAAAAATACATAATAAAAAATTATCACCTTTAATTTGAAAGTATATTTTTAATATGCATATATTTAAAGAGAATTTAACTAAAATATACTGTAAAAATGTTTTTTTTAAGAGTCACACTTAAAGATAATTTTTACTAATTGATGGTAAACTTCTTACATTGAGGGTGTATGAAAATTAAATTCTCACAAAAAAAGATGAGAATTAAAGATGGTTATATATAATATGTTTTATGATTAATAACTTATTGATCAGACAGAGTTTATAAAAAAAAAATTGATCGATCTGAAGGAGTGCAGTTGAGGATTCCATAAAGACGATCAAAACCGTGGATGGGTCAATATGATCTGTGGATCCGTATCTCTTAAAAAAATGATTGTGGACCTGTATTCGTAAATTCGTACATCTCCAATTTGTTGTTACTCTCTTGTATTCTCTATATAGATTTTGATTCTTAGGAAAAGAAAATAATTTTTTGCTATTATTTTGACTGCTACTTCAACGATTTAGAGTGTGTTTGCATTGTGATTAGAATTATGACAGTACGAAATTCGATGCACCTTTATCTCAGAAGTAACTAAGGACTTACTAAGGTTGGAATTATGAAAATGACAATCCAAACATGTGCTTATGATGTTAAATTGGCATACGGTAAATTTTGGACCCTGCCTATATTCAGTATTCAGTCCCATGAATCAGCCATCAGGACAGTGTCTCCGTGTGAACTCACTCGTTCAAAACGGTTTTTTTTCTCTCTATCATAGTTTTTTTAATGTTTCTATGAACATATGGAGAATTAATTTTTATAATTGGTTCTATAATTCTAGTACTCGTATCTAAAAAGTCTGAGTTCTGAACATCTTACTTTAAAAATAAAGTTTTTCCAATTACTAATTAATAAATAAACCAACAATCAATATTATATATGCAAATGGACGATAATAGATCATGCATATAATAAACGGTAAAATATGTTTGGAGTCTTCCTAACATTTGAAAATATTAATTTGATCTTTTAAAAAAATATATTAATTTAGTTTCAATAAAAATAAAACATTTTTTTAATGATTCTCGATAGTAATTTTATCAGTGAATATCATAAAAAATATTTTTTTTATTGAGACTAAACTAATATAATTTTTTTTATGAAAATAAAATTAATATTTTTTAAATGTCACATGACTCCAAACATATTTTGTTCTATAATGAAATATCAACCACTGATTTCTCATTAATGATTTAAATTATTCAATTCAACTAATCTACTATAGAGAATTCAAATCCTATCCAAAATCATGGTCTTGCTAACGCATACATAGGGCGTATTCTGTAGAGATATTTCCAAAATTCCTTGAGTGGGTGATTCTTAAAAATATATATGTTTTTTTGTTGGTCATGATGGATTGGGTGCAATATTCTTTATTGAACGTAGCTTTCGCCCGTCCCCATGATTGATATTTTCTTTCCACTTTGTTCTTAGTGCTGGACGACACATTTTGATCTCATGATCATGGGGGCATGCACCTGTCTACTCCTTTCCTCTCCTCTGAGTGAAACTTTTTAAAAGAACCCTTCTATACTTTGAGAGCAAAGGATTAAGCATGGCAGTATGGGTAATTTGATTTGATCTAATTTCTTAATTATTAAACTGAGTGCAGTTAGGTGTAATCCATGTTGGAAACTCATATTCAAGGGCACATTTATGAGTTCTTAGTTTTTTTTTTTTTTTGTCCCATCCAACTAAAGGACCATTACTTTAAAGAGAAAAAAAAAACAGTCAAGATCGACTTCTTGTCCAGGTTGAGGTAATACCATTTGAATCGATCATTCAATCAAGGATCCGAAGTGACTGCTTGGAATGTTTTCAGGTAGGCTGTCTCATCATAAGATGCATTGTGGACGTTAGTAAGGGAATAATCGCTTCAACCATCAAGATAAATTATAACCATATACTCTGATTCTAATTCTAATTCTAAATATGTAGATTTGATTCATGGCAAAAATGAAACTGCTATCTTGGAGGTATATTTACAATAATTTATTTAATTTTTATCCTTTTACTATTATTTACTGATCATTCTTGACTAGAATAAGATTATTTCTTATAAAAATACTTAACATCTCGTATAAAAATTTTCAACTTATTGACAAAATCAGTTTTCATTCTGTAACAATTGTTTAGTGTAGAACTTTTGTTTTACTGCAACTTTACAATTACTGTGGCAGACAGATTAGTGATGAGAAACTCAAGATTGTTCAATATTAGTTTTAAGTTAGAATATAAGAGAATTAATTCTTCTAAATGAACATAAGTTGATATGTGGAATATCCTTTTAGGAAAATTATTCATAGAAACTGCTATTAGATATCAAGTAAAAAAAAGAGATAACAAAGAGAAAAATATAAATACTATATTATAAATAATATAATGTGATAAGAAAATATTTAATTATTAATTTGGTTCCTATATTATTTTAAATGGTTCAATTTGGTCTTTAAATTTTTTAAAAGTTTAATTTGACTCTCAAATTTTTAAAAATAAATCAATTTTTTTTTCTAAATTTGTAAAAAATTAAATTTGGTCCTTAAGTTTTACAAACAAATCAATTTGATTTCTAAATTATTTTAAATGGATCAATTTGTTTGTCAAATTTTTAAGAATTTGAAAACTAAATTAAACTTTTAAAAGTTTGAAGATCAAATTGATTCATTTTAAAAATTCGATGAACAAATTTAATCTTTTAAAATTTTGGAGACCAAATTAAAATATTTAAAACAATTTAAAGACCAAATTGATAATTAAACCTAAAGAAAAGATAGATGGAAAGAAATGATGAGTACTTAATTAGGTGTTTTAAAAAAATGAGTGTACGAATTGCTCATTTAAATTTCTTAAATTGCTGGAGAAAAATCTTCTATTTTATTCCATCTTACCATCACCGTTGTAATCAAACAAAATTCCAGCTAGCTATATTTCTTTAGATATCGAAAAATAAAACACACTAGTGATAAAGGTTATATTTTAGAAGTTATTTTTTGTTAGTTTTTAATTTTTTTACATCTTTATTTGACTATTTAGTAGATCATTTTTTAAAATAATTTTTAGTATCTTTCAATAGTTTCTAATATATATTTTAAATATTACTTCAAGTAATATTTTTTAAAATATTAATTTTTATCTTTTAGTTTTTTATATTTTATTTTCTTTTTATCCTTAAAATATTTATTCAATTTCTTTATTATCTTTTTTAAATGTCATTTTATATTTTTTAACTACTTTAATAACTAATTTTACTAAACACTTATAATTTAATAAACTAACTTAAAAATTTTCGACTATTAACTTTCTAACTACCAATTATAACCTCTATTTTCTTGGCATCCATATAAAATGAGAAACAAAACAAAGAGGAAGTCAACACAGATCCGGGGGGTGTATCTGGATTTATTTTATTAAAACATAAAAGGACATGGTTGAAGTTTCAAAGGCATGTCATATAACATGAACTGCGTCTAAATCATTATGTTATTATCCATAGAAAAATAATCATAAGAAAAAGTTTCCTTTGAATGTTCCCTTTTTCTATATGATACGTTGTTGTTGTCGTCGTCGTCAAATTAAGCAACGCCTTTTCTTTTGCCCGAGATGTCAAGGAAAGGTCGATTACTAATGGGGTGGAATCATGGGACGCAAGACAAACATAGCATATTGGCATTCGAGTGCGTTCACATTGAAAAATATTAGTTTAATACCCCAATACGAATACAAGAAGCGGTATTCATCCAACAACAGAGTTATATATATGAGAATTTACACAATATTTTCACAATTATCTTCTTTCTCTTTCTCTTTTATTTATTTATAAATTTTTCATAAAAAACTATATAATAAAAATCTCTTTAGGAATGGGATGTATTGAATGACTAGAGGTCAAGGATTCACATGTGTACTTTTGACTGCTTCGCATGGTTAGGTGACTAGGAATTCTTTGTTTATTTATTATTTTAATTTACAACTTATATTCATGGAATGGAGACCATATAACACGACGCTTATCTCCCGTGTGGGTGATAGTGACTACTACTAGCCCATGCCCGACCATTAATATTTTTATTTACTTATCAATAACCTGTGCTGAATAAAAGAAATTGTGCAATATTGTTGTCGACTTTAATTTTTTATTATGTGAATTTTAATGCTGTATATAAAAGACATTTTTGTCAACTTTAGTTTTTTATAATATGACTGTGGATTTTGACCATGTTATTTTTTTAGAGGTTGACCATATTATTTAGTAAGCATTAGCACAGTTTTTAATTAACAATAGTTGTAAAATTTAAAAATAATTATTCATATGCATTGTAAACTAAACCACATTTGTATTATTTAAGTTGAAATTTGTGTGTGGGCAATGCATTATAAAAGTTAATTAACTTAGCAAAATCATTTTAAAATAATTTTGATTATATGCATATGATTTTAGAAGTACAAATAGTTAAATACATGTAAAAATACATTGTTTATGGGATATTTAGATAAAATCTAAGTAACACAATTTATTACATACGTTTTCTATCATGTATGTATTTTTTTGGGTACAATATCATTATTTTAAATTAATTTATCATGTATATTTGGTGCAGAGATTAAAGTTATTTTCTTGATTAGTACAAGGAACTAAAAGCCCAAATTTAAAATTACTAGGAAATGTGACAGCTGCATATGCAAGAATTGCAAGCCTTCCTCCAAAATTAAGGTACGTTTTCACGAAATATGAGTGTTGTATGTTAGTAAATTCATATATATATATATATATATATATATATATATATAACATCTTTCATTCAATAACTTCACTTCTATGGCTGAATCAATTTCTATAAGAACTTCTCCTAAAGGATATGTAAACATTATTAATTTAAACATATTTTATGTTTTTAGAGACTTTAATCTGATTTTATCTTATAACACACTAAAGATAATATATTTGTCTTCGTTAAAATAGTACCAAAAGGAGCTTGGCGGCTTTGGCTGTCTTCCTTAATACTAAAACAATGCATCAATATAATGTTAACAACATTAATAACATTTTTAATTCAAATTAATTGGTACCCACGAAAATAATACATCGTTTTATAAAAAAGGTAGGACCGCATATCACCGAACAGTGTCGGTTACACTTCAGTTGGAGATTTTCTTGAGTTTACGAGGTACTCTACACTGCAACAAAACTTGTACTTGGTTTGTCCATAGTTAGATCCATTCATCAGGGTCTTTATCATGTTTTTACTCTAATTGATTTTCCTTAATTCATTTCTTATGATGAATATAATGATTACCATCACTAGACGCAGCTATTTAAATTTCTGAATCTTCCCTGCCATTATTAATCCCTAGAGTATATATTGTTCTCACTTTGTTCATTTATTCTCGTTCCCGTTCTTGTTTCTTGTTGTCTTTGGTTCCCGTTCCAAGTTTCATTGACAATCCTAGTCAGATACTGTTGGCTTCTTAGAAATATTCTTCAGAGATACATCTCTTGTAGAAGTCTAATGTCATGGTAGAGTTCAACATGCTTTCTATTAACTCTAGCAGCAAAGAGGTTTTAGTTTGAGTTTGAATGTTCATCTTCCCCTTCCAGTACAAGCTCAAGTGGAGAATCCATGGAGTTTACTAAGTATTCAAACCCCATCCTCAGATACATAAGCGACATCCTCATGGACGAGGAAGACGACTTGGAGTGCAAACCCTGCATGTTGCAGGAATGTTTGAGACTCCAGGCTGCTGAAAAATCCTTCCATGATGCCCTTCTCCATCGAAACCCTTCTCCTTTCCGTGATGAAAACACTGGCATCACGGACTCTGATGAAATTTTTGGTCGCATTTCAAGTTTTGTGAGCAATGGCAGCTGCTCCACAGATAATTCATGTGAGTCTGACTTGCTCAACGGTGTGAGTGAATTTAATTCTTCTTTCCTACAACTACAAACCCCTCTAGTTGATTCCCGCGAAGAGGGTTATTTTCATGATGGAACCTGGAATCTATTTCAGTCTCGTACAAAGACACTGATGGTAGAAGAGGGTACTCCAGCTTCAGCACTAAGAGAAAAGAGAAGCCATGGGATGGATGGTTATGCTTCTCATGAAAAGGAAGGAAGAAGAGGTAGCAAGGTTTCAGCCATCTTTTCTGACGACTCAGAGCCACTAGAGATCTTAGATGAGGTGCTGCTTTATCAAACTGGAGGAAGTCAAACACTCTGTAGAGCTCCTACTGAGCCATCACAAAGGGTTGATTTAGGAAGGTCCAATGGAAAGGCAACACGTCCACGTTCAAAGAAAGTGTCCACCAACATGGAGACAACTGTGGATTTATGGACCCTTCTGACTCAATGTGCACAGGCAGTGGCAAACTCTGACCAAAGAAATGCAAACGAATTACTCAAGCAGATTAGGCAACATTCTTCACCTTTTGGGGATGGACTTCAGCGTTTAGCTCATTACTTTGCCAATGGCCTTGAGACAAGGTTGGCTGCTGGGACCCCATCATATATACCCCTAGAAGTGTCAACTGCTGCTGATATGTTGAAAGCTTACAAACTATTTGTTACATCCTCTCCTTTACAGAGGTTGACAAACTATTTGACAACCAAGACAATCATTAGTCTTGTGAAAAATGAAAGCAGCGTTCATATTATTGACTTTGGCATTTGCTATGGTTTTCAGTGGCCTTGCCTTATCAAGAAGCTCTCAGATAGGCATGGTGGTCCTCCAAGGCTTCGTATAACAGGAATTGATCTTCCTCAGCCGGGTTTTCGGCCTAAAGAAAGGGTTGAGGAGACGGGGCGGTGTTTGGCAAACTTCTGCAAGAAGTTCAATGTCCCTTTTGAATACAATTGCCTTGCACAGAAATGGGAAACTATAGGACTTGCAGATCTCAAGATAGACAGGAATGAAGTAACTGTTGTTAGCTGTTTCTACCGGCTGAAGAACTTGCCTGATGAAACTGTGGATGTGAAGTGTCCAAGAGATGCTGTGTTGAAGTTGATAAGGAAGATCAATCCAAACATGTTCATCCATGGGGTGGTCAATGGCACTTATAGTGCACCCTTTTTCCTTACTAGGTTCAGGGAAGCACTCTACCACTTCTCATCACTGTTTGATGTGTATGAGGCTAATGTGCCTCGTGAAGACCCGGAAAGAGTGATGCTTGAGAAAGGGTTATTTGGAAGGGATGCCATCAATGTCATAGCGTGTGAGGGGGCTGAGAGGGTTGAGAGACCGGAGACCTACAAGCAGTGGCAGGTTAGGAACCTCAGAGCTGGGTTCAAGCAAGTCCCTTTGGATCCTCAGTTGGTGAATGATGCCAAAGATATTGTGAAGAGGGAATATCACAAAGATTTTGTAGTGGCTGACAATGGCAAGTGGATTTTGCTGGGGTGGAAAGGGCGTATTCTGAATGCCATTTCTGCTTGGACTCCTGCTTAAGAAATGTCCAGAAATGTCTTGTAACTGGGAATGCAATAATCTTCTCAATGCTATGCTATTTCTCTTTATCCATTTGATTTCGCATTTTAGATATTACTGTTCAATTTACTTCCTAGCTGACATGAGTCTGCGTTTGGATAGTCTCCAAAATCATGGAAGAGGTGGGTCAATCTTGATTTTGACCAAATTTTGAATGTTTGGTTTGTTTTCAAAATTATGATACAAAATAATCATGGTAAAATTGAAGCAAGTAGGAGTAACTTCTATCTTTATCAAAATCAATTATACAATAATCAATTATGTAAAATCAATTTCTTTGATAATCAATTTTGTCACCACCAATCCAAACACACATTAAGTCCTATGGTATGACATATTTCCTTTTTTGATGAATCACAAATTGACTGCTGATGGTAAAGAAAAGGGAGAAGAAAATAAGAAAGGGTACACCACAATGGCAACCGAATCTAGGAAATCATAGGATCAAATCAAACAGCAGGTACATTTGACTAAAAGTAGCAGACAATACTGTCTCAACTAAGAATTGGATAAGGACATCTTCGTTAATGAGCCACGTTTTACACTGTCTTCTATGAAAAATAAGCGAGCCTTTACATTCTGCTCCTCAAGTCTGCAATATATACTGCATTGTCTCTTTTGTTTGTTTCTTGTAAATAATCAGAGCTTTCCTAGTTAAGTTAATTTATCAATGAATGGAACCATTTCAAATGTCCTTCAATAGAATTTATGGATTTCCCACATACTAATTACTAATTAGTGTTGTGGAGAGTCCAATCTGTCAAATGCACAAACTTACCTTTGCTAACTTTGATTGCAGCATTACTTTCAACTTTGACTGGTCCCCCGTATTTCTCCACGAGGTTTACAAAGTTCTCAAGTCTGGATCATAAATTGGAAGCCATCTCAAATCTCCTCCATTGACCATTGATGTCATAAAAGGGGGTGAGGCTGATGAATCCTTTCTCTGGAAAAACAAAATAGCAAAGAAAAAGAAGACGGAGAGAGAAACTCAAATTAAATGAATTAGTATTTCACTTGTAACCACCTTACATTTTAATATCATAATGTATTTAATAGGCAAAAGCAAATTTCCAAAAGACCAACAGTTTCATAGAATACAATGTATAACGATACAAAAAAAAACAAAAAACACGCTAGGCTTTTGTTTTAGCCCTTTAATCTTGAAGTATTCAATCTAAATCAGCAGGGTAAATCCTGAATCTTAAGATGAAATTGTGAAGGTCTTTATACCAATGGAAAAAGAGCATATAGAACCACGATAAATGCCCAAGGCCTGAAACAGAATCAAACCTAGCTAACTTCTATGCTATCAAACGATCACTAAGCTCATCTACTTTGTTTGACACTAGATGGTCTAAGCACGTTCCAGTCCAGCTTATCTCCACTCTGTTTTGCAAAATTATTAAAAGAAATATTTTTGATTATATACATATGATGTTAGAAGTACAAATGATTAAATACAAATAAAGAAAAAGTGTTTATAACATGTTATTAACCAGAGTAGCAATATAGTTGGATCTCTTAAGTAAAATTTCACGTTTAAATATTGTGAACGAAAAAATAATTGAAAATGAAAATATTATGAAAGATGATCAACTATATTTTATATATAAAAAAAAGATTAACATTTTACATCAATATTATAGTGATAAAGAAAAAGAGAACACATGAATTTGTAGATATTTAGATAAAACCTAATTAATATAATTTATTACATATTTTTTCTATAATGTATATTTGGGGCAGAAGTTAAGGGATCCTTAAATATTTTTAATCACACAAAAGATAAATATTTAATATTTTTAAAATAATAAATATTTTCAATAAAAAAATATTACATTGTTTTACTACTATATTCTTAAATTATAAAATAAAAAAATATTAATAATTTTTTGTTTTTCATGGTACAGTTTAATAATTTTTGTTTATTATAAAAGTAAAAATACTTGAATTTTATTTATAATATCAATTTAAAAATCTTGCAATAATTTTTATATAAAAATATTATAAAAATGTTCATTGCAAGTAATCAATAATTCTATAATTATAAATAGTTTTACACTTTACCTTAGTATTTTATATACATTTATAGATAAACTATTTTTTCCTTGTTATGCTTATTATTATTTTTCGTAATAATATATTCTTATTTTTTTAAAAAGGAACTTATTAAATTTTTAGGAGTTTAGGTTTTCCCTAGTTTTATCTTGTAACGCACGAAAGATATACATATACTAGTCTAAAAAGTGGCTTGGCGGCTTTTGACTGTTCTTCCCAGAACCTTCCTTGGTTAAAAATAAAGCATCATTTTATAAATTCTATATAACAAAGTACGACCCCTTATCACCCAACACAACAGTGTTGGTTACACTTCGATCAGTTGGAGATTGTCCGAGTCTACAAGGTACTCTGCAACCAAACTACTAGTACTACTTGGTTTGGTTTCCCCAGGTTCTATAGGTATTATACTATGATGTTTTTACTCTAATTGATTCACCTTCATTCATTTCTTATGTTGTATAAAATGATTATCATCACTAGAGGCTGCTATTTCGATTTCTGAATCTTGCCTGCTATTATCTTGAATTGATCCCTAGTGTATTGTTCCCATTTTGTTCATATGATCCGGTTCCTGTCCCTGTTTCTTGTTCTGTCGTTGGTTCCTTGTCAATTATTGTTGGCTTCTTAGAAACAATCTGAACTTCTTCAGGTACATGTCTTCTAATTTCTTGGTCGAGTTCAACATGAATTCTCTTGTGCAAAACTTTGGTGGTCCTATCACGGTATTTTCAAATCAGAACCAAGTAGAGAAGGCGTTTGACTTTGAGTTTGTTGATTCATCTTCTTCCCTTTCTTCCGGCACAAGCTCAGGTGGAGAATCCACAGAGGTAACCAAATACTCCAACCAAATCCTCAGATACATAAGCGACATCCTCATGGACGAGGAAGACGACCTGGAGCGCAAACCCTGCATGTTGCAGGAATGTTTGAGACTCCAGGCTGCTGAAAAATCCTTCCATGATGCCCTTCTCCCTCAAAACCCTTCTCCTTTCCGTGATGAAAGTGTTGGCATCACAGACTCTGATGAAAATTATGGTCGCACTGCTAGCTTCGAGAGCAACGGCAGCTGCACCACTGATATTTCATGTGAGTCTGACTTGGTCAACGGTGTTGGTGAATTTGATTCTTCTTTCTTACAACTACAAATCCCTCTAATTGATTCCCCACATGATCCATCTGGGGAGTCACAAGGTGTTGGCTTTTTCCATGATCCATTTGGGGAGTCACAAGCTGCTGGCTATTTTCAGTCTCGGAGTCAGACCAAGAAGCCACTGATGGTGGAAGAGGGTTTTTCAGCTTCAGCACCAAGAGAAAAGAGAAGCCATGGGATGGATGATTATGCTTCTCATGAACAAGAAGGAAGAAGAGGCAGCAAGGTTTCAGCCGTCTTTTGGGACGAGTCAGAGTCACCAGAGATCTTAGATGAGGTGCTGCTTTGTCAATCTGGAAGAAGTCCCGCTGCTGAACCATCACAAAGTGTTGATTTAGGAGGGTCCAATGGAAAGGGGACACGATCTCGATCAAAGAAAGTGTCCACCAAAGCCGGCACAGCTGTAGATTTATGGACCCTTCTAACTCAATGTGCACAGGCCGTGGCAAGCTTTGACCAAAGGAATGCAAATGACTTACTCAGCCAGATTAGGCAACACTCTTCAGCTTTTGGGGATGGACTCCAGCGTTTGGCTCATTACTTTGCCAATGGCCTTGAGACAAGGTTGGCTGCTGGGACCCCATCATACATGCCCCTAGAAGGAACAACTTCCGCTGATATGTTGAAAGCTTACAAACTATTTGTTACATCCTCTCCTTTGCAGAGGTTGACAAATTATTTGGCAACCCAGACAATTGTTAGTCTTGTGGAAAATGAGGGCAGCGTTCATATTATTGATTTTGGCATTTGCTATGGTTTTCAGTGGCCATGCCTTATCAAGAAGCTCTCAGAAAGGCATGGTGGTCCTCCCAGGCTTCGTATTACAGGAATTGAACTTCCAAAGCCGGGATTTCGGCCTGCAGAAAGGGTCGAGGAGACTGGGCGGCGTTTGGCAAACTACTGCAAGAAGTTCAATGTCCCTTTTGAATACAATTGTCTTGCACAGAAATGGGAAACTATAAAACTTGCAAATCTCAAGATAGACAAGAATGAAGTAACTGTTGTTAGCTGTTTCTACCGGCTGAAGAACTTGCCTGATGAAACTGTGGATGTGAAGTCTCCAAGAGATGCCGTGTTGAAGTTGATAAGGAGGATCAATCCAAACATGTTCATCCATGGGGTGGTCAATGGCACTTATAATGCACCCTTTTTCCTGACTCGGTTTAGGGAGGCACTCTACCACTTCTCATCAATGTTTGATATGTTTGAAGCTAATGTGCCACGTGAAGACCCAGAAAGAGTGATGCTTGAGAATGGTTTGTTTGGAAGGGATGCCATCAATGTCATAGCGTGTGAGGGGGCCGAGAGGGTTGAGAGACCAGAGACCTACAAGCAGTGGCAGGTTAGGAACCAGAGAGCTGGGTTCAAGCAAGTCCGTTTTGATCCTCAGCTGGTGAATCATGAAAAGGAAATGGTGAAGAAGGAATATCACAAAGATTTTGTAGTGGCTGAGGATGGCAAGTGGGTTTTGCTGGGGTGGAAAGGGCGTATTCTGAATGCCATTTCTGCTTGGACTCCTGCTTAAGCAATGTCCAGAAAGTGTCTTGTAACTAGTAACTAGTTATGTACTCTTAGGTCGGTTAATGAAAATGCAATAAACTACTCTTTGCTATTTTGCTTTATCCATTTGTTTCCACATTTTTAGATATTGCTGTTGAATACACTTCCTAGCTGGTATTGCACGACACATTTCCTTTCTTGAGGAAGCACAAATTTACTACTGATGTCTGATGGTAAGGAATGGCAGAAGCAAAAATAAGAAAAAAGGACACCACAATGGAGACTAAATCTAGTAAACCATAGGATTAAATCAAACAGAAAAACAGCAGCTACATTTGACTCAAATTACGGATTAGATAGGGACATCTTCATTAACGTACCACGTATTGCACAGTCTTCTGTGAGAAAGAAGTCATCTGCCTTTACAGTCTGCACAATACTGCACTATAAACAGTATTGTCTGTATGGCTTATTTGTTGTAAATAATTAGAGTTCTAGTTAATTTATCTATGACTCTTACCAATTCAAAAGGCTTTCATAAAAGTTGTGGGGTTTCCACAAATGAGTAGTGAAACGAGAGTCTAATCTGGTGAGTGCACAAATCAGTTGTGATGTTTACAATGGTCTCAACTCTCAAGACTGAATCATCATTTGGAAGCCAACACACAATTCATATCAAAGGGCAAGTGGCTGATGAAGCCCTCGTGAGACAAAAACAGCAAAGACAAAAGAACGAAGAGAAAAGCTCAAAATTATAGTGTTTGCTGAAATGAATTACAGCGTGTTTGTTTTCTTATAAATCCTAAGTTGACTCACATGTGAAGTGAAACAAAAGGCAATAGCTTCTACGTATTTTATTTATAGATATTAATGTGATTTTTAACAACACACTTATTGCACGCTACATTTATGAAGTTGTTCATTTCGGCGTCAGTCTTGTATTGCGTAGAATGTAAGAGACAGTAAACAAGAAGAAAGTGGACATTATTATTAGCGTGCGTACGTATGTGACCATAAACACAATATTTCACTTGTAACCACGATACATTATAATATCAAACTATATTTGATAGCTAAAAGCACATTTCCAAAAGACTAACAGTTTCATAAAATACAACATATGATACAAAAAAACACTCACTAGGCTTTTGTTTTAGCCCTTTAATCTAAAAGTATTCAATCTAAATTAGCAGGTTAAATCCTGAATCTTAACAAGAAAATGTGAAGGTCTTTATACCAATAATGGATAAACAGCCTAATAAAACCACGACTAACGATATAAATGCCCAAGGACTGAAACAGAACCAAACCTAGCATAATTTGTATGCTATCAAATCAAATAATCAATAAACTCATCTACTTTGTTTGACACTAGATGGTCTTAGAAATTTCCAGTCCAGCTTATCTCCACTGGGTTTTTTGAAAGAGCCCAAACTATTGCTTGGCAATGATTGTTTATCATCATGATCGTTCTTTGGTGATTTGTTAGGATATTGTGCTTCACAAATTACTTCAGATTGTTTCCTTTTAACATTGCCGTTAACCTCCACAATCTTTTTGTCCATGTTGGCACATTGTGGACCTTCTACTGAAGAGCTATTTTCTCTGAAACAATGAAAACAAAACCAAATTAAATTTCAGAGTCATAATATGAGGAAATTTTACGATAGTTGTCCATTAAATTTAAAAAAGACCAAGCTATGAGGAACATTAGATAGTTAAACCATAAACAGAGAACCTTCAGACCCTTGATGAGGGGAAAATAAAAAAAATCAAGTGTTCACATGGACGTTTAGGCAAAGAAACCCACCTGATATTGACATTTGCATTTTGATTTTTAGACATGGTAGTTTTAGCTGCTGGCTGGCGTAGTCTTGCTTCTTCCTCATTTAATTTCTAAAATGGTAAGGCTTTTCGCATTAGAAAAGAATCAAAAGAGAGAGCATGAGATCTAGTTCTCAACTAGGAGAGTAAATAAACAGCTTTGAAATTCTTGATCTTCAAACTCACATCAACTGAAGGATTGAAACTTTGAAATGACATTCGACCTTTGGGTGCTCCAGGATGGGGATCACCTTCCATTATAACCACACTACATATGTGTAGAAAGCCAGTCAAGTTTAAACTAAAAAAATAAAATAGAAATAACAGAGCAGGATGAAGCAAGTAACTGCAGATAAGAGCAATTATATACCAAAGTTGAAAAGAAAAATTTGGCAGACACATTGCTTTATTTAACTTTGCTAATTTACAGGGTAAGATACAGAAAGGTTTGTGTAAATTGTAAGGGCTATAAGTGAAGCAACACTAGATGCCCCGATACTTAATCCAATGTGGGTACAATACAACACAGTTACGGGGATACAGAAAATTATTAAAATTCCATGATGCATTACAGCTTATATATAATTAGAGGGCCTTTATGAGTAGGAATAGATATTGAACATTAGATCTTATAATAAATGGTCAAGATTGAAACACTTAAGTTATGAGTCTTAAAATTCACATGATACAAAAATGCTTTATAAGAAGACTCGGTGATTTCTATTTAATGCATAACTATATCAGTGAATGGTGATCACAATTGAAAAAAAAAACTTGTAATCATAACAAAAGACTATAGTTACATACCTTTCCCATGTCCATTATCAGACTATACTCTTCCTCCAATGAGCATGTCATAAAATTACATATTTTCCCCAACCCGTATCAGAGCCATATGTATAATTTTAGTCATTTTCAAAGCATGGGAGTTGTATTCCAAATGTATCAACATCAACAACACTTTTAACCCAAGTTAATTGGGAATGGTGATAGATGAATCCAATGATAGATACGAGGAAGTTGAAAAAAAACAGAGGGGAAGAAAAAAGGGAAATAAGACAAAAGAAAAGAAAACAAGATAAAATAACAGAAGGTGAAAGAAGGAGGGGAAAAATGAAAAGGAAAAAAACTAAAAAGAGATTGTCTAGAACATAGAAATAATATCGGGTCTAACCCTCCGCCAAACTTATAACTTTTCTCCATTCCGTCCTAAGACACACATTCCACCAATCTATATCTAACTTCATTAAGTCTTATTTAATTACTTTTCTCCAAGTAAGTTTTGGTCTACCTCTACGTCTCTTTGTGTCGAACTCTTGGTAATGATCTTACGGGAGCATCCAGGGGGTCATCTCATTACGTGTCAAAACTATTTCAATTTATGCTCCCTCATCTTTTCACTCACCGGTACTACTGCTACCTTTCGTCGAGTATCTTCGTTTCTTATCTTATTCATCTTTGTATAACCACACATCCACCTTAACATTCTCATTTCAACTACCCCTATTTTATGCTATAGTGTCTATGTGCTGACCAATATCCAGTTCCATATAACATTGCAGGTCTTACATTTGTTTTATAGAATTTTCCTTTTAGCTTAAGGAGAATTATGCGGTCACACAAAAATCCAGATGCGCTTTGTCATTTCATCCACTCTGCTCTGATTCTATGATTTACATCCTCATCAATCTCTCAACCTTTTTGCAAAATTAATCCCAAGTATCTAAAAACATATTTCTTGGGTACCTCTTGACCAAGTAAATGCATAAGGTCTTGATCATCATCTCTTACCAGCAAAAACTCACACTTCATATACTTGATTTTAAGATAAGTAACAAATTAGAGGATACTCCTTGAATGTGTATCTAGGCATATCATTAGCATTACGGTATCAGATTTGGGTACGACACTGATACTTCAATATAACAGGCACGTATATTCCACCAGAAATTACTGCATACCAGCTCACAATTTAGAAGCAACTGCTTTTGTAATGCCCTATTCATTATTTGAAGATTACCACTCTCAATTAGCAGAAATCAAGAGAAACTAATTCCACAACACAATCATAAATAAAATATATAAAATTCTCAATATCAACCTTGCGTTGCTAGCCTACAACTACAAGAAATAATGGACGTTACATCACAAATGATTGCCATGAGGAATCTGTTGAATTGTGTAATTTAAATTTTAAATTATTGTTAGGATTTGTTAGGTTGTTACATTTTGTTATTATTATATTTGAATAGGAATTAAAATTAGATCAGTTTGTTATTATTCCATATTATTAGCAGTTTGTTGAAACTCTCTCTTATATATAAGAATCTCATGTTGAGGAAAAATATATGAAAGAGAATGGAGTGAATGAATGAATAAAAGAAGAATTATTATTCCAATTTATCCATATCTGATTTTTAACATAATCTCATCTTCAAAAACCACTTCCAATATTATCAATTGTTTCACTAAAAGCCTAAGAGATTCTAATAGAAAACGCCAGTTAAATGGCTATTGGCAGAGATACAAATGCCTAACCTCGTACTAACAACACCATAATTTGAATTTCACTTCTAAAATGCACCAGTCATAACAAACAAGGGCAACTAGACAATCAATATACAGCCTCAATGAAAGGAAGGCTCAGAACTCAGACCCATGTGTGGCAAAAACTAAAATCTCTACAAATTATTTGAATTTAGGAAAGAAAAATACCACTTTCTAGTAACAGCAGTGGATGTGCCAACACTGACATCAGGTTTGACCTCTTCTTCTTTCTTGGTTTTCTCCTCTCTCAGAGCCGCCCTTTGCATGAACTGTCCAACATCGAAACAGAACCAGGAACAACATCATTAGTCCCTAAATTTTCACCTCTAATATAGAATCAAACAATTCTAGGTCAAATCTCACAAACAAACAATGAAAACTCACCTTTAAGTTCTTCAACGTGCCTGAAAGCTCTCGCCTCGCCATTAAACCTTCAATTCAACTTCCTCTGTCAAATTTATCTCTTCCTTTTCCAATGAACTCGACCACCAGCACGCAACCTTAACCTAGGTCCTCTGATTTCGTTAAGGTGATTTTATTTTGTGTTGTTTTGTCTCAACTGAAAACTTTAAAAATCGAATGAAATGACAAACGTGTCCTTGAAAACAAAAAATATTGGGCCTTTAACATGCGTGTTATAAACGGGCCAGCCCAATAACATCTTTGGTTTGATCCAGCCCATGAAAGACAGAGATTGCACACAGAAAACATGAAAAAAATCGCAGTCCTAAACTATAAAAGCTGTAACCGTGTGTTCTTCCGAAGCATGTAAGCGATGTGGTGACTCGGAGTTTCCAACGCAGCTTTCCATCGTTCAGTCTAAGGTAGTCGTCACGTTCCACAAAAATTTCTCATACGCTCATATTTATTATGTGAATGGATCGTGATTATTAGCATTTGTTTATCTTTTCTTGTTTCAAGCACACCCACACCATCAAGTCATCTTCTGGTTAACTGATATCTATGGTATGTTGACTGCTACTTTTGAATTTTTTGCGCTGTGATTGTAATTATTCAAAACAATAATAACAATTGCAAATTTGAATGGATTGGGACTGATTGGCTTGATAGAGTATTCGACCACATGCCTTGGAACTTAACTGTCTAAGTGTTAAGACAATTTTTTTCTTTTGATCACATTAGTAGTGATATTTTTGTTGCTCCTACATTTGTGTGTTAACATTTTTTTTCGTTTTTCTTTAAACAAAAAATTGCAGGCGTATTACAGAGATGATCGATTTGCAACATTTGAACAGTTTTATCGTTGTTACCCTGTCTCCTTCATTGAGAAGGTACGATCACTGATTTAGCCTTATGCCAATAATAACTTCCTTTGCTAGTTTCTTTCAGAGGAAACAAAAGAAGCGGTGAGAAAATTTTGAAATTTGAATTGAGGAGAAAAAAATTCTCTTCTATCCTCCTATTTACTTTCCTCTCATCCAAACATGTCATAAACAATTTCTATTCAAAAAGTCAACATATTCCTTGGGATTTATATTTGCGCCTGGGATTGATCAAAGGGGTTTGATCTGTGTGATCACTGGCTATAGATTGTGCAGACCAAAAAAAAAACTGCCCATAGCTTGCTGACTATGCTGGTTTATTAATGGCATTGCAGCATCCTTTATATGCATACAAATTTGTACTGAGCACTCTTTTTAAGAAAAAGAAAAACGTTTACATCTGCATGTGATTCAAATTCTTAAACTGATTCCTTGTCCTCTTGACTCTTTGCAGCCAGATCTGGAAAAGGGTGATAAAAGTATGTACCAACAGCTTACATTTCACTTCTCTGATTCAAAACATGTATGAAACTTTGATATCTTGTTTTTGCCTATAGAATTTCTTATGACAATTTTTGTTGCCTTTAGTTATCATGCCTCCCTCGGCCCTCGATCGCCTTGGTAAGTCATTATTTGTCTGGTTGCAACAATTTGATTAATTCTTTCTCCTGCTAAATTACTAGGCTTATTCATCTAAACATCTATCAAGATTTTTACTAGTTATGTTTTTCAGCGTCTTTGCACATAGAGTACCCCATGTTATTTCAAATTAAAAATCCTTCTGCTGAAAGAGTTACTCACTGCGGGGTGCTAGAATTCGTATCTGATGAAGGGATCATATATATCCCATACTGGGTATTTCATTTCCTCTTCTTTGTTTCTCTTATTTTTTTCTGAACTTTTTTTGCTTAATGAATTTTCCTTCCTTTATTTAAAGTTTGTGATGTTCCTCTGTTTTTGTTGTCAGATGATGGAAAATATGCTCCTCCAAGAGGGAGACATTGTAAAAGTGAAAAACACCAACCTTGCAAAAGGAACGTATGTGAAACTGCAGCCTCACACAAAGGATTTTTTGGATATCTCCAATCCAAAAGCCATGTTAGTATTTCTTTTATAATATCTAGTTATACCTTTGACAGTGTCAATTGATATTTTCTTTCATTCTCTTGATTATTTGCAGCTTAGAGACTACACTTAGGAGCTACTCATGTTTAACAACTGGTGACACTATAATGATTCCTTATAACAACAAGAAGTATTACATTGACATAGTTGAAACTAAACCCTCTCCTGCAGTCAGTATAATTGAAACAGACTGTGAGGTTGATTTTGCTCCACCTCTTGATTATAAAGAACCTGAGAAACAAGCAAAACCTGTTGTATTTGACAGGAAACGACCAAAAGGTTGTCATTCTTTTATCATATGTTGAAAGATGCTTTTATGAATTTTCAGAGTTTTATTTAGCAAAAAAATCATTAGCTGTTTATGACTATATTCTTTGTATTTCAGTTGAAGATGAGCCGCCAACAAAGATTGCCCGGTTGACTCCATTCACTGGTTCTGGAAGACGTTTGGATGGTAAACCCTCAGCACCATCAGTTGAACAAACATCCTCTCCAGAGTTAAAACAGAAACAAACTGACAAAGAAATCAAGGGTTCTGATTTGAAGTCATCAAATACCGTTTCTCGTAGATATTCAGGAAAGCTTGTGTTTGGGTCAAATGCAACTACATCTGACATTCAAACAACACCTAAGGTAGTAGTTCTTAGCAGTGGTAATCTTCTGGAGAGACAGAGAAAAGCCCTAAATCTATGATTCATTAACGTGATTTTAAGATGCATTTGCTTTACGTAAGACCATCTATAACCAATATTATTTGTTTTAGGTTTCTCAAGAAAACACCAGTCAAGAGAAATCTCAGAAGGAAGAAGAGCCAAAATTCAAAGTTTTCACGGGAAAGAAGTATTCATTAAAAAGTTGATCCTTGTTGGGCTATTTTTGTGTTGTTTTCTTTTGATTTACCGAATATTAGTTGAGAAAACATTGGTTGGATCTTAATCCATATTCCACTCTTTGCATATTCATGTTTTTTTATGTCATATATATTCGTTAGATTTACCTCATGGAATAAAAATTTATCACATTTGACAAGGAATACCATAGTCCAAGATTGCAACTACAAGATCATATAGAATTTTCAAGAGGATGATTGGAGTCTTGTTTGATTTATTGTCCATGTTTCAGTGTCATCTTTGCAGCTATATTAACCTGTTTCCTGCCACTGGCAGTTGGTGTGCCGCATTTCTAATTCTCTATAGGTCAATTTTTTTTTTTTTTTGATGTAATTGGAAATCATTCCTTAAATCTTTTGTACGATGCCCCATGATTTGAAAAGCCATGCAGCACAGCTCATGTTAGCCCCAAGTACAATTGCCAACGCTGGAGGGAAGAATCTTGTTTTCACTTTTCAACCATTAGTAGTCGGTAACCCATGCGTTGGCTGACGATGTATCGATTTGTTGTACTTTACTCTGCTTCAAATTGAAAATTTATTTTTATAATAAGTAAACATATAAATATTTTAGAAATGAAGAAAATGATAAATTTATAATAGGAATAAGAAATTATGTTTGTTGTATGTAATATATAGATATGGTAATTAAAAGTAAAACGCACAAATGAAAATTCTAACACTTGTTTGTGTGTACCTTATGTCGTCGATTGCGTATGTTATCATTTTGCATGTGTAATAAAGAAAGATTATTTAATAACAATAGGTATATAAATGTAGTGTAATATAATTGTAGACATTTGACAATCAATTTGTCATGTAGTACTCCTTAACAATTTTGTTAATATCTTACAAAATTTTAGTCTAGAAATAGAATATTGTCTATAAATATAACTAATGGATCACAATAATTTCAAAAAGATTGAAAGCAAGATTACCATATGACAGATAACATAATATATATTCCAACCAATATATAGTAACTGGTTACTATGAAATATAAAGTTTGATCTTTATACAATATGTTAATCTCTGATACCTCACATCTTTATTAAGACTTATTATCTGTATATACATTTGCTAGTATCAATGTGATGGATTAAGTTTGAAATTGAGATACCACCTAAAGTACTCAAATGATGATTACAAATATTCATGATAATATGTATCATGAAGAAAATCAATAATAAATGCATAATGAAGATTTAGGTGTTAATTTGTGAGGATTAGCATATAAATATATCAATATGTGATTTTCTTCATTAATGGGATCCTTCTCAAATACAAATGTTTACAATTAGATCCAGTAAGCATAAGATATTGTTAGCATAAGACAAATAGAAATACATCATCACATTACCGTGATGATGTTGGGTTTCAAACTTTTGGAGAAGTCAAACAAACTCTCCACCATGACTTGTTGCTCTTATGAGTAGTTGTTATTGATTAACTATACTCCTCTTGCACATCTATTGTTGGAAGGAAAAGGCTTGCACCAAGAAGAGAAAAAACTGAATATGAAAACCCTTTAATTTGTTCAATCATTGCTCTAGTTACTTTCAATTCCCCAAATCTTAAAATTGTAGTGTCCACGAGATGGTTAAACAAGTTATGTATCAGCTGAAAATGATACAAAGACATTTGAGATTTCTAAATAATTGTTACCAGGTACCAGACACTGTGGATCAACATCAATAGGCCTGAAACCTTCTTTCAAAGTGGGAAAAAATCCCTTAAAGAGACATATTTGTGTAGAGGTGAAACATCTTCTTCTAATATGAGATGTCAATAAGATTATAAGAATTAGGAACATATTTACACAAATTATAGATCATAGTTTATCATGATCAAATTTTGTCACTTTCATGATATGATGGTTATAGGAGCAAACACAAGAAAATGATGAAAATTTTAATGTAACAAAAAAATCTATCATGTTTGAATGGAAATGCTCGAGTCCACACTTTATAGATATGAGGCCTTAGCCAAACGGGTATTTCCTTTCATTAATAGATAAATTCATATAAATAATATATAACATGCAGAATCATTTTCAAATTATAGAGTTAGACCATACTTGTTATCTAAAGCTTTCATAACTTTTATATAAATAATAAAGGCATCCCCATTGATATGCCTACAAGCTATCAATTTCAGTCAACAACAAGAACAAAAGAGAGAAGATGATAAGAAAAATATTTGAACATACATAACACTTAAAAAAGTAGTTAAAACAACATATCATCTAGACTGGAAAGATATTTAAAAAACTGCAAGATCATAATTTATTAATGACAACATGGATGTGTAGCAAAAATAAGAGAAAAAAAGAAGTGAGGTTCAATGATAATTTTTTCTTCTTGTGATAATATACCTTTGTTGAAATCAGGCTATAAGCAATTGATTCATTTAAGGTTCCATCTTTTGACACATGTGCAAATCTGCCAATAATTAGATTTAGCCAATTGAGGTGAGAATCAACAACATTGAGAAATATGAAGGACCCAAAGGAGAAAATTATGGAAATCATAACATAAAATGAAAAGGAATCACTGCACTCTAGACAGTTAAGTAAATTAATAAGAGAAAGAAAGAAGTGAAATTCAATAATAATTTTTTTCTCGTGATAATACACCTCTGTTGAAATCAAGTCTTAAACAATTGATCCACTTAAGACTCAATCTTTTGTTGTTAATAATTAGACTCAGTCAATTGATATGAGAATCAACAATATTGAGAAATATGAAGGACCCAAAGTAGGAGATTGTGGAAATCATAAATTAAAATGGAAGAAAATCAATGCACTTAGGAAATTTTTAGATAATTATCAAGTAAATAAAAGAGAAATTATTATATCACCAGTAATTTAGAGTCTTTTCGAAAGAAAAAATTAAAATAATATTGAGATTTTGTATTTTTGTAACTGGCTAGTACGATACTCTGCATACACATGTAATACTACTGTATTCGCGTTAAAGAGATAACGTGTGAGAGAGATGAAAAAAATGATATAATGAGTATTTAAGATTGAAAATGAAATATTAATTTGCTTATCAAAAAGAGGATGAAATTAGCAAGTTTTAATTTGGAATTATAAAAGTGAACTTATCAAAAAGTGAATGCAATTAGCAAAAGGTGATATATCATTACCGTTTTCACCCTAATTTTTTGCCAAGTGGCATTTATATAAGCTGTCTAGTTTTATAATTTTCTTAGCAGTTTGCTTTTGTATAGAGATAAAGATAATAGATTGCTGTTACTATTCTGCCCAGCCTTTTGTTTCAGCAGTTAAACGGAATTTGTATAAAACAAGCGGGGGGATAATAATGTACCAGGCATGCTATTCGTAACAGAAACAATGAGATGCTACTACTAACGCATCAAGAAAATTGTGAGTAAGCACTGAGCGGTCATGTTTTACCTTCATAACCTCATACATACACTTGATCCCATTCTGTCACAGAAATGGGAGAAAGAGTTGTAAAATATCACCTACTAAGCCTTCTTCTAAAGCTTGTTACCCTTGGATAAACTTATATATATGAACAATAACACTAAAAGAATAAGGTAAAATTAATTTATGCTCTTAAACTTTCTCTCATCTAACTTTTCTATTCTCTAAAAGCTGAAGCTTATAAGTTAATTTTAACTTGTGAGAAAAGCTTTTTTTTTCTATTGTTTATTAAAAAGTTTAATCAACCAAGGCATTAAGTTATCTAAAAACATTAGGCATGCTACTCAAGAAGTTTTCGATGTCTGTTTTCAAAATGTACTCCTTTTGCCTCTTACTTGAGTTGAATCTTTTACACACAAAAGGAAAGGGAAAATGGCCAATAAAAATTTAATTACATAAATATATCAAATTCTTCCAACATCAACAGCATATGGCAATACAGTACTAGAAACCAAATGTTTTTAGAACTTAGAAGTATAAGTTAAGCTATTACTGATGTTTCAATTGAAACCTTTCTAGAGCACTCGACACTTTCAGGCTTCTCATTGGCTTCCCACAGTTTCTGGAAATGCCTCCTTCATATTATGATGCTCTCTAAGGCATGATCCACTCCCGTAGTACGTAGGGATGTACCCACCTGCATGGGATTTCACATTTAAATTCAAATTTCATCATATATTATTTTAATTGAGATGTGATGCATTTCAGTCAAATGTCAAGGGAATTTCTAATTATACCTTCTTTAAGCTAATACAGTCATAATTTAATAATAACATGTGCATGCATAGAATTGTCAAGGTTCCACAAATTTGTAATTGAAGTTCCATTCAACTTAACTATATGAAAGATTCAAATGTTAAAAACTAAAAGTGTTTTTTTTTCCACATGTATTCTTTTTTTTTAAGCAATACTGTTTGAGATATTTTAAAGACACTAAATGTGAATATTTCTTTGCGAGGAATCAAACCTTGATTTATCATGTTGTGAGATACTAATTCCTTTTGTTAGATTCAATTCTATTGATAAAGTAGTTTTTATGACTAATTCTTTATGCTCATTGATGATGATTTTGTGAGGTTAGTATACGCTGTTAGACATCGTTACCACAAGAAAGAAAAAAAAAAAAAAAAAACCTAAAATAAAGTTCTTATGACTAGTATTTGTTACTTACCACGACTGTGTAGAGGCCCAAGGATTTTCCCGTTTGTAAATTGCGGAGACTGTCATCAAAGAATAACTGGAAAAGCAAAACAAATAAATAACTTAATTAGTCCCAAAAATGCACAGAATCAGGAAAAAAAATGATAATTGGTATTTGTTGTTACAAAAGACACAAATTGCAAAATCATCATGACAAAGGTTAATTAGAATTAGAGACAGAAGGGAAAATTCATGGCCAAAGAAGGATTAGTGATCTTACTGTTCTTTGAGAGGGTCAATATCTGCCATATCGAAAACCTTTTCAAATGCATCTTGAAAGGGTTGGGACACAATCGGGGTCCTTGGAAGCAAAATATCAGAATCAGGCCTGCGAATGTACTCATCATAAAAATAAAAAATCCCTGTGGAACTTGGTTTATATTCACTGCCATCTTCATTGGACGAATTCAGGGTCTCTACTCTTTCAAAGCAATCCTCCAATCCAAGCCTATGAAGCACTCTACTTGCATGGACCTTGTCTGAGTTTGTAAAAACCTAGGAAAAAAACATAGAACACAAACATCATGCTGATAAGAAAATTTATGAATCATGTCCAATTTTAGTCATTAAATAAAATAAGAACAAAGAAACTCACAATTTTTGGAACAGGCAAGCTCAGCAAAATTCCCCTGAGAACAGTGTCAGGTTTCAGCATATCATATGGCAATCTCCCATGAACAAAGCTGCTTAACACAAAATAGTTTTAGATACTCAATATATTTCACATGATTTCTAGCAATTAAAATAAATGACCAAAAATAGAACAAATCTCAAATATGTGCAAGAGTAAAGACAATTAATTACCCATGAAAGTCATCATAGTCAAAGTCCTAGCCAATAGCCTGGTGAGAGGGAAAAAGACAATGATTGAGATTGATTCATTCACTATGATATCTAAATAAACAAATAAAATTGCGTTTTAACATATAATGAAAGTTCAATCAACTATATTATTGTTAGTTCTCTGTCCTCTGTGAAGAGAAAACAGAAAAGAACAATTGAAAAAAAGAGCTGAATTGAGATTTTATTTCTTAGACAGGCCAGTTGCAATTACACCTTGAGTATTTATATCTCAAGGTACTAACTAACTCCTACATCAACCAATGACAACATGCCACGTATACACAGAACATCATACTATAACTCCCTCTGTTATTTGTTAATGCTTCAAGGACAATAGTAATCTCTCAATCTCTTGGAAGGAACTCGTTCCCTAACAGCTCTTCTAGCTGATACTGATGATCCCCTAACATCACCCCACTCTTGGACATCAACCTTGTCCTCAAGGTTCAGATTGGGGTAAGCACGCAACAAGAATTCTTCCCTCTCCCAAGAAGCATCTTCTGGAGGAGCATCAGACCACTGCACCAAATATTCCTTCCTATTTTGCTGTCCAACCATAACCATTCTGGTATCCAAAATTGCCACTGGTGATTGAAGAGGTCTATTATCCACCACAAATTGTGGAACAAAGACTGGTTTCTCAGGTGGAGGACCAAACCATGGCTTTAAAAGAGAAATATGGAAGGTTGAATGAATCTTGCAACTTTCGGGTAATGCCAGTTGGTAAGCGACTGGACTCACCACCTTCGTGATCTTAAAAGGGCCAAAATACTTCTTAGCCAATTTATGATTACACCTTCTTTCAACTGAGACTTGCCTATAGGGTTGAAGCTTAACCCAAACAAAATCTCCCACTGAAAAAACCTTATCTTGTCTATGCCTATCCGATTGAATCTTCATCCTATTTCTTGCCTGTTGCAAATTTCTCTTTAAAAGCACCAGCAATGCATTACGATCCTCCAACAAAGTGTTAACAGCTTCTATTTTTACCAAACCCCTCGGATAAAAAGGAATTGGCATCGGTGGTTTACCAAATAAAGCCTGAAAAGGAGACATTCCAATGGCTGAATGTGTGGCTGTATTGTAATGTAGTTGAGCCCACCCAAGCAACTTGGACCACTCATGAGGCCTGTCATTAGAAAACAGCCGAAGATATTATTCCACATACCGGTTAGTAACTTCGGTTTGTCCATCCGTTTGTGGATGGTAAGCAGTACTATGCTTCAAAGTTGTACCACTATGCTTAAAGAGAGAAGACCAAAACTGACTTAGGAAAATTCTATCCCTGTCAGAAATCATGGAACGTGGGAAGCCATGATTTCTAACCACCAAGTCACAGAAATTGCTGGCTACTTTTGCAGCTGTAAATGATGTGGGCAATGCACCAAAATAGGCATACTTACTAAGCCTATCCACTACCACCAATATTGTAGTAAATCAATGAGAGAGTGGTAAACTTACAATGAAATCCATGGTTAAGTCTTCAAAAACTCCCTCTGGCACGGGTAATGGCTGCAATAAGCCCAAAGGTGCTTGAGTCATGGTCTTCATTTGTTGACAGAGTTGGCAATCACGCACATAACTCTTAATATCCTTTCTCATTGATTCCCAATAGAACACAGCTGCCACTCTAAGAAGTGTTCTAAGTACCCCAGCATGGCCTCCCACTAATGAATCATGAGCTTCTTTAATCACCATAGGAATCAGTTTGGACTGAGAACTGAGTAAAAATCGTTGCTTGTGAAATAAGACTCCATCCTTCTTCATTAACCAAGGAACAAAAGTAGGATCTGAATACAATTTCTGATGTAAAGATAGTAGATACGAATCAGATTCATTTTCTGCCTTAATCTGAGACAGAATGTCAAAAGTAGGTTCTACCAAAATAACATTAAGGGAAGGAGTTGTATCCTCTTCAAAACAACGAGATAAACCATCAGCAATTACATTTTGCTTTCCTGGTTTGTACTCAATATTAAAGGAATATCCCATAAGCTTGCACACATATTTTTGTTGTTCCATGGTCTGAATTGTTTGACCCAACAACTCCTTAATACTTCTGTGATCCGTTCGAATTGTAAAATGGACTCCAAGCAAATATTGTCTCCACCTTTTGACTGCTTCAGATATAGCATAGAGCTCCTTAACATAAGTAGAAGTTGTAGCCATTCGAGGACCCAATCGTTTGCTAAAGAAAGCTACTGGTTGTTGCTGTTGAAGGAGGACAGCACCTACACCAGTATTAGAGGCATCAGTCTCCAATATAAAAGGAAGCTTGAAGTCTGGTAGAATCAGAATAGGAGTACTCGACATAGCCATTTTCAGCTGATCAAAAGCTTCTTGTGCACTGTTCGACCAAACAAAAGCCCCTTGCTTCAATAGATCATTTAAAGGTGCAGCAATCATTGCATAATTCCTAACAAATCTCCGATAATAACCAGTTAGGCCTAAAAATCCACGAAGTTGTTTTACTGAACTTGGAGTTGGCCAAGATATCATTGCTTCAATCTTTCGAAGATCAGCATGGACTCCACATTTTGACACCTTATGGCCCAAATATTCTATCTCTTCAGCTCCAAAAGAACATTTGCTCAACTTCACAAAGAACTTATGTTCTTTTAAGCACTGCAATGTTAAACTCAGATGTTGCACATGCTCCAAAAGAGATGAACTATAGACCAAAATGTCATCAAAAAATACTATGATGAACCTACGAAGAAAAGGTCTAAACAAATTATTCATGACAGCTTGAAAGGTACTTGGAGCATTTGTTAAACCAAAGGGCATGACTAAAAACTCAAAATGTCCCTCATGAGTTCAAAATGCTGTTTTTGGAGTATCTTGAGGTAACATTCGAATTTGGTGATAACCTGCTCTTAAATCCAATTTAGAAAAAATTGTGGAACCACCCAATTCATCCATCAATTCATCTATGGTAGGAATTGGAAATCTGTCTCGGATAGTAACCTTATTCAAAGCCCTATAATCTACACACATCCTCCAAGTATTATCCTGTTTTTTAACTAACAAAACAGGTGATGAATAAGGGCTATTGCTATGTTTAATGAATCCTGAAGACAACAACTCAGTAACTTGTTTTTCAATTTCTTCCTTTTGATGATGTCCATACCTGTAAGGTTTGACATTGACTGGTTTTGATCCCTGTTCAAGATGTATTGCATGATCCATATTACGAAATGGAGGAAGCTCCTTGGGTAGCAAAAACACAGATTGATTCTCTCACAACACTTCCCAGATCGACTCATCAACTGACGTTTTAAGAACTAATAATTCTGGCAGTACCTCTACATTCAAATTGGAACTGTTTTCAGTCATCAAGTACCAACAAGTATTGTTAGTGAAATTATCCTCCTGTACTGAATCCAGTTGAAGTACTCCTTGCAACCTCACCAAACTACCTTGCCAACAGAACTCCATTGTCATGTTGCGATAGTCATGAGTTACTTTGCTCAAGGACTCTAACCATTTCATGCCAAGTATTAACCCAAGCTTTGTCAACTCCAACACCCAAAAATCCACTAAAAAATACCTGATTCTGCAACTTAAGCTGCACCTGAATACACTTGTGATCACAAGTCAGAAAATCTCCATTCCCTAAGAAAACCCTCATCTTCTTAACACGAACCATTTTCAAACCCAATTCCACTGCCAACTCTTTTTGAATGAAATTATGTGTGCTACCTGTGTCAACCAATGTCGGTACCTGCTTCCCATCCACCTCAATGACAAACTTAAGAGCTTTAGCATTCGAAGTGCCAGATAAAGAGTGCAAGGCAGCATCCTTTCGAACAGTTACAGGAGAAAAAAGAACTCCAAACTATCTCTTCCCCTTCTTCCTCGTCATTCAAAGTATCATCTCCCCACAACAGTAACAATTTGCTCTTACATTTGTGTTTGGAGGTCCATTTTTTCGTCACAAGCATAGCACAAACCCAATTCCCTTTTCCTAGCCAATTCTTCATTCGACAACTTCTTGATAGGTAACTGAGAAGAATTGGTTTTGGTTCCTAACGTAGAAACTGGCACAGGAATAGTTGGTGCTAACATAGTAGTAACAGAACCACCATTACCCTCAAAAACTGGAGTGGAACGTAGTGGATTTTTCTTCCCAACCGTAGTCAATGATAACCGCAATTCTGAATAATGCGAATCATACATCTTGGCAAGATGCATGGCTTGCTGAAGTGACTTCGGATCATGAACTTCAATTGCCCTCCGTATTTCAGGAATAAGACCAGAAACAAAAAAACACAAAAGAAGACTATCACTCAAATCAGAAGTCTGGTTCATCAATTTCTCGAATTCTGACAGATACTCCTTCATTGAACCTTGTTTGAGTCAACTTTGATAAAGCCCCAGTGATATTATTCTGTGGAGCCACCCCAAAACGAAGACGCAATGCCGCAGTAAACTCAGGCCACGAACGAATGGTGCCACTTTTATATTTCCACTGAAACCAACAAGCTGCAGAACCCTCCATTCTCAATCCTGCTAGTTGAACCTTTAACTCCGGTGGAACGCGTTGAAGATCAAAGAAGATCTCCGTTTTGAAGATCCAAACGTCGAGGTTATTACCATCAAATAAGGGAATCTCAATACGCATAAATTTTAACAATGAACGAGAATCCATTGGTCCCGTACCTTCAGCTGAAGAAAATGGTTGATCCTTCCCAACCGGCGACTTATTAGAATCTGACGTAGCCGACGAAGATGGCTTGTCCTTCGCATGCAAATCCCTAATCGATTCATGAATCATTTGCATCTGAGCAATGATCAACGACATCTGAGATTGAGATTCATCAAAACGTTGTTGCAATGAAGAAACTTCCTCTGCAAGTTCCTGAATCTTCATGATTAAGAGCTCACAAGAATGAAAGCACCAATGTTAGTTCTCTGTCCTCTGTGAAGAGAAAACAGAAAAAAACAATTGAAAAAAAGAGTTGAATTGAGATTTTATTTCTTAGACAGGCCAATTGCAATTACACCTTGAGTATTTATATCTCAAGGTACTAACTAACTCCTACATCAACCAATGACAACATGTCACGTATACACAGAACATCATACTATAACTCCCTCTGTTATTTGTTAATGCTTCAAGGACAATAGTAATCTCTCAATCTCTTGGAAGGAACTCGTTCCCTAATAGCTCTTCTAGCTGATACTGATGATCCCCTAACAATTATCTACCTTGAGACCCGCCTTGGTTGTCCCGTAAGTCTTGTATAAGCACAACTCAGGAAACTTAGCCTCCGGTATCCCAAGCTTTTGAAGCATGTACTCTGTGCAACGCATCCATTAAAAATTAATACATTAATTCGAGTAATCACATATTACTATGTCTTCAATTCGGTGAAGTCATTACCCTGAATATTTTTTGTCACTTGCTCAGCCAATCCAGAACTCAAAGGATAAAAGGTGTCATCGAGATCTGAAAATATCAAAAACATGTTATCAATACCACCGTGGCAGGATAATGACGCTAGCATGTAAGAGTGAGAAAGTAATTATGAATCATGAAGGCTTACCAAATAAAAGACAATCATATTTCCCCTTTGAAATTTCCTGGAACTGATCCCCGTTTTTTCATCTGACTCTAGTAGGCTCAACTACGCGCAAAAGAAGGAACCATTGCAGCATGTTAAACTGAGAAGTAAAGAAAAACTAGAATATGGTATTATACTATCATATGGATCATCACATTCACTTACTGTATTGCAAACTGTTAGCAAGAAGCAGCAAATCGTAGAGAATGGAGGCGGGTAAAGAGAAATATATAGAATGGAGTGAAAGCGATTGTGGGGTGAACAATGGAGAATTTCACTGATCTGACTAATTTGAAGTTTCATAAAAAGATAAATAAAATTTGATAGTTAATCGCTAATCAAACTCAAATATTATTTAAATGATTTAATTTCAATTTTAATAACATATTAATCAATTATATCCCACCACTTAATTCTCTTAGTTGAATAATGGTGATTGGTGAATGTTGTTATAGATATGAGATATTTGCAAAGGCAAGGCCAATTTTACATTTGTCGGTGCATTTTTTTGTTTTAAAAATAGTTGGAGATCACATTTGTAAACAGTCAACAGGGTTAACCAACCAAGAGAAATGAATACGTTAAAGATGACGCTGTTAGGCTTGTAAAACTGAGTTTAAGGTGATTAGATGCATGTTTCTGAAATCATTTATTCTAATTTTTGCAATTTGAAAAATAATTAATTATAAATTAATCGTTGTATTTATCCAATTATTTTTTAAAATTAAAATTAGGTGGGTTTTACCTAGAAATTATAATATAGGTCACTTGATTTTACGCAATACCTACTGAAAAAATTATTTCTTATTTCCTCCAATTAATTGATTTTTTTATAATAAAAAATTCTTATATTTGCACCCAATGAAGGAGAGTTAAGAGCAGATAAAAAATATGAATTCCACGTGTATGTGTTTTTCCACGAAACAGTGATTATATTTTCATAACAAGTTTTTTAAAAAATTTAATTAATGATATTTTTTTACTATTACACTCAATCAAATCAATCGCTTATTTTTTTTTCTTTTTTCTTAAGTTGTAAATTTTTTTAATATTATCCAACAAATATTTTTACAAATTAAAATCATATAAATCATAAATAAAATGATTTGACATAAATAATTAATATGATAAAATTAAGAATGGATGGTTTAAATACTATCAGTTTGATTTTTGAAAAAAAGTTTATCAAACTTTATTTAATATTTTGTTGAATTCTAAATTAGTTATAGTTACTTTTTCACGATGAAATGAAACAGAGGATTAGAAAGAAGAAAAAAAACCATACAAAATACACCCTTATTTTATTTTACATTATATATGAGTTTCATACAAAATGATATCCTTTCCTATTTTTATTACCCTATTGCTAACTGTTTTTGTTCTTCTTTCTTAACAAACACATGTTACACCTTAGTTTTGTTAAAAATAGAAAAAGGTATGGGAGGAGGGCGGGGAAGGAGTTGCGCGCGCATCCATCCCTTGGAAACTCAACTGAAATCAAAAGGCACATGATTCATTTATTGGCGCCACGTATCATGGAGTGTTGCCACCTGTCAATTCCACAACCACAAAAATGACAAAACAAGACCCCCTATCGACTAGCGTCTTCCAGAACGAACGGGCTAAAATTAAATTCTTCACTTTCGAATTTTGAAAATTGCCCCTCTCGTCTCCCTAGAGATACATAAATATAAATAAATAGAACAGCTCCCTACTCATCTTCCACTTGTTACTTATTGCGTGTGAACATGAACGGTGTAGAGGAAGAACATATCAACGGCGCCGCTTGTGGCCGTTGTTCCACGCCGAATCGCCGTATCCCCACGGCGTTGGCTCCCCCGCCGCCCCCAAAGAAGAAGCCGTTTTCGTTAGGAAGGAAAAGAGACCCGCCCAAGAATGGCTACTTCCACCCCCCTGATCTCGACCAACTCTTCTCTCTTATCACTCCGACCCCAACAACTACTGCTACTTATAACTAACTCTCTTCTCTGCCTCATAGTCATAGTATATTAACATGTTATTTTGTTTTTTGGGATACCTTATGTATGCAAATGCTAATCATGTTATATATAAATATAATACTTTTCCTTCTAGCTTCTACTGTACTATTTTTTTTCCTGCCCAACCTAATTGTTCGAATCCTATGTGGCAGTAGCTAGCTACTTGTTTAACTTTTGTGAGGAACGCTCAAGTTCGGCAAAAGTTTATAGAACTATGGCTCTGGTTTTTTTCAAAGGTATGAAAACTGAAAACAGCTTTGCGAACAAATCAAATTCCTTCCTTGTGTAGTGTTCAAGAAGCATTTGATTTAAAGTTTCCTTTTTGAACAAACGGATAGGATAAATGTTTTTCTTTAAAAAAGTACAATATGACGAACTACAGCTCATCATTCTCGTGGATGGGGCTTCATTTTTAGGTTGAGTTTGGTTGCATTGAAGGGAATGAACAGAAAAAAAGCATTTGAATTAAAATAAAGAGGTGAGGTTGCATGTGAGATTTATAAGAAAAATATTATTTGAAGAAAAATAAAGAAGGACAAGTGTGATTCTTATTTTTTTGTTATTTTATATTTTTTTAATTATTTTAACAATTAAATTTTTGAATATTTATAATTTAATAATTGGTTTTTTGCTTTAAGTTTTAGTTTTTTAGTTAGTTTTTTATAGCTAATTTTGGTTAACATAAATTATTTTTTGATAGGATATTTTAGTCAATTTTTTATTAATAGAGAAGTTTGTTTGATAGTAGATAAATTATTTTGATAGTTTTTAGAGTTTTTTAAAATGTTAACTTTTAATTTTTTATATATTTTTTATTTTTACTTTCAATATATTTATTAAAAAATTGATTATCTTTTTAAAACAAATTATAATTGTATTATTTTATATAATTTTATATTTTTTAATTACTTTAACAATTAATTTGGGTGGGAACATGGGAAAATATTTTTCTTCGCCGATCGTTCTTATCTCTAATGGACTAATACAGGATACCGATGATGTTATCAATATGATTCCCTAATTGTGATGTTCGCCTAAAATATTAGACTGACCAAAAGCAATGCAGGCACTTTATGATGTGTCTCGGCCTTTATATGTCATCCCGCACGTTGCATCCTTAATTTAAACTAGATGCGAAAAAAAAGATAACATGATTTGCCACAAGGATAGAGATTAGCATATGTTTAACTTTAAAAATTGCAAATTGTGTCTCGCTAAGGATACTCTAATACTAACACGTAATGATAAGGTCCGGGTATCTCCCTTCTCTCCTGCATCGTTTATGATGATAAATATGTAGTTTTGGATTGTATCACTATTTAAAACAAGAAGTACATCCACATTATATATATATATATATATATATATATATATATATATATATATATATTATCTCAGATAAAACTACTACATATAAATGATTATCATGATTAGGTATAAAATTGTTTTCGATAAGGATTAAATACACATTATACAACAACAAATGTGTATATTCAGGTTAATTTATTTATTATCTAAACAAGGTTTATTTATTTTAAAGTTTATATTTGAAACAAGCTAATAAAAACATGGACTTTTCAATCATTATTATAATGCAACTAGAAGTGTAAATAAGTTGAGCTATTTATCAATTATTTGAGGTTGATTAATTAAATATTCAATTAAATTTGTTTGTTTCATTAAAATAAACAAGCTCTCAAAAAATAATTAAATAAACAAGTTTAAGTTCGAGATTGAGTTCAAATATTAAATAGATAAATATTTGATTTTTTAGTATTTAATGTAATTACACTTTCAAATTTGATATCT
>CM023955.1:3038704-3164105 GCA_013407115.1 Glycine latifolia | reverse complement strand
TGATATCATTTTCTTAACAAGCAAAAACAACCTTTATTTAATTGATTGAGTTAAATTTTTGAATATTTATAATTTATAATTTTGATATATATATATGATATCATTTTCTTAACAAGCAAAAACAACCTTTATTTAATTGATTGAGTTAAATTTTTGAATATTTATAATTTATAATTTTGATATATATATATATATATATATATATATATCAAAATTTTCAGTTATTCTTTTTAAACAAATCATAATTTTATTATTTTTATGTGATTTTATACTTTTTAATTATTTTTGACAATTAATTTTATAAAACACTTATAATTTAATAAATTAATCTTTTTATCTTCTAGCTTTCAACTATAAGTTATATATTTATTTCAATAATATAGTATATTAAATTAACAACTAGCTTTTCATTAATATAGTATATTAAATTGTTAGTGTAAATGCACAACATTTATTTCAATAGTTTATTTTTTTAGGTTAAATACTAAAATTAATTATGCCAATGTTATTTTTTTTAAAAAGTTATTAAAGATTATATAGATGTACAACTTATACTCAAAGCTTATCATTATTAATTTATTTAGCCTTTTAAAAAAAAATTAGTAAAGATTTTTAAGATAGTTGATCCCAACATGTTTTATGACCACCCTAAGACAAAGAAATAAGAGGAGAATGAAATTTTGAGTAGATATCAAAATGATATCCCTTTACATGAATTTTAATTTGCACGATTGAATTCTTATAAGCTAGACACATCTTGTCTCATTCCTACACCGTTTTAGTTATATGTCATTTAGTTACATTTGGATTAATAATGTTAAATATGTGATTCACAGTGTAACAGTAAGTGCCACCAAATTTTTGTATGAAAATAAAGACCATAATTAACCATCACGCCAAAATATTAAAAAGGGATACATTCTTGATAACCCTCCAGTGACGTAAAATTATAATTAATTTAAATGAATAAGTAAATAACTGAATGGTTTTCTCTAAGTGACTAAATAAAATAAATAAACGATAAATTTATGATTTATATGTAAAAACTGGTTGTAAAGTAATATTGAATTTAATAAAGAAAACGTGTGACATACTAGTCTAAAGTAGCAGCCTCCGACTTAAGGATATAGGAGTGGGAATATGTTCACGGTTTTATAAAATCTGAGCTTAAAAGCATTGAATATTTTTTAAAGTTTTGATATGTTTTTTTAAGGTTGATCTGACATAATTAAAACGTGATTTTAAATTGAATAGATTTTAAAATAAGTCCAAGCCACACATATTTATCAAATAAGTCTATTTAATTAATTTGAGCTTGATGTAAACTAAGACATAAGATTCCAAAGGATGTAGGTTATTTCCATTCTTATTTGTGGATGCCATAGAAATGTATTTCTTAGGACGATGTTTGACCCATTTTTCATATCTTTCTTTATCTTCTAAGCTTTGGCACAAGTTAATTATTGCAATCCGCCAAACACCTGTCTTTCACCACCTGATGTCACATTACGCACTAGCTAGGCAATGCGTGGGAATTTTTCTACTGCAGTCTTTCCTTCCTATTCATATCTTTCACCAATATTCCTAAACTTAAATGCTCTGTTTGCCGCTAGTTAATTGCAAAGATCTGATCTCTGAGCTTCTCACTCTCAGCCTCAGGTGCTGCTTCTTGGGAACACTAATTAAGGTCGGTCACCGACTAGATATATAGTTTATTTACTCTTCACTTCTGTTTCCTTCATGTTTATTTAAAGCACTTTTTGTCCCTGCTAGCTGCTCTGATCTTAATTAATGCATACATGTGTATATATTTTCTCAAATTAATCTTAGTTGATTAGGCTTTTTAATCAACTTTCGGTGTGGCTTAAAAAGCCTTGTCGCCCGGGATGGATAATCAAGTCTATGATTTCAATACATAAGATACGGCGGCCAGATTAATAATAACCTTATTATTGTGTTTGTTATTCAATTCCTCCTATGTTCTCCTTCTTGTAACACACACACATATATATATATATATATATACTTACTTTTTGGCTCCCAGGGTGACTTCTAGTTATCTTCAAACTTTAGGAGAAAGAGTTGCAGAACACAGTTAGTATCTGCAGGTGCAGCAGCATCAAGATTCACACCACCTAATTTGCTAGGACTTCATGACTGCACACGCTTAATTATACATACATCTATCTATACATATATACATATATGTGGGCTCTTCGTGGAGTGTGGAATAAAGTTCTATTTTAGATGTGGGAATCTTGATGATGCTGCATCAGCAAATACATGACTAGAATTTCCGATTCAGATCGAAGGGAAGCATGCAATGAGGAAATCAATTCAGGTGAAAAGATTTTGATATTATATGTATCGGTATTGTTGCATATGTTATTCATGCATGTGGTTTGTCCTTTCATTCTGCGTACTTTTTTTAATGTATGTTACAGGAAGATTTCAACAAGATAGGACTCTCCCAACTTGTCCACTACTGGATAAAGAAACGAAAATAAAATAAAATTCATGAATCCCATTATGAGTTGTCGTCTCTCTTTGTATATATTATCTTATTTTCCTTTAATCTGAAAAACTACTTTTTTTTTCTTTCAAGAATTTGGGTGGTATATCTGATATGACAATGATCAGTTGCAAGTATTTCTGTGTTGGGGTGACTGATTTTTTGTGTCTTCGCTTCTGCATAACTTTGCTTTTGATATGTTCTTCTTCAGGCATGAATTAATTTAATCAATCTATCTATCTGTATAGAAAGGCCTAAGCTAGGAATGAAAAGGGTACTTAAAAATCACGAAGATGTCCGTCGGGAAACTCAATCTAGCTAGTTTAACGAAGAGAAAGGATATAATCTTTAAAGACTAATATCTAGATTACGCATATCCCATAATGTACAATTAAATTATTGTTGGAACACCGTCTTTGGGTCTTCTAGTCAGAAAGATGGTGTCATGTCGTCCCTCTTTAATTAATTAACATAAAGAGAAACATATGAAGGGAATTTAGACAGTTGAGCTGATAATCCAAGTTGGCTTCTTTACGTGGAAGACAAATAATTGTTATTTTAAATTTCAAAGGATGGGTAAGGAGAACTATGTTTAGAAGATTTAACTGATATCGGAATAGATAATTAAATAAAGTATGGTCAGCATGCACTATTTGCTTTGTGTGCATAAACACTAATACAACAATATTGGAAGTTAGGAGTTAGGGGAGGGCTAACTTAAAACTTTTAAGATGTCATGCATATATGTTTTTGTTGTTAAACTTGTTTGTTTTTATTTAGATTTTGATATTTAGATAAATTTTTCCATTAAATACTAACAAAAAAAACAAGATAAAATGAATTCAATTTTTCTAATAAATAAAAATTAATTTAGACATTTCAAATTTTATATAAAAACTTTCAACTTTTTTTTAAAAAATATTTTATTTAATGAAAAAATAATTCATTTTATTTTCTTATTTACTCGTCTTATATAAGTATTGACTTATCAAAAAATAACAAATTATTTTCAAATTTGAATTTATGACCAACAAATTATTAAGATACAACTTTATCGTTGTATCATAACTCATCCTCTAAATAAAAAATATATAGTGAATAAAAAATAGTACTTTCTAAAATTAATGGAGAATATAAGTAGGTGTTCATAGTGAGATTTCCCTCAATTAATTAGGACCAGAAACAATCTCCTAGCCCATGTGTTGTGACTTACTAGAGTTTATAAATTTAACTTGATCAGCATATGGTACTAAAATTTTATTTAAAGAATGAACCATAGTCTATCTTATTCTCCCCAAAACAAATAGAGTATAAAAACCATAGTAGGTATACTATACCGTAAATTTAATTTTGGTGTTAAAAATAGATTTTGTTGATCTAATAACATATATACTTAATGTAACTAATTAAGCCTGTATATAAGTTCTATTTTAGGTTGAAGAGAACGATGGTGATGATACTGGTCCAACAAGGGAGCAAAGGTTTCAGTTCTTACAAAAATATTTTAACGCCCAGATTAGTAAGTATACCATACTGATAGTATATGAGATAGAAAGTTTAACTTGTGATTATAACGTTTATTAGATGAGTTTTCTTGTTTTTACTGTAATGTTAATATAAAATATTTTTCAGTTTTATTTATGATTAATCTTCGAGCACAGTGATATAATCTTAGAGGATCGGACAGTGAGCCCCTCTAACCACGCGCTAAATAGTACTAGTATTTGATAACCCGTTGCGTGAGTTGGTAATTAAGATTATCTGCCTAATGTAGCAAGCACCATGTCAGGTATGCTTTGATTTGAGTGGCATATTAAACCCCATATTGGTCCCTCAGCCCAAATCTGGCTAACAGCCCGAATATAGCTAGATTTTAATTAAGTTGAAAGTTGAAGCCCTATTTTTTTTCACTCGAATTTAGTTTGATTTTAATTAGGAAAACTAGAAGCTGAAACACATTGTTATGCTTTCTTCTGTTACGGGCCCTCTCTCTCACCCAACCATTTCTTATATTTTTAGGAGATTTGACTCGTTTAAATGCAGGTTCATTTTAAAAGATAACGCATGTTGAATAATAATAGTTAAAAATAATCAACAATTATTATTGATTTTTATTTTCTAATTAAACTGTACCATGCACTTCAAATGATCAGTCAATCCAACCCTTAGCTGAGGACACAACATGCTTTCAAGAGTAGAACATACACTAAAAGGACTTTTAAGGGTTGATTAGAGTAATTCAGAATGTTAATTGTGATATTGAGTGACTTCCGATGTTGTTGGAGAATTAGCTTGGATGACAATTAATAAACTTCAGATTCTCCATTTAACAGAATTTGTAGTAACAAAAGTAGACATTAATTGTCATCATACCTATATTCTCTACATTCAAATTAATTACATGCAGCCAATAATCATGACCCCACGGCTCAATTTTTTATACTTATATTTAATTATTTTTGTTAAGTTTTAAAACAAAATAAATGCTAAAGATTACACGCACACACATGCACGTGTAAATATGCATGTCTTGCACTGCAAGGAGAAGGAGCGATCGTTACGAGGGTCATGAAATTTGTATTAATTTTCTCTTATTGTTTTCGCCTTTTTTACATCAGTAGTAGATCAAAACTGAAGTGTTTAGCAACCTCTATCTCTCTCTCTCTCTATATATATATATATTCTAATAAAGAAATTAATTGATAAGAGAAGAAAAAATGCAACACAATATGCGGGCAGAAGGAGGCGTTGAATCATGAATGTATGGTATGTTGAAAAGACCTCAAACAGACCACCTGCAAGAGACCGATTCGGCAACCAATAGAGCCCGGACTGGTGAATTGCTTCTTTTTTTGGGGGGGTTTCAATTTAGTAACTATGATAAAGATCGACCTTCACCATATGTGAAACAACGATAGAGAAAATAATTCATTTTGTTTTCATTCCAAGATTGTTCAAGCCTTTTTAGTTTTAGGATAGTTGATTTCTTGGCAGATCGATTAAAAATTTAAAATTTGGTGGAACGTAAAATATAAATTTTATTTTTTAATTGATGTATTTTTATTGTATTTGATAAAATATTTTAGTTGACTTTTCAACATTTTTTATTAACAGAAAAATTTATTTGATGATAAATAATTCTTTTAATAATATTTTTTAATATTTTTTAACATTGTTTTAAATATTACTTGAAGTAATATTATTTAAAATACTAATTTTTAACTTTTTATATTTTCTTCTAATTTTATTCTCAATATACTTATTCAATTTTCTCATTACTTTTTTAAATAAATTATTATTTTATTATTATTTTTATTTTATATTTTTAAACTATTTCAATAATTTATTTTACTGAATACACATAATTTAATAAATTAATTTTTTGACTATCAATTTTCAATCACAAACAAGTTAACTTTCTAATTTTCGGCTAATTTTGACAAACTTAGTCTTTCATTCTCTAATGGAACACTGAAAACAATTATGTATATTTAAAAAATTGAACACAAAGTTTATATATAAACTCAAACAACATTATTTGGGGGAAGTATAGTGTAATTATAAATTCATTTGCGTTTAAATAACAAGTTTTTATAATGATTATCATGGGTGTTCATTTTACATAATTTTATTGGATTCACAAGAATGTAAAAATGAAAATATGTATTTATTTTTTGGTTTGTTAGAGCATCTTTAGTGATAGATCTTAAAATGAGATCTTAGACCACTTTTTGATAGTTTCTATAGAATCACATAGGATTAAAGATCTCTTAAGATCTCTCTAATTTTTCTTTAGTGGTAGATCTTATTTTGAGATCTTAGGAAGAGAGAAAGAGGTAAATAATTTATTTATTTTTGAACTATGTGCAGATCTTGAGAGTTCTTCTACAAGAATTCATCCTCCATGTTGGAGATCTCTTCACCTCCTTTATTGGGAGATCTAGTGAAGATCAGATCTTGAGCTCAAGATCTTTGCTCAAGATCTAGCAATAAATAATCAAAAAATATTTAAAAGCACAACTCAATTTTAGGAATTCATATTTATATATTTCTGCCTCTTCATATCTCTATGTAAAGGGATGAAAATCTTACATTCTCATAGGAATATTTAAAATAACTTCTCATTTTTTATTTTTAAAATAAAATAAATTTTAAAACATTCTCAGAAATTAAACATATACTAAACATCTTTAATGAAAAAATATTTTTAAAAATATTATTCTAAAAAATTTAAATAAATCCGTGAAACAAACGCCATCGAGACAATTAACAAGTTTTCAGCTGATTTAACTGGTGAATTATCGGTCTCATTTTGTGCCGCAATCTGGCAACTTATTGTGCTAAGATGTTGGACCTAAACATAACTTTATTTTTGTTTTTGAAAAAAAAAAGGTAAGATTAAAAAAGAATATATAATTATTTTCACCAAAAAGTCATAGTATATTCTGTTACTAAATAATCCAAAATTGATTTTTCATCATCATTTTTAATTACAAGTTTTCTCTTTGGGGACATTCGATCACTTTTCAGTACAGATTTGAAATTAAACATAAAGTAAATAAACCCATGCATTAGGAAATACTGTATAAAAGTATATATAAGCTAATTCACGCAAAAAAAATTATGGTTTTGGTGTTCAACATATGTTGTTTTGCTAGTTTAGAGGCTTGTCATATTGTGATTGGTCAGTGGTCAAAAAACATCTCCGAAATTCAAACGTCGTTCTCGTTCCTGCAGAATCTGCCCGTCCCAGTCCCAGATAATAATATTATTGTCTAATACGATCCCGCTAAGTGGTAAGTTACGATGAACCTTAACGCTGCATGTTAATAAAAAGAAAGAAAAACATGTAATTATAAAGGATAAAAAAAAAACTAAAATAGTATAGTACACGTCACTTTGGCCCTGATGATTTTGGTGCCAAAGCCAAATTGAAATTGACAAGATTAATGCCTTGAGAGTGAATAAAAAGGGTGTATTTAGAGGTAATATACATATATAATATAGTATATGGTAGCACCTTCCCCACCTGACCATGCCTTGTGCAGCTCACATGCCTGCATGTGGGATTCCCCATTCCTCATATTCTCCCCGGCCGACATGGCCACCAAAACCATTGTGAAAACTCAAAACACCTCATCAAAAATTCTATTTTTTTCGAATTAAATATTCACAAATTCTTGCTTCCAGAGAGCCATTACCATCATCTCAAGTTCTTGTTTTCCCCTTTTGTTGCGTTTTCAATGTGAAACAGGAGATAACACGCCTAGCAAGATAGTATTCCCGTAAAACATTAAAAATCTCTACTCCTGTTTTAATTACGATTTTTCTTTAAAAATTATTAAAATAATTAATAAACTTTTTTTTGGGCTTATGATCATAAAAATGTCATTGTTTTGTTTTTTAAAATATTTTTATGAGTTTAATTTTTACGTACTATTTGTGTAAAATATTTACACTAAACTAATAAAAAAAATATTATTTACATAACTTTTAAGGTAATTATTATAAACAATAAATTTATCATGATAATTTGTAATTAAATAACCTTATAAAAATCCTTTATATTATTAATATGTACTACACAGATTATTTTCTCCTTTTTTATGAATTTAATTATTCTCAAATATATATATATATATATATATATATATATATATATATAATACATTCTTTTGCCTAGGATGGTCATAGATCAATCCGATAATCAAAATCAAAAAAATTAAACTGATTCAAATAATTGGTTTAATTCAAAATAGAAACTGTAAATTTAATCAATTCGATTCATTCGGTCTTAAATTTTGATTCTAAAGACTAGATAAATCCATAATCTACTTTATCAAATGATATCTTTTAACTTTTTATTATTAAACCCTTCAGAGTTAGGGCCTTTAGGCTTTAGCCAAGCCCGTCTAGTTTTTTGGCACCCTTCAAGTAGAGTTAGACACTCAGTTCACACATTTGTCAATTAATTGTAAATGATGGAGCATCAATTTTTTTTTCTTTTTTTCCAATTATTTATTTTCTGTTATTTTAATAATAATTATGATCACCTTATTTGAAATAACTCTAACATGATCAAGTTGGTTCAATTTAGATTGTAAATTCAAACTGATTTTTAAATTTATTAAAATTGATCATATGTGAACAAAATATTTCTCAAACTCAATCCATGTTCATCCCTACTTTTGTCAATAGCGTCGAAGATGAATATTTTTTTTAGAGCAAATGTTTAGGTTTTAACATTACATTATTAATAAACTTCACTAATAACATTTTTTAAAGTTTTATAATTAATGTAAAATAATCAAATATTTGATTTTTTTACGAAATTCTATATGAACAGACAGGAACCGTTGGTGGAATATTATATACATTTGCAAAGCTAAATTTGAAAAAAAAAAATAGATGGTTAGTTCTTAATTCTTAACAAAATAAAATTGTAGTACTAATTAGCAATGATCATTAATAATATATTTGGAAGAACAAAATACTTCTTTACTTTTGTTAAAATAAATGAATAGATATGTATTTTACACCAACCACAGCACCCCACGTGACATGATGTTGGACCAAGCACGTCATGCTTTGACCAACACTAATTAGTAATTAGTACTGATTTATAACTTGATTGCGGTGCTGTATCTTACTAGCTTTTAATAATTAATTGACTGCATTTCTGGGCACCTCAAAATTTTACAAAACAACGCTGAATTTGTGCTGTACCGAGAGGGACAAGGTCCTCAGAAAACATCACAGGCTCGAATTTTATGGTACGTGCCAGTCAAGCTATCTCAAAAGGAAGGAAAATACTTGGTTCACATTGACTCAAAAGAGACCTACATATGCCCAACCGAAAAAATGATGTATATATGTACTTTTTACACTAATTTTTTTTACCAATGATAATGATACTTACATGCATGTGATTGCAAAGTTTTTTTGACCAGTCAAATAATCTTCAAAAAAACAAAAGTTTGTTTCCAAATCATTAGATTCCTTCTCGATGGCCATTTCATATCCTTTCTTTTTGAAATTTCATCTTCCTTTTCTTTACTTGTCAATTTGACAAATTAATACGATATATTTTAACTTATGCACTGTATAAACTGCAGTACTAAGAGCGGCGAGATCTATTAAAATATTAATACAAAATGAATAACAAATCAATTCCCTCACATGATAAGTTAAGCAGGAACACCCCCCCCCCCCCCCCCCTTTATGAAAATTTTAATAAAGACTTTAGCATAAAAAAAATTTAAAATCCGAAAATATTGTTTCACTATCTTAACTACTGGTCTAGCTACGCTACGTATGTAGTTGCAATACCATGTGCCTGTGAATTCAAGCCTGTAATAAATTAGTTAATGAGAACAATAATATGATTATTTAAACTAGTGGCTGTGATGGTCACAATTCTAGCAAGCTCGATTTGTAGGTTTTTTAGGCGCTACATTTTCTTTAAATAAGGAGTGGACAAAAATAGAAAATTATATATTTGTAAATTATATACATCTAGATCGATAAAATTAAAGGGAGAAAAAGATGCTTTAGCACCGAATTCATGGACAAGAGGCAGGAGTAAAGTGCTGTGTTATTTCGATGATCATAAGATTGACCACATCAGCCACTTGCAAATTAATTATACCTCTCCTTTTTCACAAATGAGGTTCTAAAACTTTGAAAAAAAGGGGAACAAAGATTATGATCAAAGGAATATATATATATATATATATATATATATATATATATATATATATATAGTTTCATTTAGTTTTTGGAAACAAAAGAGAAAAATTCATATATATTGTTTCATTTAATTTTTGGAAACAAAAGAGAAAAATTCAAAACTAATTTCAATAGTGACAATTGACAAACAACAGTCACGTTCATACGAATAAGATGTGAATCATGGACACTAGTCTCTTAATATACTCATCAACACCTATAATTTAAACACATTTTTGGACTACCAAGGAGATGCAGAGTACTGTCATCCATGTGCACGTTTTTCCGCTGAAGGAAAAGCATCTTTAACTGCAAATTAGGCACAATCTAAACATCAGCCATTCAACAAACTTAGAAAGGGTCCATAGAAAAAAACTTAGGATGCTCGCAACTGTTTCTTTGAACACATCAAAAACAGTGGAAATTATCCAAGAAACAAAATAAAAATTAGTGAAAAAAAAAACTGGTGGAGTAATAGGCACAACCCTCCACATGAGAACCAGCTAACATTTTTGTCTACAGGGGGACGATTTTAATAAGTGACTGCCCATTTTGGAACCGTACAAGATGTGTCTCCTAAAAGAATCATAGCATATCCGAGGCGATTTCAATGGACAGGGTTTCATGTATTAGCCCCACCACAGTGAAAAATGGGGCACCAAGTGTAAATTTTTAAAAAAAGTTGCTTAAAATAAAATGTTCTCCTATTGTTGTTTATTATTGAACCGATCATATATTTACATGTAAATTTATTTTTTATATTTATTTGTATGCATGAGCAGTAGTAGTGTAGTGAGTGGATATGTATAAGGCTATATATATAAACTCAGTACTGACCAGAACCTACTAGCAAGAAAGTAGCAAGCATTGATGATCTCTTTGAACCCTTTACATATATACCTATACCTACACAGTCCCACAGTGACTTTTTTCTTCTCTCTTATCACAATCTTCTTTCCTCTTCTTTATACACACAAAGGATAAGGCTCATAGTGTGGTGGTATCTATCACATTCAAAGTTCCTCTGCTGCTTGTGATGGATGAGAAGAGAAAGGCATCAAAGAAGGACACAGGTTCCTCTTCTTCCCCAGGGTCATTATTCTCAAGGAGCACCTCTACTTCAAACTCTCCTCTCCTTAGAAGCTTGTCTCAAAAGAGTTCTTCATCTTCTTCTAAATGCAATAACAATAATCTTCCTAGGAGCTTCTCACAGAAGAACCCTTCCATTGGCCGCAAATGCACCAAATTAGCTAAGGAACAGAAAGCACGGTTTTACATCATGAGGAGGTGTGTTGCCATGTTGGTTTGCTGGCACAAGCATGGGGATTCATGAAAGAAGTGCACAGATCTTGTGCTCAGTTTTTATTGGTTTAGTTGCAACTTGCACAATTTTTTTTTTTTGTTTATGATCCTTTTATTGGCCCACTTTGAATACCATAGATTCGATTGTAATTACGAGTTGACTAAGGTGAATTATAAGATTTACACATTGCTGGAAATATGTATATGATCAATTGGACTCCAGATTAATGTTCCCCTCCTACGTTTGATTTTATCTCTTACACCTAATTTTTAGGATGATTTTTTAAAGTGAAAGGCTAATTAAAACTTTCATGTGTTAAATCTTGTCTTATGTCTTTAATTCTGTCTCTCTCTGCTGTATGTTCTGAGAGAAAGCGATTACTTTTTGATAGTGCATATTATTCTTGTCACTATAAATAGTATTTGGATCTGCATTGAAAATGCAAGCTACATTTATTCTTCGTTTCCCCTATATGCAACTTACCAGAGCTTAGTTCTTTCTTCTTTTTTTTTTTTTTTTGAAAAGAAAAAAAGAAAGAGTCTTCAATTAAGCCAAAGACACCTCGGAAAGGAAATTTTTGCAGTATGAAGTTAGATATCCTTTGAGACCGAGGGGCTTAGGTGCCATCCATAAGTGAATTTGATGACAGTATGATTGTAAAGATAGAATCTCTCTTTTTCCAATCCGTCCCCACTCATCTTAATTAATATTTCATCCATTAGGCCTTTTCTATTGAAAGATTTAACCTTTCAACACATTCTCTACTTTCTTTTCCTAACATTATTAATTGAGATTTATTAGAAATTTTATAATTATAAGTAAAAAAATTTAAACAAAAAAAATTACAAAATTTTGTAATGTTAAATAAATTTTATTTAATACTCCTTCTATTCCTTTTTATATATCTTTTTAGAGTTGTTTTTAAAAAAATTAAGATACACAATAAATTTCTTGATTCTAATAAAATAATCACGTGATTATTTTCTTATTCATTTTTCTTATTACTCTACAATAAATATATACGTAAAATAATTAAGTATTAAAATAATAAGTATATAATTAATAAAAGAGTAACTAATATAATCTTGAATTTTGCAAATGACATATAAATAAAAAAAAATTTCCAAAAGTCCAACACTTGAAAAGAGTCGAACGGAGTAATAAAGAATTCGTTAAAAAATATATTGCTAGAAAAAAAATAATAACACATTTTATTATTAATCAAAATTACAAAAGTACGAAAGAAACTCTTAAAAAAATTGAGTTACAGAATCTCATTTCTCATTTTTTTGGGTGAACGGCTATCCTTTACAATAAATATTTATACATAAGTTTATTCAATCAGAGACTCTTATTTCTCACGCGTTATAATTTTATACATATTTTTTTATTCAATTGAATTTTTTAAACAATTATAATTTTATATTTTGAGTTAATTTTTAACACTTATTATTTTTATAAAGATGATACTTATTATTAGAAATTTAAATAAATATTGTAAGTTGTTTAATAATTAAAATAAATAAGTTTAATTAAATATTAATTTAGTACGTTTGTGTATGTTACAATATTTCATTTTTCTTATAATATTAGTAGTTTCTCCACTAATTTGTATAAATCACTTGTTAAATTCGTATGTCAAATAATTTATTTTATCTACAATAGTATCAATAACTATTACTTAATATGTTAATATTAACTTATGATTTCATCTAAACACCCATAACTAATAAGTCTTTGAATTATAACTATCGTGGATTTCAAGCCCAATCACTACATTAATTCAACAAATTTGACTTATGCACATATTTCAACTTAGAATTTTTTAAAAACAGTAATTTTATGTGAACATGAAGTCCTTTAAAAAAAGTTTGAAAAAAGTGATACTTTAATATGCATGTGTTATTTAAATATGTACTTTCACTAAAATTATCCAATAATATTTACAATCTATAATGAATCATTCTATCTATTAGGAATAATAATAACTAATAATAAAATTAAAGATCATATAATAAAAACTAATAAGTAATTATTTAATAATATACTTTAAGATATTACTTATTACAATAAGTAACGAGTAATTATTTGTAGCAAATAAAATTCAAATTGTTATATTATATTCATAAAATAAAATAAAAATAGTAAGAAAAATTATTAGATTAAATTAATTGTTAAATGTATAAATATTTTAAATAAGTTTAAAATTATATTAATACGATTTTAATGATTTATATATATTAACACAAATGAACCTTCAGTCGTGCCAATTTGACAATTTCCATTCCATGGTAGTTACTCAACTACAAATCATTATTAGCATTTCCCAAATTTTATTCTACGTATCTAAAATGATGTATGGTAAAGCTAGCTGTGTGGTAAATTTTTCCTCTTAAGAGGTTCCAAGGCTATTTGGTAAATTTTTCCTTTAAGTTTGAGTGGGCTTTTCTATTTCATATCACACTCTAAACACTTCTCCACAAATATAATCCACCTTACTTAGATCTTGTTGTTGATATCACTCTTTATCTCCTCATTTTGTATGACGGACCCATGGTACTTATAACGTGCGACTTGTGGTTTGTATGTTCTCCCATTTTTTACCTAAGCCGGAATTCATGCATTTCTTGTGTGAAACTTGCATTCTGATTATTTTGTCTTATATTTCTACATAGGTGGAATTCGTATGTTTCCAAGGCTTGGCTCCTAACTTTACTTGTTTCTTCGCTTAATTCTCTAACTAAAAGTATCTCATCTGCATAAAGCATGAACCATGGTATCGTTTATTGGATTAGTTTAGCAAGCATGTTTAGAACCAAGATAAAAAGATATGGACTCAAAGGTAACCTAGTGGATCGATATATAGGAGTTAATAGGTTTGATGGTTAAAGAAAGAAGAAGGGAGGAAAAAGTCATGGTTTAACCATGATAACTTATGAGGAAGAAGGATTAAAATCAAATTGTATGCACTGAAAATAATGTAGTAAATCTTATTTTAAGAAGAAAAAAATTATTTAGGGACAAGTTCTTCAAATGACCATTATAGATATCCACTCATATTAGTTTAGCATTTTGTCTTGCAAACTAATCATGTACAAATTATAGATTGTGTGGAACTAGGAAATTAAACATGTCATTTGTGAATTTGACACACAAATTGTGATTGATCCAATCAAGAAAGGAGAGACAACTAATCACCCTTATGCTCCCACGATTTGACAGATTAAATCTTATATCTTGTTGGATTGGCACTTTTCCTTCAGTTACACTTTTAGAGAGCAAAATGGTTGTGTTGATTGGCTCGCAAAGGCCGAAGCTTCATTTGAAGTAATGTTGTCATTTTGTCATCTCTGACCCCGTGGCATGAAGAATTTCCTTTTGGCTGATGCTATTGGAACTTCCTTTATGTGATGTAATTAATCTTGTTTATGTTTCTCACTAATAAAAACTGATCATACTGGACAATAATTCTACCTTATGTTGTTTATTTTCATTCGTGTTCTTACCTTTGTAGAAAAAGATTCCAATTCGTTTGTATTTTGTGAATGGTCCAAGACTCCACGAGCAATTGTGTGTTGAGTATGGTGTGGTTAATGAACACTGTGAAAAGGGTGGTCAATTTGGATAACTAGCTTTTCATCATCCTTCCGAAAATGGGTATGTAAAGTCTGCATGTATTTTTTTCTCTTACTAAATGACCATGAATACAATTATTTAGACAAGTTTAGTTTATGACAATTGGTTACCCTTTTCTTCTTTTCCCATAATATATAGCTTTAATGAATTTTTCATGCGTTTTTTAATTTTAGACCTTAAGGAGAGTAACTGAAGAATAGCTCAACCAAACAAGCAACATATAAGAACGTGGACATCAGTGTTTGAACTATGATCTTCATATTATAACTCACAAATTTGTACGTGAAGCATGAACTACTTTTCTTTCCTCAGTTTTTAATAATTACTAGTATATTATGCTCTCGTTGTGGGATTAATAAAATTTATTACCAAATAACAAAACACAAAAAAAATATACATGTATAGTGATTTTCATAGTCAAAAAAATAGTTGAAAAAATGAATGCAGAAGATGATAAATTTTACAAAAGTACTTATATTTTTCATTAGTTACTTCAACTATTTTCTTACAACAAGTTTATTATATGTCACTACTACAAAAATCATTTTCTAGGACGCATGTTTAAAGTCGGTTATTAAAAAACCGTTATCACTTAAGTAGTGGTGGTATTTTTGTAAATAATTACAAGTTTTCAAAGACGGTTGTTACTTAACCGTCTTTAAATTATCTTTTCAAAAGCAGTTTTAGACTAGGCTGTCCTTGAACATAGTTACTTAAGGTCGGTTGACAAAGAAACCGTCTATATTTCCGTGTTCTACTTTTCAACTTTTCATATTCCCCCGTTCCTCTCCTTTTTCATTTTCAACTTTTGATTTCCCTCGCACCCATTCCTCTTCTCTCCTCCTCACATACCTTAACCCAAACCCCTTCCCTCTACGTCACCCCCTCCCTCCTCTCCTCCCAATCCAAACGGCGCGGCGTCGTTTACTTAGCAGGAGATTTGACAGAAATCCAGAAATCAAAACAAAAGCCAGGAATCCCACTAAGATCAGAAAGAAACTCGAGCCAGGACCGACTCGAACGCCCTACATAAGCCCCATCGAACGAAGAAGTCTCGTAATACGGCACCGAAAAAGGGAACCATGAACTCGACGTCCTTGGCACTGAGTAACTCCTCGACGAAGAAGAAAATGACCTTGCTCCCATTAATAACAACCCCACCAGCACCGCAGCTATGGCCAATTTCTTTAGCGTGTTCAACATCGTGCTCGTCAGAACCTCCCACGGGGACTGCAACCTCAACGTGTTATTCGGATTCCGGCCACTGTTCTGACAACCCTTTCTTTTTCTTTCAACTTTCTTATTTCTTTTGCTGTTTTGGGAAATTTGGTTATGAATCTTAATATGAATGTTTTTAATTTTAAGTGTTTATTTTATAAAAAATTTCAGCATATGTATTATATATATCTTGCAATATAAATGTACTTAGGGATCAAAATTGCGGCCATCCTGCTACCGCTATAGCGTTTTAGGATTGTGGCCGCCATGCACCGCTATCCGCTATTGACTACTTTGGTTTGTTGATTACAGTGATGCAAGGGTAATGTGGGATCAGAAGACAGGCCGTTCCATGGGATTTGGATTTGTTTCTTTTCGGAATCAGCAGGCATGAAATCGTCACTTCATTTCTACATTTATTCTCGTACAGCTTTTGGTGTTTTCCATTCTAATGGTAGGATGTTTTGGTTCTGTGATTCAATTTATCAGGATGCTCAAAGTGCTATAAATGATTTGACTGGTAAGATAAACTCATGTTGTAAATGCCAGTTTTTCATTTTTAACAGGCTTCACGTGATGTATGATAATGACATTAACCTTTTCCATGGGACTCACCAGTCTTTAGCTAAAATGGCCAACAAGCTTGTGGTTAGCAGAGGATTAGAAAAATAATGGATCCCAACCTGTGCAGTGTTTTTCTCTTATTACTGATTCTAACTATTCTGAAGTAAATGTTTTTTGAGTAAATGTTTTTTAACAGGCTGCACATGACTATTTATTCAATTGATATTGGCTTAACATGGATTACATACATAACTGTTTTTTGAGTAAATGTTTTATGTGCTTTGATAGGAAGCCAGGTATTAGAGTATAAAAAAGTGGGAATAATTCCCAGTTACAATAACCTTTCTAATAACCTTCCTCGCTTCTCTGTTCCTCTCTCATCCCTTTCTATTCCTCCTTTTCCTTTATAACCTCTTAACTGATTTTTCTTTTTTACTCATGACCCTCCTACCATGTAAGCAAGTGATTACAGTTACAAACTTACAACCCCCTTGCTGGCTTATTATTCTTATTTCTGGTATATGCATATAGAGAGAGGACCATGTTCCATCCCTAATGGACTACTTGTATTTTTTAGCTGTAGTTGCTTTTAGCAAGCACCAAGTCTTGTATTTAATTTATGTCATCAATTTATTATTCATGGTTTTTATTTTAACCTAAGTTGTCATGTGGATGCCTTTCTTGATTTTGAAGGATATGCTTTTGTCAAATTTTCTAATAGATAAATGGCATTGGCTGCAATCAAAGGGCTAATTTATTTTATTGTTACTAGATGTCATTTAGTTCTCTGTATTTAACTATTTTATTTTGGTTAGGTTTGCTGCTGAGATCTTCCATGATTTACATGAAGAAGTAATGGCTCCAGCTGCAAGAGGCCATGGTTTTATGGCTCGTGTTAAACAGCTTGAGGCTGAAGTTCCTTCACTAGAGAAGACTTTCTTTTCTCAAACTCGTTATTCCTCATTCTATACAAATGGAGGTTACATTTCTCTTTGCAGAGTCCCATTGTGTGTGTAACTTGCCATTGTCATAGTGGTTTAAGTCGTAACCATTAGGTGTAATTTTCCCTTTGCTAATTTAAACATACTTGCATTGCAGGGATTGATTGGCATCCTAATCTACCTTCTAAACAAAATCTTGTGACTCGTGGAGACTTACCTCGATTTATAATGGATTCATATGAAGAATGTCGTGGTCCTCCTAGACTATTCATGCTGGATAAGTATGAGCATCTTCATGAGACACATGATTAGAAAATAATTATTATGTTATATATTCCATTAGGTACTCAGTTGGGAAGGAAGCTTCCATTTTGCGAGAGCTTAAACCGAGTGATTCCTGTAATGCTATTATGGATTTTTATTATGTTATTACCCTTTTCTCTCTTGTAGGTGCACTGCTTATAACATGATATTGCATTTGTTTTTTTTATCCTTCTCTTTTAATTTTTTCATTATGGTTAGTATACAGTATACTGCATTGGTGAAATATCATGTATTCTCAATGTTAAAAGTTTTGTCTACTCTAATTAAAAATCATCCCAGGAAAGACAAACCATACAAGACAATATGTGATTACTGTTAAATTCTTATTTTAATATTTGTTGAATTGGTGAAATCTGAAAAGTGACTCATGACATGAATTACATCAGATACAGGTGTAATTTGACTTAATTTGTCGTGTCTGGTCCATGCTCTGTTGTGTGTTTAGGTGATGATTTGAGCAATCTTGTTGTGGAAACCCATCCAAAGAAGATGGAAGGATGCTTAGGTTGGTTACAAAGGGACAAATAGTATTACTTTTAGATTAGGTTGGAGTAGAGACTTAAGTATGCTTGTTTTTATCTCAAGTTTCCTGTTGACAATTTTTGCACTTTTAAACATTTTTTGGTTTGATTTCATTATTAGTATATCATCTATGTTTCAGGGTCTTAATGTGACGTGACTATGAAAAGATGCCAATATGATATGTTCATAAATAACTACTTTTGCAATTGTTATTTCAATCCAAACTGTCTTCAGAACAAATAAAAATTACACCTTTAATTTGTCTGCAAATGTGATATTATTTAAGGAAACAAATGTCATATTTAAATACCTTGTGATTTGTATTAATGAAAATATGTCTACGTATTTAAAAAAATACAAATAAATGCGAAAAACAAACAAAGACGATTTTTAGGAAAAACTGTCTTTGTATGTCACTTATTTAAAAAAATAATAATATTACAAACAAAGACAGTTCTTGAGAAAAAATCGTCCTTGTATGTCACTAATTAAAAAAAATATATTAGAAACGAGGACGGTTATTGGGAAAAAATCGTCCTTGTATGTGTAAAGACAGTTCTTCCCAAAAACCGTCTTTGTATCCTAATTTTTTTATAAAAAATTAAATTAAATTAAATATACATTCGAAGACGGTTTTTGGACGAAAACTTTCTTTGTATGTACACATACAAAGACAATTTTTACCCAAAAATCATCATTGTATCTTTTTTTTTAAAAAAAAAATTTAAATAAATATATATTCGAAAACGGTTTTTGGATAAAACTGTCTTTCTATGGACACATACAAAGATGATTTTTACCCAAAAATCGTCCTTGTATCTCAATTTAAAAAAAAGAAAAGAAATACAAACAAAGATGGTTTTCCGGAACCGTCCTCGAAAGCGGTAATTTACAATGACAGGCGCGACAATGACGATTCAACAACCGTTCTCGTATGGCCTGTAGAATCATCCTCGAAGACTATTTGTGTAGTAGTGCGTGTATACTTTCTTTGTGTTATGTTATTCCATAATAAACTTCATTCTAAACCCACAAAAACGTGAGGGTAATATATATAGTAGTAATCATTAAAAAGTAAAGGAAGAAAAGATAGTTGATGCTTCAACTACCAATCTAGTTATAATACTCCGACAATAGTTCAGACACTTGTGTCCACGTTCATTACATATGCTGCGTCTTTGATTGAGTTCTTGTCCGATTATTCTCCTTAAAACCTAAAATCATAAATGCTATGAAAATAAAACTATATATTATGGGAAAATAAAAAAGGGGCAATAAATTGTCAAAAATTATACTTGTCTATAAATAATTGTACTTATGGTCATTTTGTCAAAGAAAAGAATACATGCAAACTTAAAAAACCCACTTTCGGAATGATAATGAAAAATAAGTTAGTTATCTAACTTGACCACCTTTTTCGCGATATTTATTAACCATATCATACTCAATACACAACTGCTCATGCAGTCTTGGACCATTCCCAAAATATGAATGAAATGGAAAGTTTTTCTGCAAAGGTAAGAACAAAAATGAAAACAAACTACATAGGCTAGAATTGATATAAAGTGTATGTATATATATATATATATATATATATATATATATATATATATATATATATATATATAATTATAATGATTTCAATTAATGCAAACCAGCATTCATATCAACAATAGTCATCTTCACAACTAATTGTAATGCATATATGTCATCTAAACGTTGCACTGCCTTCGTAAAGTCAATTTTACCAAGTTGGACAAGAGTGCCAAACAACATTAACATTTGAAATGTATTTAGTTAAACCATAAAGGAATGAAGTTTACATAGTATACATGAAATAAATCGACAAACAAGTACAATAAAATGAAATAAAAAGTCACCTTTAACACAACGTCTTCATTTTTGCGTATAGCATGTTGATTGTATAAAAAATTATTTTCTTAAAGTTTTATTTTCTTTGTGGCCAAAAACCAAAAAGGAAATCAAATTCTCTTGAATGATATATGTTGATCTAACTACGCAAGAAGCGTTAGTTGACAAAATCACAATTTTAACCTCTTCATTTCCTGCCAATTAAGTGTAGCACCAAGTCAACACCAAATAATAATATGATCCTTATAAAGAATTGTTTGCCAGGGATATTGTCAAGTAATAAAGTTCTTTAAATTTAAAAAATTCACAAATTTTAAATACTTCCGATATACTTTAATGGTTTTCAATGCCAAGATTTTGTTGCAATGTGCAACTTTTGCAGATATTTAGTATAGGTACGCGGTTGGAGACAAGCACTCAAATTTTCAACAATGTTCGTACTGTCCTTGGATAGGAACATGTATTGATATTGTAGGTGATCAAACCAAAGTTGGGGACTTTCATTACTGATATGTAAGGATGGTTTTTTTATCTTTCTCCCAGGCAGCTTCTTTGTTACCAAATAGGCACATGAAAAGAAAACATCAAGAAGCCCCAAATTCAATACATCATATTAATTCAATCAAGAATTAAAATCACCCAAAAATAAAAACCGCTGATTTTTCTAACGATTTCTTTGCTACTAAACATATTTATTCAATGATGAGAGAGTGAATAAAGGACTTACAACGATAAATCAATAGTTTTGATAGTGACTTTGGTGCTTCTTCAATCTTTGGTATGGGACAACCTTCCTTCCTGATGACCTTCTTGATCTCGGGAAACTCCTTCTAGAGAGAATTCTTGTCACTCAAAGACCAACTTCATCTCCCACTTCAAATGGAATAAATTAGAATATGCTATATGAAAAACAAAAAGTATGAAACCATTAGCATGGTACAATAATACTTATGAACATAAACTTTTCTCTTGATTCACTACCATAATTAATGGTAGTCCTTATTGAGCTACCGGCTAAGGAATAAATATTGTACTAATTGAAACGGTATTCATATAACATGTTAATAAACTAGTAATAATAAAATTTAGTGTTTTAAAACTCAAATCAAACTAACCAATTTGATTGAATGATTGGTCTACTCAAGTTATCAGATCAGATCTACTTTTGAACTAGGGTTGATGTCATCGGATCGGATGTAAATTGTTATAACTCATTGACCATATTCATAGTTGAACCGTCGGAGAAAACTTTAAACGGCTTGAAATTAATAATCAATTAAAATAGTATTAGGCACCAACAAACCCTCATGTGAATTGAGGACAAGAAGAGGGACACATTTGTGTAGAGAGAAGAAGAAGAAAGTATAGAGAAAAAGAGAAAGAGATGACAAAGATAGAGGAAGAAATAAAGAAAAATATTTTTATAGAAAGAAAAACATTGTTTTGCAATCACTTTATAAGTATTAATATTATTGTGCACAACTCTAAATTAAAATTGTTATGTGTAAAAGAGATTCAAAGACTTAGGGCTAAAAAATGGACCTATTTTCTAATGCTAAGTTTTTGATTTCTTTCGACGCACAATAACTTTATAATATAGAGTCATCTCACAACAACAATACTTATAAAATCACAGTACAACAATGTTATTCTCTCCATAGAAACACTTTTTTTTTAATTTCTTCTTCTATCTTCTTCATCCCTTTCTTTTTATACAGAGAGAGAAAGAAATTGATATAACAAAAGAGGATAAAGTCACCAAAATCTAATGAACTCAATAGATAGATGATTACTCCTAAAAAAAAAGATAGATGGTTGAGTTTTATAAACATACTTTTTAGAATTTGATTCTTAATTGCGTGTGTGAAAAATCTTTTATCAAAGAAGTAAAATTAAATAATTATTTAATTAGTTAAAAAATGAAAAAGGGGAAAAAATAAGCAATTTGGTCAAAGAAATGCATGGGACGCTCTGTTCGTCCTAGTTCCAGTTGCTGTGTGAGCGATCCCACTGGCACTATTATCTGTACCACCAACCTGAATGATTGTCACAGGCTGGGGCATGGGCATAGCACTCCATATGCGAACCCGAGGGTCTTGTTAACGTGACCGATTGATGGAAATTGTTATACCTACGAACAAAACAAATTACTGCCATAGAAATTTTAGATTTTAGTGTATGATTGGTTTTATTATTTTTATTCTGTTCATTATCCATTTTTCTATCAGCTATGCTATTTCATATAGAAAATTCAATATGAAACTTCAAAAACAACTAATTGAAAAGGTTTAATTCAAGTAAACGTAACAGAGAGGGAAAAACCCTAACAAAAAAAAAAGTGATAAACAATCAAACAAAATATATGAGTACAAATTTCATCTTCACGACGGAGGATCTAATGGGGACAAGGAAGACCTTAACCAGTGGTGAATTTAGGACCTTGAGTCAAGAATGACAATTTATTTTTTAAAAAATAATCAATAATTATTATCATGAAAAAAGAGAGAAAAATTAGAAGAGACAATTTATTTTTAAAAAAATCTAGATTTACACATAAAATTAATAATAAATATTTTTAAACTTATTATTTATTAAATAATCATTTATTAAAAATTAAATATTTAAATAATTGTGTAAGAAAATTTCGATCCTCTTTAATACGTTGGTGAATCCATCCTGCTTTGCGCCCTTGTGCTGTTGTGCACTTCTCTTTTTCTTTTTTTTATCATATATAAAACTTCAACATCAATATCAACAGCACCTTTAACCCAAGTTAATTGGGGTCGGTGGTAAAAAAAATTAAAATAACATGTTCCGAACCTTCCTATAAAGTATAAATCCATAATTACGTAGTAGGTCAATCCATTTTAAATTAATCCACAATTTTAATGAATTTCATTAAAATATAATTATTTTTTTAGACCATCTATATTAATAAACATTAATATGGGATCCTCGATCTTCTTTTAAGTCCTTCTAGAAAATTGAAAAAATAAACTATTGTTTTCTTTAATATATACATATATATATATATATATATATATATATATATATATATAAATACGCATTTTACTGCTTAACCACGAAATTTTAGTTCATTTAATGTTTTGAACCACTAAAGATTAATTATAAATGTAACGAAATTATAGGGGTTAATATTATTTAAAACAAGATAAATTCTAATTTAATTCTGAAAATAATTTAAAGTGTATAGAAGCCAAGTCCTGATTCACTCTTACATAGAAGGCAAAATTAACACTGAATAATCTATAGATAAGCTGCATATGAGACATTTTTTAAGCCATATTTAAGATTGAGTTAACAAGATCCTTGAGTAGCTAGTTTGCAAGAGGTTAATATATTATAACATACATAACCATTATTTGTGACAAATTAATAAGAGACATTTTGAGAGAATAAAGTGATACTAGCTACAACTTGGAAAATGCTCAACACTTTAGGAGATCAGCTGGCGGAGGAGACAACTTCGGATGAGAGAGTTTCACGACGTTGACAATCCAAGCCAGCCTCAACCTCCAACTCAGGTGCACATCGACGTGACAGTGCATCAGCCAAACACCTATTAATTAATATGAGGGGAAAAAAACATGGATCTAGAGAGAGAAAAATATCGATATAATAAATAATAAGATAGTGATAAAAAAAATTAGAATTGTTGATAGGATGTTCATATTTAAAGATGTTGAAATATAAGAATTATCTCTTAATATTTCACACACAATAATTTAAGACTAATAATATATGAATTATTTTTCATTTTTTTTATTTTTTTTCTTTCTATTACAGCATAAATCATATTATATTTATATTTTTTTCTCTTTTTCAATCTTTTTGGATGTAAGATAACATATGAAGTGTTCATCGGATATTTTCTTTAATTTAACCCCTTACTATCAAATTAGCTAGATACACAACTAGCTCAACGATAATTAAATCACAACGTTTTTTTTTTATATTTTTGGTTGAATTAAATTAAAAGTAAAAACATAAAGAACATAATATGATTAAACATCTAATTTCTCATTTGAACTTTGAAGTGAAGTCACCTGGGTTGTCAGCGAGAAAGCGATTGGCAAACCAACCACCAGAAGGCACACCAACGGGTCAACCAGATTAAATTTCGCAGTGTCTTTGATAGCATCAAAGTTCCCAAAACCTTGACCCACCACGAACTTATTAAACCCATGAAGATGTAACGGAAGACTCTCTGCACTTAAAATGCTATAGTGTCCTGCAACACCACCTGCACCCTCGTGTTAAAGGGTATCACCACCACTTTGGTTTCACTTTTCACCATGATGTTCTTCGGTGGAGTCCCCGTGTAGTTAAAGGCTCTCAGAGGAACAACTGGGAAGTCCGTGGCGTAAACACCATTATTACCCTTCCCTGAGAAATGTTGCTGAAGAATCACCACCGAAGGAAGTGTGAAAGATATGTTGTTCATGGAGGCAGAGAATTTTGTTCTTTTATTAGGCCCTTCACATGTTTGGCTCCCCGGACAGGGCATGTTCCCGAGACTTACGGTGAAGAAGAAGCTTCTGTCAACTGTTTCGGGCACATTCGCAGGGTACTTTGCACTGTTCAAACTGCGAAATTTAGTGCAGAAATTGGAAACAAAGGATGTGTCGTTGATATCAGGAAAGGTCGGTTTGAAGCAGGGGTATCGTTATCATTATCGTATTCTAGGATACCAGCCAACGTGGAATTGTCGAAGGTGCCCTTGCCAGTGAAGAATGGCCTCGCTAGCATTAAGAATTCAGTGGCATTTGTGTTCTCAGCAGGTTTTGTCTTCAACACTACGTTTGTAGTTTGTCCTGGCTCAATGAGGATGATGTCGGAGTCGAAAGGTTTAACGTAAGTAGCATCGGCTTCAACAACAGTCATGGTGTGGTTTGCTATGCTGAAAAACAGTTCAGTGTTCACAGCAGCGTTGATCAAACGGATAAGATACGTCTTCCCTGTTGGAATTAATGCATTCACTTACATCTCTCATGAATATTTTAGAGAAGCTTACTTCTTGGATATTCTAGAGAATTCTATATTTTCCTACACTTGATGATTCTAGAAAACTCTATATTTATCATGTACTTGATGATTCTAGAATATGATAGAAAATGAGCTACTAGAGTAGAAGATTCTAGGCTCTCTATTTTCTAAATAAATCTAGATGTATCCATGGACTAGTATAAATAGCCATGAGATCCTAGCATTTGTAACAACCAACAATAACATCAACAACAATTTCTAATCCCTTCTTCTAATACATTCTTGAGCTCTGCAGTAGCAACTCATTCCATAAAAATAATTCTCTACATCTCTTCCTCTCCTAAAAAATATTTCCTACAAATATAATCCAACAAATTGGCATCAGAGCAGGTTCGATTTCCATCATGTCATTCTCAACACAATCTAGTGTTGGTTCTTCTACATCTTCTCTTCCATTCTTCGATGGTGAAGATTATGATTATTGGAAGATCAAGATGAAAACAGTCTTGAAGGCAGAAGGCTTATGGAATATTGTGGAGACGGGTTTTAAAGAACCAAAAGATGAAGATGGTCTTTCCGAAGACGAGAAGATGAAACTGGAGGTCATACGATGCAAGGATGCAAGTGCCTTGAACAAGATCCAAATGGGAGTCTCAAAATCAATCTTCATGAGGATTTCAAGGGCAAAGACATCCAAAGAAGCTTAGGAGATCCTTGAAGGAGAATTTCACGGTGATGAAAAGGTACGAATTATCAATCTCCAAACTCTTAAACGAGATTTTCAGAATTTAAAAATGAATAATTCTGAAAATGTACAAGATTATCATGCTAGAGTAATGGAGATTGTTAATCAAATGAGAAACTATGATGATAATATTACTGATCAACAAGTGGTAGAGAAGATGCTCATAAGCTTGACAGATAAATATGAGTATATTGTCACCGTGATTGAAGAAACAAAGGATATTAGCACTCTTACAATTAAAGGATTGATGGGTTCTCTTCAAGCCCATGAGAAGAGAAGATTCAAGCAAGGAGAACAACCAAGCGAGAATGCTTTTCAGTCCAAAGCCAAGGAGAAAGATCATAAATTTGTGAAGAAGGGAGAACACAAACAACAATTTCAAGGAAAGCAAGATCGGCAGACAAAAAAGGAGTACTCAAATGAAAGAGGTACCAATTCTAAACCATCTTGCAAGATATGCAATAGAAATAATCACTCAACTGAAGATTGCTGGCATAAAGGAAAGCCTAAATGCAACTACTGCAATAAATTCAATCATATTGAGAAGAATTGCAGATTTAAAAATAAAAGTAAGGAGCAAGCTAATTTTTCTGAAGAAAAGGAAGAAGAAAATTTATTTTATGCATCCCTCTTAGCCACTCATGCTAAACATGACATATGGTACATTGATAGTGGGTGCACTAACCATATGTCTGGAAATGAAAAAGCTTTCCTAAATCTAGACACAACAGTCAAATCTAAAGTAACTATGGGAAATGGAGCTGTTGTGGAGGCAAAAGGAAAAGGGACAATTGCAGTGGCTACAAAGAAGGGAGTCAAATACATCCATGATGTACTCCTAGTTCCTGACTTGGAACACAGTTTATTAAGTGTTGGCCAGCTGATGGAGAAAGGCTATAATGTCATCTTCCAAGACAATCACTATAGGATTTATGACTCTAAGAAGCCCGAGCATCCAATTGTTGAAGTAACAATGGAGAGAAATAGAAATTTCCCTCTGAAGTTACAATATCAAGCATTAAGAGCTGAAGTTGCTGATGACTCGTGGACTTGGCATAAAAGATTTTGCCATCTCAACTTCAACGGGCTAAAACTTCTCAAGCAAAAGAACATGGTGAATGGTCTTCCAGAAATTCGAAGCAACTTGAATCCATGCGAAGCTTGTATAATGGGCAAGCAACATCGAGAGCCATTCCCCAAAGGAAGATCGAGGAGAGCTCGTGCACCATTGGAGCTTATTCACACCGACTTATGCGGACCTATGAAGACGCCTTCATTGGGGCAACAAAGGTACTTCTTACTCTTTATTGATGATTATTCACGAATGACTTGGGTTTATTTTCTGAAAGAAAAATCAGATGTCTTGACAATCTTCAAGGCATTTAAAGCCCTTGTTGAGAAGCAAATTGATTGCAAAATAAAGAGGATAAGAAGTGACCGTGGAGGTGAATACACCTCGCAAGAATTTGAAGAGTACTGCAAAAATGAAGGGATTCAAAAAGAACTCACAGTCGGCTATACTCCTCAGCAAAATGGAGTTGCCGAAAGAAAGAACCGGACTATTGTGGAGATTGCTCGAGCTATGCTAAAAGAGAAGGACTTGCCAAAGAAGTTCTGGGCAAAAGCTGTTAATATGGCAGTCTACATCTTAAATAGATGCCCCACAAAAGTAGTGAAGAACATGACACCATATGAAGCATGGACCGGAAGAAAGCCATCTGTAAGTCATTTAAGAATTTTTGGTTGCATTTGTTATGCTCATGTTCCTTCTCAAAAGAGGACTAAGTTAGATGATAAAAGCGAGAAATGCATATTCATTGGATACAGTTCTGACGCGAAAGCATATAGACTGTATAATGTGAATACTAACAAGCTGGTTGTTAGTAGAGATGTTATTGTAATATCACTAAATTTAATTAAGGTAATTTTGGGTGATATTTGCGAAATTACGCGGATTTACGAAAGGGTATTTTGGTCTTTATTAGGGGTAAAGTTGCTAAACGCACCCCGTTCCATGTTAAATGCAGCCCCCTACGTTTTCTACTTATTTCTTCCTCTCTTTTGCTTCTTTTCTGGTTTCTTCTTCTTTCTTAAGCTGTCCCCAAGCCATCTTCACTTGATTAGTGGCCGAAATTCCTGAAACAAGCAAGGAAGAAAGCCTTTTTCCTTGTCCTTTGTTGCATTTGAGCTTGGGTGTTGGTGATTTGAAGAGAAGAGTGAGTTTTGAGTCTGCCCATTTTCGTTCGGTGTCGCTAAACCGTGATTGGAAGCCATAGAGTGCTGGTCTACCCTCCATTTTGGTCTATTGAACACTAAGGTTGGTAATCTCCTCCTATTTCTCCTTAATTCTTGAGGTTAGGGTTAGGGTTAGAGTGAGATTGGTGAATGTTGAGTTTTAAGAGGGTGAGAAAGTTTTGAAGTATGATTTGGAGTGTGTAGAAGTTGATTTTAAGTTGAAATGGTGTTCTATGCATAAATCATGCATGTATGTTCATGACAGCCAAGAACACCTATTTGGGCAGTTCTGGTGTTTTGTCCATAGCAGGAGCTATCGGTGTCCAAATGATCTAAAACCAGTGCCATTTGAAAGCTAAGAGGGTTAGGTTCATTCTGGAATTTTCGTGCTATTTTTGGAGACTCCTAGAAATTATGGTGCAGAGTACAACAGGCTGTTATACTCTGTTTTTAGCAGATTTTTCTGCTGCAGTGATCAATTTTGCAGAAGTCATAACTCTGTCTAGGATGATCCAAATCGAGTGATTCCAGTGGCTATAGAAAGATGGGTATGTGAACTTCATGCCTGTAAAATATCAAGTCATTTGGACAAGTATCCTGGTGTGGGCTGTCGTGGAAAGATGGCTGTTTGAGCTGGTATATTGCTGTCAGCATTGTTGCAGTGCATGACAGTTCTGGTTTTTGGTTCACTGCAGAGGCTGTGGTTCATGGAATTTGATGAAACCAGTTTTGTTTAAAAGATGAGAGATAGATCTTGATGCCTCTAAATTCTCGTGATTTTAGGAGCTTCCCACAAGGATTTGTGATTTTTCCAAGTGGGTGTAAAATCTGCAGAATTTTATGCAACAATTCTGCTTTTTAGTATGTTTATGCCTTGTGTAGTTGAATTGGCTGTGATATGTGCTTATGTGCCTTGTATAGGGCGTGACACCGAGGGTGTCAGTGGCGTAGACCACAGAGCAGGGAAAGAACTGCAGAGCTCGGCTTTGCCAGGTAAGTTCTTGGTCCCTTGGGGATGTTTCCCACTTGCTGTGTTCCACCATACTCCGAGGGAGTGATGGTTGCATTCATGATGCATGCATTGATGGTTGTTGCATTACTCATAATGATATGTATGCTTGTATCTATGCTTGTACATGTATGATACCTGTTGATAGATCTTCTGGCCAGTTAGATAGATATGGACCTCCCTAGGAGATGGTTTCCTTCTAGTTGGTTTGCTCTTGGGTGATGATGATCCCGGGGTGATGATGATCCCCTAAGACCAAGAGATAGGTGTGTCCCGTCGCGGTTGATTGCCTATTCTCGGAGGTACCATATACGTGTGTCCATGCGTAAGGGGTAGCTCCCGATGGGATGGCACGGGTGTGAATTCCGGTTTCACACTGAGGTTTGGTGTTGATTAGATCCACCTTACATTAGAGCTAGATGACTTGCTTGTATTGTTATGAGGGCCGGGAGGCCAGATTGTTTGTGATGCCTTGATGACGTGTGTCATGGAAAGTGAGCCAGGGTGGAGGAGATGCCTCCAAGGACCCTGAGCTTACTGAGATGTGTATCTCACCCCGTGTGGGGTTTATGTTGTTACAGGTGACGCTTCTAGCAGAGAGGAGCGGTCTCAGGGCAGGAGGCCCCAGTAGAGACACTGTTTGCCTGGCTGTGGACAGCTGAAGAGGAGCTGGGTAGCTCATTTTGGTTTGATGGTTGTTTTGTACCCCTGTAGAGGGAAGGTGTGTGTGTGCACACATGATATATTTGTATATGCTCTATATAGTTTTGTATACCCTCATGTGAGGAAGTGGTCTTTGAGGCCAAGGCCTGTGTTGGCTCATTCTTTTGTATAACCACGGTTGTGGTTTTGATACTGATGTATATATGTACATAACCAGCTATGATATGTTATTGATGCTTCCTCCTGGTTATATCTGTTGAGATATTTTGTTTATCTGCCTATGGTTTTGCCATTCTGGATAAGCAGGGGCTTGTGTTGTTCATGTTGAGATGCTATATGTTCCATACATAATGAAATCAAGAAATATGGTTTTCGATTATGCTTCCGCAAGTTTTTAATTAAAGTGTTTAAGCGCTAATCTGATATAATCATAATGATAATACACCGGGTGCACACGGGGTGTTACAGTTATCTTCCATGAAAATGCAGTATGGGATTGGAAGGAAAAACAAGTTGATGATATTCAAGTCACTCAATCGAGACTTCCACCCACAAATGAAGAAGAGCTAGAACAAGTGGGAGATCAAGACTCAAGTGATGATGAAGATTCTCCTCCATTGAGAACAAGAAGGCTAAGTGACATCTACGAAAATTGCAACTTCATGGTTGTTGAGCCTTCAACATTTGAAGAAGCAGCAAAATATGATGTTTGGAGACAAGCAATGAAGGAGGAAATACATATGATCGAGAAAAATGATACTTGGGAGTTGGTCGATCAACCACAAGGAAGGAAGATTGTTGGCCTGAAGTGGATCTACAAAACAAAAGTCAATCCAGACGGCAAAGTCCAGAAGCACAAAGCGAGACTTGTTGCAAAAGGGTTCACTCAAAAACCCGGGATTGATTTCTTTGAGACACTCTCTCCCGTCGCAAGGATGGAAACCATAAGAACCATAATTTCTCTTGCAGCACAGAAGCAATGGAGAATCTATCAACTTGATGTCAAGTCAGCATTCTTGAATGGAAAGCTAGAAGAAGAAATCTATGTCGAGCAACCAAAAGGTTTTTTGGTGAAAGGGGGAGAAAACAAAGTCTACAGGCTGAAAAAAGCTCTTTATGGGCTAAAGCAAGCTCCAAGAGCTTGGTACAAGGAGATTGACAACTATTTCCTCAAAAATGGATTTTCTAAAAGCAAGAGTGAAGCCACATTATATGTGAAGAAAGATGAAGGTAATATCCTTATTTGCTCTCTCTATGTTGATGATTTGATCTTCACAGGCAGCAATGGAAGAATGATGAAGAATTTCAAAGAAGATATGATGAAGACATATGAAATGACGGACTTGGGACTTCTACACTATTTCTTGGCATTGAAGTTTCTCAAGGAGCTGAAGGAATATTCATCTCTCAACAAAAATACACAAAAAGCATACTTGAGAAGTTCAACATGACGAATTGCAATCCAGTATCCACACCTTTAGACACAAACGAGAAATTGAAGCTAAATGATGGAGCGAAGAAAGTAGATAGCACTCTCTACAAAAGCTTGGTTGGGAGTCTGATGTACTTAACCAATACAAGGCCGGACATCATGTTCGCCACAAGTCTACTCTCAAGATTTTCACACCAGCCAAGTCAGATACACTTTGGTGTTGCGAAGAGAGTGTTAAGATACTTGCAAGGTACGCAAGATTATGGCATCTTCTACAAAGCCGGAGCAGCTTCAAATTTAATTGCCTACTCGGATAGCGATCTTGGTGGATGTGTAGAAGACTCAAAGAGTACTACAGGCTATGCATTTGTGTTCGGATCAAGCATATGTGCATGGATATCAAAGAAGCAAAAGACGGTATCCTTATCCACTGCAAAAGCGGAATACATTGCAGCAGCAAAGACAACTTGTCAAGCTATGTGGATGCAAAGAATTCTTGAAGATATTGGTGAACATCAACAAGGAGGAACTGTCCTATTCTGCGACAACACCGCCGCCATTGATATCGCCAAAAATCAAGTGAGTAATGAAAGGTCAAAGCACATTAAAATTAAGTACCATTTTATTCGTGAAGCTCACGAGAATGGATATATCAAATTAAAGCATTGCAAGTCAGAAGACCAATTAGCAGATATCTTTACCAAGCCACTTCCAAGACAGAGATTCTGCAATCTACGAGAACGCATCAGAGTCATCAAGCAAATGCATTAAGGGGGAGTGTTGGAATTAATGCATTCACTTACATCTCTCATGAATATTCTAGAGAAGCCTACTTCTTTGATATTCTAGAGAATTCTATATTTTTCTACACTTGATGATTCTAGAAAACTCTATATTTCTCATGTACTTGATGATTCTAGAATATGATAGAAAATGAGCTACTAGAGTAAAAGATTCTAGGCTCTCTATTTTCTAAATAAATCTAGATGTATCCATGGACTAGTATAAATAGCCATGAGATCCTAGCATTTGTAACAACCAACAATAACATCAACAACAATTTCTAATCCCTTCTTCTAATACATTCTTGAGCTCTGCAGTAGCAACTCATTCCATAAAAATAATTCTCTACATCTCTTCCTCTTCTAAAAAATATTTCCTACAAATATAATCCAACATTCCCTGCTTTCACCTTTAGGCTGAATGTATCTGTCCATGCATATGAAACCAATTAATTAATTCATTAATTATTATAAGTTCTCGTTAGATTATATGTGTTTAATTAAGGGAAATGTTTGTTATATAAAACAAATGGGTGTTTGTTTGAGTAAATATAGCTATTTTTGTTATATTTAATGTTATTATTTTTAAAATATATTTTATTTAATTTTATTTTTATTTTTAATTATTCTTTTTTATTCATGATAATAAGTTTCAATGAAAAATATTTTAAAAATAATCTTTTTTTAATTAAAAATAAGAAAATTAAATAATATCAATTAATTTTATTAATTAATATGAAATTAATTATTTCTGTTTAGAATAATGATACACAAACAAACACCCATTTGTTTTAAACATCTTATTGACACTTTTCATTTGTTTTATATATCTTTTCTTATCACACTCTATTATACCTATATTTTTTTCTTTTTTTTATCTCTCTCCATGCGTGTCTGGTACAACAATGGTTTTGTTCATGAAATATTTTCCTTTAAATATTAAAGTTGTGTTGTGTAGTGTACCGTTACTGGAGTAATTGTAGAGGGGCCCAGGAAGCCCGTTAATGGTGAATGCATCAGAGACATTAGGACCACCCTCTGTGTGAAGAGCTTGTGCAATCACAGCCTCCGGATCCACATTCCACCACTCTCCTATATTCAATTATTTTTAGGAACATATTTCAGCTAGTAGTATGTATGTATATAAAATAAAAATCAAATAATTTTGTTAAGAATTAGTAGAATGCATGTATGATAATATTATTATAATTGATGCGTGCCTGCATGTACCAAAGAGGATGGGGAATTCCTTGTAGGGGTTGGGCAAATGGGTAAGATTCGTTGCGCCTCGGGAGGATGATTTGGGGGGGGGGGGGGGGGGTCCATACAGAGTAGCCCTTAACCACGACTGGTGTGCGTGCCAGAAGAGAGTTCCTCTTTGCCCAACCATGATGAAGTTGTACACATATCTCTGACCACTTTGTATGGGGCATTGAGTTATGTACGATGGTCCATCCGACCATCCACTACCTACTTGTCTCACTCCGTGCCTAACAAACATTTGATGTCATACGCTATTGTTTAATCACAATATCACACACAAGCTAGAAGATGCACAACATGAGGTTAATTGGTACAGAACTCAAATGCATACCAATGGATGGTGATATTGTTTGGAACATGGTTAACCACCTTAACCACTAATCTGTCTCCCACCAGGTCCCGGGAACATCCCGTTTACAGTAACCATGCTCTTGGTGTGGCATAGCGCCTAGTAACGTTTTTCAGCCTTATCTGCATAGGAAACAAACAAAAAAAAAAAACATCTCATGTATAACAAATGTGAGAAAAACAACTAATTTGGTATGTGTAACAGATATGAAAAAAACAACTAATTTGGTAAGCTTTAGTAGCGCTAAGTGGTGGCATAAGTTGCAGTTATAACAATTATTTGAAAGGAGAAAACTAAATTAAAATTATATACACACGCGAGTGTAAGTGATGTAATTAGGTAATGCTAATGCGTACTTCGAACTGATAATGCCCAGTAACTACGCCTCCATAGTTTGAAGTAGCAGCCAGCATAACCTCAGGAAAGGTCCAAAGGAAGCTAGTAACTCAGGGAAGCGACTGAGAGTGCCGTTGATGAAGGAATAGCTCTAATCGCCGTTGATGAAGGAATAGCTCTAATCATATTTTTTTTTCCTGCAACAATATTATGTGCTTCTGGCCAGAATCGATTCACAACTTATTAATAGCATTTGAGACTGGCTTATATTTGTATAAATAGAAAATTTGGTCCATTAGCTAGCTAGGTATCTTGGTATTTCATTAGGTTTCAGAAAGAAGCATGTTAGAAGAGGAATTGAATGATTCTACACCTACTTTTCTATTTTTTTTTTCCCTTTTGGAGTCCTTCACTATTTCTGTATTTAATTAGTTTGGAGTGCCACCAAGGTAATAATTAAATGTTCTCTCCCAATTACGTACGTCCCCCAAATCTTACTCCCAAATGGACAAATCACATCTTTCTTTCCCATGTGCACCAGCTATACTAAACATTTTTATTTATTTTGAATTTAATTATTTAAGAATAATGAATAGTCTCCACATGATGATCCCATTAAATCAACTTAATGGTAAAATTATAATATGAATTCTAACTGAAGAATTTCTCTCTGGCAATACACTGCTCATTTGCTCCCTCCATCTTTAAGGAAAAAAAACAAGTGGAATATATATCCTGGTTGCCATATTAAATTCAATGAAATTGAAAATTTCCATTTTGGACAAAACTTAGATAATATTATTCTCCAATTAAAATTAGAATTTTCATCTCATATTAATGTCAATTTATTACACAAGTGGAATAGTGAAGGTGTTAGCTGCACAATAACGAAATTAGGGTTTTGGGCAAGAGAAGAAAAAAAAAACTAAGAAACTTTCTCATGTATCCCAAAATATCTAGTAACAAGGCTTATATAACCAATTACAACTTGGACCAAGCACAACAGCTGAGGATTAGGACACTTAAGGGAAAAGAACAAATTACGTCAACTATTTAAACATGCTCCTTGCTCCTATAAGGCTTGGTGATTACACGAGTGGGCCTTGATGTAGTTAGTGGCTTGGTCCAAAATTCTAACAGAAGAACTGGATCGATTGGATATCTGCTTCACTGCCTGGTTGGTGTGATTGCACCGTTGCTTATTAACCAAACAGCTAGTAGCAATCTTTTTCTTATTGAACGAGTGAGACCAAATTGAAGGAGAAGGACATTTGACCAATCTTTTTCTTTTATTCGGCCAGGAAAGTATTGACATAGCTATAGAGATATATAGATTAGGACATTAGGTTGTCTAGATAAGTCTAGTATCAGAATTTCTATACCACCGGCCCCAATTAAACTATAAAGATTTATCACAAAGGAGAATTCACTAAAGTAATGTTATTAACAGCAATCTATTAACTATGAAATAAATTGGATTTGAAATTCTCTCATGTTACTAACTAATATGACAATATAATATTATGACAAAAAAATATACAAAACGAATATAATTAATAGAATCTACCGTTATTGATGCCAGTCATCACTAAGACGAGAGAATCCTACTCCACATAATTTCACGGAACTGATCAACCTGGATTAGCCAACTGAATTTATATTGCAAAGCATGTAGTACCTTGTAGCAATGTCTATTCGATCAGTTACCAAGAGATGAAGAAAAGAAGTCGGAACAAAATTAACTAGAGGGACAGGGAGATTTCCGATTCTGCTTGTAATACCTTGTGTTTAATTAATCTCTCACAAACACAGCCACACAGGTACTGACAATAGTAATAATATTGACAATTGATTCGCAGCTCATTATCCGGCCCTTTCATCATATAATATTATTCCCGTTCACAATAATTCACTAATTATATTATTTAAATATCATTCACCATTATAAAAATTATCCAAAAAATGAGTTCCCCGATATCGTTTTCAGTTTGTAGGTTCTACACTATATATATATGTGTGTGTGTGAATGCCTGCATAAAAGTTGTTGCATATATGATATGAAAAATGTCTGTTGACCAGTACGAATCAACGAGATTAATGTCTGCATTTATTCTTTCTTTGAAGCCAACTATGGAATTTGCATCAATTACTTACAGAGTACAGCATTAAAAACCAGGTGTTTGAAAAGGGAAGCTTACAAGAAACATTAAGTTCTCAGATTTCCATTTGTCATGTTATATATCCAATAGTACATCCTTTATGTCCTCCATTCCATTAATGATATAGTGTGCTTGAGTAAGTCTTTGCAAACTTTATTTTGAATGATTTTCATTTTATAAAATTAATTTTAGTTAAAATTGAGTTTAAAGTTAAGTGGTTTCGATACTTAGAAGATTACCTTTGTAACTAGTAAGACAATTTTTATCTTACGAAAATTGGAAGTGTTAATGTAAATATGAGAAAAGATGACTGTTACGAAATTATATTGCACAAATATCATGTATGAACAATATAAAATAACTTTGTCAATTTTTCTAATTCAATCTATTTCTTAAATTACATGTTTATCCAATAAAAAATGAACACGTAGAATTCATGCGCCCATGCGATTTTTTATGAAAAAAACTTTGTAACAAATACCATCACTCTAAACATCGAGGGTCCATTAACAATATATAATACACGACATATTACATAGTATTTTATGTATTGAGAATCCGAACGCAGAAACTAAATTATGTACATTCATCATAGGTGTCAGACGCACAATTTCGTAGAACAATATTCAAAAACAAAGAAAAACAGGAATTGGAAGATGATGATGATGATCAGTCCCAGATCATGACTACTGCTATAACAGCAACACCAGAAAGCACAGCGAGAAACCTAAACCAAGGGGTGTCGAAACTGCTGGTCGTCCCGGTCTGCTGTTTGAAGCCTTTGGATATTAAATGATTGATGGCAACATAGATGAAAACCCCACAAGCAATACCCATTGTTATAGCAAACATCCAATCTGCGGTGCTTCCTTGTGTTGTGGCATCTATGGCAATGCCAATCCCCACACCAATGGGGCTTGAGACAGCAAAGGCAAAAGAATATACTGCCGTTGTTAATAAGGGTCTCTTGGGTAACATCCTAAGCAAAGCAATTCCCATTGCAATTGCAGCAAATATCTTGTGCAAGGATATTGTCCATAAGTTCCTCCATGCTTCCGCCTTCGTAGCTGAATATTAGTTAAACAAGTTTACATATATATTAATAATTAGATAAATACTTTATTTAGTTCCTCAACTACACATTTGAGTGTTGATCACTAATTTAGTTCATAAATATTATAACAAATTAGTTCTTTAAGTAACAGATATTTTTTTACTGAAGACAACTTTGTTTGAGCATATATGATTATTACGAGTAACAAATCTCTTTCTAAATATATTTTATAACAATCAAGATGAGTATATATGAAGTGGTGAAAATAATATATTGTTCTCACAAAGAGACCCTCCTTGAGATTTGTTTTGAAGGTGAAGGAGAGAAAATTAACCTGCAACTCCAACGGCAATGCCCTCAAAAAGCGAATGGAAACACAGTGCAAGGATGAGTAGAATGGTGTCTCCCACAGAAGCAGTCTTCAATAATGCAGGATTTGTTGTCTCCACTGCACAGTGATCTCTAGCTTGGTCATGATGCTCTTGGGGTGCTTTCCCTCCTTCCAGTTCCACCACTTTGGGCTTCTTCTGGCTATTGCTGGTGACAAAATTCACAACGCATTCACCAAGCATGGTGAAAAGGTATCCAGATGAAGCGAGCATAAAGGCAAAAGGGTAAGCTTTTGTTGTGAGGTCTCGGAAGGTCTCATCGGAATCGCTCAAGAAATGCATCAAGGAGGTTGCCAAGAAAACCCCACCAGCGAACTGAGTCCCCAATACAAGAAAAGTGTCGTTCCAGCGGAAGAAGTAAGGAGACACCCCACCAGCGAAAGTGCTCACAAGCATGATGATCAAACACCATAGTTTCACCACGATCAGACCCCGAGAATACAAATCTTCGCTGTCAGAACCACCTCCTCCTCCTCCGTGAGCCTTTATTGGATAGAGGAGCGAGGCTAAGAGGCACACAACGAGGAAAGTTGATACGAGGTTCTTCATTTTCAAAGAAGCGACTGATGAAACCATGTACTATTCTATTCTCCTCTGCAACTGCTGATATCTGAATAATTTGAACTTGTTGCTTTAATTGTGTCAATTAAGTACTCGATTCTATTGTGTACATTTATATATGAATACATACACTACTACACACCTCTGTATGTGATTTGGTACAATAATTACATTATAGTTTGTATATATTAAACTGACACTGCAATTGTGAGGGATGCATATGTTGTATTGTAGCATTTGTACTTTGCACAGAGATTGGCGTCAGCATTCATTCAGTCAAAGTTTAACGAGTGAAATTTCTGTAAAACTATTCTACTCAACCAGTATATTCTTACAAATTGGACACGACTTGAATATACTTTGCCTTAAATATTTACGTTTCAAATATGCCCTCGTCATCAAATTGTATGTTCCCGTGAATCCCATCGTATCTATCCCTTTCATTGTCATTTTTTACTTAGAGGAATAAATGAGATAACAGAGAGATGAGGACAATTCAGAAGCTTATAATTCAGCCAAATTATTGGGAAAACACGTATGCAATAGATACCAAAGACGTCAATATCTGCAATTTCGGCTTCAATAGCTGGCTGGGGTTCGGGAGATCGAGTATGGCTCAAGGACGATAATATTAACTATTTTTCAAACAAAAAATTACTAAAATGAATTAATTAAGATGTTCTTGTACATGGAAAAATAATAATTAAAGTGAGATAGCTTCCGTTTTTTTTTTATAATAAAAAATGAGATAGCTTCTGTTATACCTTTAATTTTGGAGCAACGTCCCCCAAGCATAAGGTAGCTCAAAACCCACTATATAAATTAGGAGAAATTATATAACTATACATTTTCTCTTTTTATTTAAAATTTTAATCATGTATCATTTCATTGTTAGTTATATTCTATAACTATACATTGAGTATATATTAATCAAGTTTATTTTCATGCATAATCAGAAATTAAATTCTAACTATCATATTTAAAAGACTTAATTATTGTCTACGATCAACAACAATATTTATAATCATGATTTTATTTTATAATTTATTTTATCTTAATATATCCAACGCTAACTAATACAAGGATTAAAATGAAATAAGATTAATAAAACAATGGCCTTTCGATCGGCCTTCTTCGGTATCTCTTAATTGCAGAGTGGATAATTGAACAAGGAACCTGAACAATTAATTCCACCTGATAGAAGGAACAAAGACTATAAATTTATATTCAAAGTATTAAACGAACGTTTAATATTGTGGCGAAAGTATAATGGTACATTCGTCATAATTATTACATGCACAATTTCGTAAAACATATTACGCATTTTTTTGTATTTTGTTTTTTTGTTATCCTTTTTCTGTTTTGTTAGTGACCACGTCAATCATTTTGGTTATAACAAATTCTAGATTATTCCTTTTACTTTATATATTGACACACCATTGTATAGAATATAAAATCAATGAATACAATCAGTTTTTTGTTTATTCTTCCTCCTTTATTGTAATATGGTATCAAGAGCCTTCTAATGGCCCGAGGCAACAACCATCATCCGCCGTCACCTGAGAATTCTTTTTGTTCCTCTTCCGTCGAGGATTCATCTAACCCTTATTTCTTGCAGAGCAGTGACCACCCTGGTCTTGTTCTTGTGACCCATACTCTTGATGGCACTAATTATAGTTCGTGGAGTAGACCTATGGCTTTGGCACTCACTGCCAAGAACAAATCATCCTTCATCGATGGATCTATTCCTCGTCCTCCTGATCATGATCTCCTCTTCTCATCGTGGAACCGTTGCAACTCAATGATGATTTCATGGCTGCTCAACTCTGTTTCCAAGGCCATTGCTGATAGCTTGGTATATTTTCCTGATGCTTCAGCCGTGTGGGATGATTTGCGCACTCGTTTTCAACAAGCCAACGGCCCACGCATCTTTCAATTGAAGCAGGAAATCTCTTCTCTCCATCAAGGATCTCTCGATGTTAATTCTTACTACACCAAGCTGAAGACATTTTGTGATGAGCTTCAGGCTTATATCCCTCTACCGTCGTGTACTTGTGGTGGTCTCCGGCAGATTTTGCTCTCTCAGCAACAACATGATGCCCTTCAATTTCTTATGGGTCTCAATGAATCATTTTCCTCTGTGCGGGCTCAGATTCTATTAATGGATCCACTTCCATCACTTCCTCGGGTGTTTTCTCTTGTGCTTCAGGAAGAGAGGCAACGTCAAATTAACCTCACCATTCCTCACTCTCCTGATACACCTCTTCTTAACTCCATTTCCAAAAGCCCCACCCTTGTTTTATCCTCTGATTTACACCCTCCTGCTTTTTCGGCAACGGCCACCGTCACCACCCCTCGCCATTCTCGACCTTTCTGCACATATTGTCAAACCAATGGCCATTTTCATGATAAGTGCTTTAAGCTCCGTGGGTTTCCTCTTGGGTATAAGACCAGAACCCCTAAGCCCATCTATCCCACACCCTCAGCCCATCCTACCATAGCCCAAACCAACTCATCAGTATCTCACCTGCCTCACTCACCACAGCCACCCCTAGATCACTCGAACCCCAATTTCACTTCACCATCATCTGCCGCGATCACACAATCCCAGTATGCACACCTTCTTTCGCTCATCCATCAGAATTCTGCTGCTCCGGTCAAATCTTCATCCGTCTCCATCACTGATTCTTCTCCTTCGGTTGCCAGTTTTAGTGGTAAGATCTCTTCTCCTTTTCCTGATTCCTGCTGGATTCTTGATACTGGTGCTACACACCATGTTTGTTTCTCTCCACGTTTGTTTTCCTCCTCTCCTATTCCACATTCTTCTCATGCTTCTGTTGTATCCTTTCCTAATGGTTCTACTGTACCTGTAACTGGTTCTTCATCTCTCACTCTTTCTCCTTCTTTAATTCTTCAAAATGTTTTGTTTGTTCCTTCATTCACCTTCAATCTCTTATCCATTAGTGCTCTTACTAATGCATCTTCTCTGGTTGCTATTTTTTCTGCTTCCCATTGCTTGTTACAGGATCCTACCACGGCCACGACGATTGGGATTGCTAACCGTTGTGGAGGTCTCTACGTGCTTGATGTTTATTCTCTTTTTCCCAAACCTCATGTTCCCTCATCCCTTTGTCTTGCTGTAAATAAGTCCAATTCTGAGCTCTGGCATGCTAGTTTAGGTCATCTTTCTTTTTCAATTTTAAATTCCATGAAGCATGCTTTGCATACAGACAATTTAGCTGCATCACATCCCTGTAATGTTTGCCCTTTGTCAAAGCAAAAACGATTGCCTTTTATATTAAATCCCAAGTTGTCTTCCACACCTTTCACTCTTATTCACTGCGATATTTGGGGACCCTTCAATCCCCTTTCTATTGAAGGTTCTCAATATTTTCTGACAATTGTTGATGATGCATCCCGATTTACTTGGACATATTTTTTGAAATGCAAATCTGATTTTCGTTCTGTTCTTCCTGATTTCTATGCTCTCATATTAAATCAGAAACACTGCTATAAAGGCCATTCAATGTGATAATGCCCCTGAATTTGCTTTCTCTGATTTTTATTCTTCTAAAGGTATCCAACTTTACCATTCTTGTGTTGATAGACCACAGCAGAATTCTGTAGTAGAGCGAAAACATCAGCACATTTTAAATGTTGCTCGCGCTTTACATTTTCACTCTAATGTTCCTCTTCAATATTGGCAAGATTGTGTGCTCACAGCTGTGTATTTAATCAATAGAACCCCCTCTCCTTTGCTTTCTCATAAAACACCTTTTGAAATATTATCCAATAAACCTCCCACATATGATCACCTTAGGATCTTTGGCTGCTTGTGTTATGGGTCTACACTTCCTAAAACAAGACATAAATTTTCTCCTAGAGCTACACCCGCTGTGTTTTTGGGTTATCCTCCTGCTTATAAAGGGTATAAATTGTTTGACCTTGCATCCAACCGTACTTACATCTCACGAGATGTCCATTTCATTGAAACTATTTTCCCTTTCAAAACCTCAATACCAACCCCTTCTTCATCTATACAGCCTCTTCCTATTTCTCTCCTCACACAAACATCTTCTTCAAACCTTCCACCCACTAAACCAACTAGAATCCTCAAGCCACCTAGCCATTTAGATGATTATATTTGCTCCTCCTCTACAGCTCATCCTTTTTCCAACTTCCTTTCTTATTCTAAACTTTCCCCAACATACTCAGCCTTTGTTAACTCATTAACTACTCATTTTGAACCTGCCTCCTATTCTGAAGCTTCACAGCTACCTGAATGGCAATCTGCCATGGTTGCTGAGTTACTAGCCTTGCAAAACAACAACACTTGGACTGTTGTCTCTCTTCCCCCTGGCAAGAATCCAGTCGGCTGTAAGTGGGTGTACAGAGTTAAATATAACTCTGATGGTTCAGTTGAGAGATACAAAACGCGTGGTTGCTAAGGGTTTCACCCAACAGGAAGGAGTAGATTTTTCTGATACTTTTTCACCCGTGGCCAAGCTTACATCAGTCCGGGTTATATTTGCACTTGCTGCCCTCAATCATTGGCATTTAATCCAGCTGGATATACATAATGCTTTTTTTGCATGGTGATCTCAATGAAGAGGTCTACATGACCTTGCCTCCAGGCTATCATGGACAGGGGGAGTCTATCCCTAATGCTGTCTGTCGCTTAAACAAGTCTTTATATAGGCTGAAACAGGCTTCTAGGCAATGGTTTGCCAAGTTTTCATCAATCTTGCTCTCTTTTGGCTTCACACAATCTAAGGCTGATTACTCCTTATTTGTGAAGCATTCTGATTCTGTTTTCTTGCACTTTTGGTATATGTGGATGACATTCTTGTTGTATCTAACAATTTTTCTGAAGAGCAGCAATTGACATCTTTATTGGACAGCAAGTTTAAACTTAAAAATCTTGGCCCTGCGAGATATTTTTTAGGCTTGGAAATAGCTCGTTCTTCTATAGGAATCTCTATTTCTCAACATCAGTATGCTCTCAAAATACTACACGATTCAAGTCTTTTAGGCTGCAAACCAAAGTCCACTCCAATGGAGGTTAATTCCAAGTTATCTATATATGAAGGAGACCTTTTGCCTGATCCTACTATTTTTCGAAGGCTTATTGGGAGGCTACTCTATTTGACAATTACAAGACCTGACTTATGTTTTGCTGTAAATCATCTGAGTCAATTCATGTCAGCTCCTAAGGTACCACATCTTCAAGCTGCCTATCGTATTCTTGCTTATATTAAAGCTACTGTTGGACAAGGGTTGTTCTTTCCATGCTCTTCTTCTCCCCAATTGAAGGTTTTCTGTGACTCTGATTGGGCTTCTTGCCTAGATAGCAGGCGTTCTGTTTCTGGGTTCTGTATCTTCCTTGGTACTTCTCTGATTTCTTGGAAATCCAAGAAGCAACACACTGTTTCTAGGAGTTCCGCTGAGGCTGAATATCGTTCAATGGCTCATGCTGCCTGTGAAGTTCTTTGGCTGCTTAATCTGCTTAAGGATCTTGGTATTTCTCATTCGTCCGCTGCACACTTGTTCTGTGATAATCAATCAGCCTTACACATTGCCGCAAATCCAGTTTTTCACGAGCGTAAGAAGCACATTGAGATTGATTGCCACCTTGTCCGTGATTGTGTCATTCGTGGCATCCTCAAGACCTTTTATATTCAATCTTCTCATCAGCTCGCGGACCTGCTTACCAAAGCTTTGCATCCATCTCATTTTTCTACTCTTCTCTCCAAGATAGGGATCATTAACATCTACTCCCCATCTTGAGGGGGAGTATTACACATTTTTTGTATTTTATTTTTCTATTATCCTTTTTCTGTTTTGTTAGTGGCCACGTCAGTCATTTTGGTTATAACAGATTCTAGATTATTCCTTTTACTCTATATATTGACACACTCTTGTACAGAATATAAAATCAATGAATACAATCAGTTTTTTGTTTATTCTTCCTCCTTTATTGTAATAGAACAATTATTAATGAACAAAGAAAAACAGGAATTGAAACATTAATTCGTCCCAGATCATGACTATCGCTATAACAGCAAAACCAGAAAGCACGGCGACAAACCTAAACCAGGGAGTGTCGTAACGTGTTGTCCTCTGTGGTTTGAAGCCTTTGGATATTAAATGATTGATAGCAACATAGATGAAGACCCCACAAACAATACCCATTGTTATAGCAAACATCCAATCTGCGGTGCTTCCTTGTGTTGTGGCATCTATGGCAATGCCAATCCCCACACCCAATGGAGCTTGAGACAGCAAAGGCCAATGAATATGCTGCTGTTGTTACAAAGGGTCTCTTAGGTAACATCCTTAGCAAAGTTATTCCCATTGCAATAGCGCAGAAAATAACTTGTGCAAGGATATTGTCCATAAGTTCCTCCATACGTCCGCCTTAGTACCTGAATTATATATTAGTTAATTAAACAAGTTTACTTATTATTAATCTGAATTTGAAGTATCATAAACCATAATCAGAATAAAGGGAAACAGATTGGAATTCCCAATAAATAATAATCAAATTGGTATATATTCCACAGGAAATGAACAACGTGGAAATATTAAGGCCTATTTGATTTGAGAAAATGTTTGTTGTTTTTATTCCTAACTTCTTCAAAAGCAATTTTAAAGATTTGTATATGAAATTGTGAAATTTTACATAGTTTTGAACCATCATGATTACAATTATTACATAAATTCGTACTATCATCGTCTCAATTAATCTCTACGTGACACATGCATATAATTAAATTTTATTAACATTCTTTCTTATAAACTAAAAACTATCCTATGTAATATTTTATTGTGAAGAGAGTCTTGTGATTTGTTTTTGAGGTGAGGGAGAGAAAACTAACTAACTTGCAACTCCAACTGCAATGCCCTCAAAAACTGAATGGAAACACAGTGCAAAGATGAGTAGAATGGTGTCTCCCACAGAAGAAGTCTTCAATAATACAGGGTTTGTTGTCTCCGCCACTGCGCAATGATCTCTGGCTTGGTCATGCTCATGCTCTTGGGGTGGTGTTGTCCCTCCTTCCAGTTCCACCACTTTGGCTTCCCTCTTGCTATTGCTGGTGACATAAGTGATGACCAGTCACCAAGCATGGTGAGAAGGTACGCATCAGATGAAGCCATATTTTTGGCAAATATACAAAATGGCTAATTCTTAACAACTTAACAAGTAATATAAAACAAATAACTTCCCAGCCAAACATTTCATGCATGCCTTTATGCATGGATTATTAAGTAATTGACAAGAATTAACTAAATTTTTAGTATTTAAATTTTTTTGAATTTGATTTTTAGTCTCTAAACTTTGATTTGAAATGTTAATATTCCTAAAAATTTAAAATTTTCATTTTTTAATTCCTGAACAAAAGTTTGAATCTATTATTCTTATTTTCTTAATAAGATTTCAAAGATTAAAAATTAAAATTTTTAAAAGTTTTGAGACTAAAAATATTAGTAAAAAAAAGTTGAGGGATATTAACCAATTAAATAAAAGTTTAAGGATTAAAAATTTTAATAAAAAAAGTTAAAAGAACTTAGCTAGTCAAATAAAGATTTAAAAATTAAAAATTAATTAATCATTAACAAAATCTATCGGAACTCATTCAAAACAAGCAACTTTGACTTCAAATATGTGTCACACTTGATCACACAATCAATTTTTTAACACTATAACTTTAATAATAGTCTTGAGTTTCTTTTAATTGCTCATAAAACCTAAAGTTTTTTTTTTATATTTCTTTAAAATCATTGGATACTTGATGAAAGTCGTAGCTCGAATGTAGCTGGTTTTGGAGGATATTTGAAGTTAGAACTACTTTCTCCTAACCAAGCTAAACTCATCGACAAACACCTTGGGTCCATCCATATATACATTTCTTTGGGAAAAGAAAAAAAAAATCACATTAGAAGATTCATTCCCCTCCTGTTATTACCATGTTGGATTTCGCCACAACTAGCGAATTCAGGATTCCCCTGGCCGCCCCCATCGACGTTGACTTGGTCCAACGGAGCAGAGGACAGCCAATATTTTGCCAACTAGTCGATAGAATATTGGATTTTTTTTTCTCTCTTGTTTTTTGGTACATTCAATAAACTATCTTCTAATGTTATAAATGAGTTTTAAAAGTCAACTAGTTTAGGGTTGCCCGACAGTTCTCTAATATTTAAAATTCAAACGTAATGGCAGTGCTGAAAGATTTGAAGGTTTGAAGTGATCTTCCTTCATGTAATAAGTTGTTAATATTCCCATTCTAAATGCTTCTCTAATTGAGAGGGAGAGGGAGAGGAGAGACCACACCATATATGTAAAGATCAAGTCAAGCCTTTTTTGTTTAAAAAACAAAATAGATTTATGCTTTGTCGGTCAAAGATGGGAAAATACTTTTTACCAAAAACAAGGGCAAGTATAGTGGTCGAGAAAGCTTCAACTTTAGTTGGCTGAAGGCCTGAACCAGGCGTGCCAAAATTTAGAATTGACAACTCATGTTGAAGTGCGAGACAGTTGTCAAATTCAATCCCCGAAGTACGATTAGTGAAAAATGTTTAACCGAGTCCTTTTGGAAAAGTTCAAAGCGGTTAAGGTTACAATCGAAAAAATCAATAGGGCTAATAAACCTTTATGGATTCATTCCACAACACTGCCAAGTGCCAAGGAGTTTAGTGAACCCCACAGCTAGCGGATACAGCACATCCATCCATACATATATGATACTATATCATAGCCAAAAAGACTAAAGTTAAGAAAAGGGAAAAATAACCTTTATCTTTTGACAACTAGGACCATGATTAGGATTGAAAAAACAAAAACAAAAAAAGCGAAGAAAAAAGGAATTCGTTCATGAAAGATGAAACGCATGGTATGCAAAGTGTCATCATCATCAAGCCAACATGACCATAATTCCAATAATCATCAGCACCAGCAAAAAGTTAGCTCCAAGAGTAAAATGAATGCCGCGCATATGGCACACAGATTCGCTATTCCCTTTTATTCTGCTGAATTTGGAATAATAACGATCAATATCTCCTTTCATCAAATTGGGAAAACATAGGACATAAAACAAAAAACAATGCTTACAAAGAATTTGCGGCTAAAACATGCCATATGAACATTAAACAAATCAAGTAATTAAGCCTGGCTTCTTCCCCCAAAACGTATGTTCTACAGCAAGAACAATCTTTCTCTCGAGTCCCCTTCGGTGAATCGTGTGTGGGGAAAAACATCTATTGATATAACGCAAAATGCAAAGAAACTTCGAATCTTAACTATCGTACCCAGTTCTATGCCTATTTACAATAAGAATCTCAAATTGAAAGCTTGTTTTCCAAAACCAACTCCATCCAAATCAATTTCCCAAGACCCAGGTTCTAGTACTGCTTCTTCTATTGAAGAGCGAAGTTGAAAGGCTACGGCTTCTAGTCAAAGCCCCAATTCTCCCAAACAAATTGCGGAAAATTCTCCCAAATCCACCACGACTTTCCCTAACTCTGCCGCTTCCAACTGCCAGAGAGATTCTTTGAGAACCTTCGTTGGAGTTCCCGCCACTCTCCATCTCAGTGTACACCACCGGCAAGGGGCTCTCGCCGGCGAACCTCCCGACGGCGAATCCGCCGCCCGGCAACCTCCATATGGTCAAGCCTACCGCCTCCTCCTCGATCTGGCCGGCGACTCTGGTTTCCGGCGCGGCTTGCTCCGACGGCAACTCGTGGCGGCACACCGGACACGAATTTCGCATCGAGAGCCATGGGAGAATGCAATCGGAGTGGTAGAGGTGCTTGCACGGCATCTCACGCGCCAACGCGCCTAGCTCGAAGGCCTCCTTGCACACGGCGCAGATCGTCTCCGAGGCGACGTGAGACTCGGTGATTTCCACCGTCGGCATTAACTCTATCGCCGCCTTCGACGCCGGCGGATTCTCCGGCCTCCCGAAGCCGTTGATCTCGATCTGCGAAACCTGCTCCAGCAACCGGTCGAATCCGGATCCGAGCAGAAACTCCGACATGGTGGACGGCAGCGGGCGGAGCCCCTCGCCGTCGAAGCCGTCGTAGTATAACTCAAAGCTGCTCTCCTCGTCCTCCCCTGGTCCCCGGAGCACGATCACCGGGATGAACGGCGAGTGGCTCCCGGCGTTGCGGCGGCGGCGGCGGCGGAACCCCTGCCTTGCGGAATGGGCGGCGGTGACCTTTTCGACGAAGCCGCCGTGGCAGCGGGGGCACACGACGTCGTTCTGCTCGTGGATGTGAACGAAGCGCGTGCAGCTGTAGCACCAATACGACGTCGTGTCGGAGTTCATTTTTGGAACGCAGAAGTTAAGAGTGGTTGACGAAATGAAATTTGAATTAGCGAAGGCATGAGGAATAGAGAGTGTGTATTTAAAAGAGTCAGAGTCACAGAGGAACGCGTCTGATGATGGCTCATGGCTGTGCTGGAAAATACATGGTAATTTCTAATTTCTCATTTTATTTATTGGATTCATTCATTCAGTTGAATAACTCATAAATCTGACTCGTGGGATTTGGTTTAGAGGGGATTAATGACAGATTATATTTATTTTATTTATTATTGACAAGACCCTGAGTGCCACCAACCTAAGCCACTCACAAAAAGGATAATTCCAAAATCCTTTTGTAAGATTTATTTCATTTCATACGCTAAATATTAAATGTTTGTTTGCTTCTTTTAAGATATTATTATTGAATGTATTTTTAATTTAATATTATTATAAAATTACTAATATAATGCAAGAGTATTTTTTATTTTGATTTTGGTTTTTGCATTTGAAACAAGTGGAGACTGAGACAAGTGACATGATTAGTTAGTTTATTACTTTACACGAGACAAACACGCTAAGGGCTGGATCACGAACTTGATTTGAATAATGTACCTTCATTCATGCCCACATTTCATTTCTAACCACTACTCAACTACACTAATCAATCATGATTTTTGTTTACGATACAGTAAATAATATTTTTAAAAGTGTCTCGACAAATAAAGGTATTAATGGGATTAAGTTAATGCAACAAATTCAGCTATTCGAACTAAATTGTTTTAAATTAATTTAATTAATTGATTTATTTTACTTTAAATTTATTATAATTGATTTGATTCTTAAATTTATATCTTTAACGCAAATGAACTTGATAATTTTTTTAAATTATTTAAATCTATGCATTCTAGATTTTAATTTTACTACTTTTTCTTTTAAAAAATTCTAATATTTAGATTTCTTATTTATTTTTCATTTCATTGAAAAATTATTTAATATTATAAAATGTATTTCTTTATGTTTAGCATCAAAATTATATAATATTTTAAATAAAATTTAATAAGCTATAATTATACAAAAATATAAATTAATAAAAATAATAACAATGCATGAAATTTATTTGTTTGTTCTTTAAAATAATTAAAGAGTATAGAATATAACTTTTTAATGTTTTTTTACTGTAACTTTTTAATGTTTAGTAGTATAGATTTCAGAAAATCATATAAACAAAAGATAATATTTAAATAAAAGGCACTAGTAATATAATAATTTAAATTTTAGTTTAATTTGACCATGAGAATCAAGTCAACCTAATCTCAATTAAATGGTTTATGTTTGAATTTGTTGGAAAAAATAAAAAATTAAACTAAATCAACATAATTAAATATAGTCAAATTAAATCTATTTATTATATCAAAACAATATAATTAAGCATAAACATGTTTAAATTAAATATTTTTTTACAGTAAACTAAATATATTTATTAAAGACACAAAAGTATTTAATGTATATTTTAGAGATTTTAAAATTATATATTTAATGTTTTTAATATATGATCATAGACACATCATAATAACAATAATTTTCTATTGAATTTTCCATTTTCGTTTTCGAATACATCAGAACATGCATAATTGGAGGTGCTTTCTTTCCTTTCAGTAATAATGTTTTATTGATTTTTTTTTTTTTGGGAAGGCAGTGTTTTAGTGATATTTAACAGCCACTAAAATTATATCCATAAGATTAAAGATTAATTCCTTCCATTATTGATTCCAACTAGCACGAGAATCTGAATTCAATTCCAAAACGTACATACACGTGTTGAGTAATCCATTGACCACTTCAAGACAGGCTTGATTCTAGTTATTTCTAGATCATTGCCAACAAGGGCGAATACAATAACGCATTTTTGACATACATAAAATGAAAAGAATAAGAACTATAAAGGTTATTCTATAGGAGTGCACCCCAAAAAAAACATCAAAACAAAACAAAAGTATGTTTATATATTATATTTACATCTAAGCTATTCTACGCTAATCAGTGGACTGGGTCACTGGGATATTAAACAGCCACTTTCTTAGATTCCTATTTCACTATTTTGAGCGATATTTTCATGGTGATGGTGATTTCCCGGTTCTGCCATATATATTGGACTTATTGAACTCATAACACTAACACATTATATATCTCATAACTCTAACACAATTTCAAAATCATACATTCTTAATTCTGAACATTCATTCATCATTAATATATTCTGTAACTATAGATTTCAGTAAATCAGCTACCAACAGACAACACATGCCAAAATGCAATACATGTAATATTTTATTTTCTTAAATTACTACTTAGACATACATTTTAACAATAATATTATATTAATTATTTTTTTACATTAATATTTTTTTATAACGTACTTAAAATAAGAAATATTAAACTATTATTTTTAGTATTTTAGTGTTTTACTTTATGTTAATTTGGCTATTAATTTTTTTGTGATATCAACTTAATCACTCAAGTGAAATCAAAATAATGATTCTATATTAGTTTATTATAGATCAAATTAAGAATTATATTTATGTTTTCAGTGTTTAATTACCATATACAACTAAATTTACTAATGTAAAATTTCAAAGGAAATATTTGGCTGAATTTCTTTGACACAAAGACGGCATATAAGATGAGTAAATAAAATACTGCATTTTAAAGATAACAGTTCTTAATTTCCGCCAAAAAAAAAATATTTGTCCAGAAATATTAGGAGATACTGAGATAGCGTCACTGACTTTCAAAATCTTCATCATTTCCACCTAGGAAAAAAAATATAAACAACAAAGAAATTTCGATGGTGCCTACTGTGACACTTATTATTTTAGTGCTTCAAAGCCCAAAACTCATAATGGATCGTCTTTCGCGAATGTAAACGGGCCTGAACCATTAACAGTGTCAAGTGAGTGGTCCGCGTCTGAACAAAAATAGAAACATTGTTTTGTTTATGAACCAAAAAAAACATGTTCGTAGGGTTTCTCAATAACTTAGATTATGATTCGTTTTCAGATAAAAAAAGAGTAATTTTGATATAAAAAGTAATTTTGTAAAAAAAATCAAAATTGTTGTTTTTTTATTTATATTATTGAATTTGTATTAAAACACACTCAAAACATTTTTAACTACAATTCAAACATATACTTAACAAGCAACTAATATAAACTTGGTCCAACACAGGTTGGGATTAGTCAATAAGTAAAGCTTTAACTATATAACACTTGTCCCAGACCAACTAATGGGTACTTCCCAGTCTCAAAGGATATTCCTGTCGAACAAAAAAGAATCCATTCTCACCCAACTACGAATCAATAACAAATTGATGTTCTCCCTTATGATCCCACTTATATAGGATCAACAAACATACCATTATATATACCCCCACCATTTGCATGATAAAGGTATGTAATTATATATATCTTGAAATTATTTATCCATCATTTGTTTTGTTTAACATGTACTAACTTGAATGGGTAAAGTCTTTATAAATGACATCTTATTATATTTAATTAGTATGTAAACTCACGTATCTAAAGAGGATTGTGAAACATATTCTATAGATTGATGTTAAGAATGACATTAAAATAATCTCGAATATAATATATAGTTGTCTTTCAAAAGGATAAAATGTATATTTTAAATTTAAGAGAAAAAGATATGACCTAGACTTAGGTGGTCAAATAACACATGTGATTTATGGTGGACAAAACAACTTCTGACCATAAGATTTTTTTTAAAAACATCGAATGATAATAGATTAATTACTTGCAACCGTCTGAATAATTTTTTTAGTAATTAAAATCATTTTGCATATTGTTTGTATTATCCCTTGTTTTTTTCGTCTTTCCTTCCACCTGCCGTCATGATTTTGCCTCATGCAGCCGCCATATGCGATCTTCGATCGGTGATGACTTTTTTTCTGCCAATTTTCTTCATTATAGTATTTTAATGAAATTAGGTGTGATAGTTACCTGCTATAAACAATTATAGTTAATGGTCTATCACAAATCACATTCTCAACTGGTCCATCGAAGAATTCGCCAAAAAAAATGTATAATTTAAACATTTTTTTTATCGAAATAATTTAAACATCTTTAGAAAAAAGAGAGTGTAAAATAGTAAAAATATCACATAATATTGCCAATGAAATATAACCACTCGGACATCTTTTTTGATATTGATAATTTCTCAACGAAAATACTATGTGTATATATAATTTGCAATAAAAAGAAAGTATAGAAGTTTGATGTGAGAAATAAAAATATTTCATCGTAATGGAACATAACATGTTATCATTTTTTCTCTCTTTTTTTTCCTGAGGGCACATGTTATCCTTAGGAGCATATACATTCATATTAACGAAGCTCTAGCAAATCACGTTGAGTTAATCATCATATATAAAATAATTTTATATTATCATTTAATCATAAATAATTATTAATATAATTATTAAAATAATTATAAAAATCAATAAATTTATCATATATGATAAATTATGATTAAATATATGTTTGTAAGCACATTTCACACGTAAATCCATTTAAAATTTCTCGTCAAACTATTAATTGTATCCCAAAACTACAATACAAAACTTCCATGTTGGCATGTGTTTCCTGTTAGCAAATGTCGAACCAAATTATGAATAATAATGTAAAATTGTTTACACTATGTGTGTATAACATATTTTTTCAATGAAAGTAACTACTACATAGCTATAGATACATACACAAAAGGGAAATATTAGTGATGCCCGTGTGAAAGTTATAGGATTTTTATTTTTTATTTTTCTCCTAGCTGTATTTATACTGCTCTTAGAGCTGATTTGGCTCAAGTGAGCTTCCTTAGGGGGCTTTTGAGCCTCTTAGTTTTTCCAATTTACCAAAAAAAAAGTCTATTCTTGTGACTAAGTTGATGATAATTTAATTCCTGAAGTAATAAAAAATTTAATTTAATTCTTAAATGAGTAAAAATATGATAAATTTATCTTAAAGTTAAATTTATGGACCATTTTATTATTAAATTATAATGTTTAATAATCAATTTTATATTAAATTATATTTTTAGAGGATAAATTTAACACTGAATTATAAAGTTCACAAATCAATTATCATTAAATTATACATGATGCATAATTGTCTTAATTTGTACTCATCTAAAAAGATTAAATAAAAAAGATTTATTCTTTCAAAAATTAAATTATCACCAATTTAATCATTTAACATCAAAATGGTCATTTATTCAAATAATTTATGTCAGCGTTGATGGATCAGGTTGATTTTTTTAAGGAGATCATGTTGAATTTTTGTATTCGAAAGACTTATTAGATTAGTGATTTTTTCCCAAAACGTGAACCAAATGAAACGTTTTAAACTTATTTATATTAAGGATAAGGTTTAAGAGCTAAATCTTTCAACTGAGTCAGAATTGAATGCAGTCCTTGTCAAGTGCAAGCTGATATTACCTTATCCAAGTCGAATCCACTTATGTCACGCCACTAGTTACCCTTAATTTCAAAATATTAGGGATACCCCGTCCCCATGTCTTATGACGACATTTGAAAATTATCACAAAATTCAACTACCACTACATGGTTGTGAGTTAACACATTCAAACCCTGAAAGTATCATCACACTCGAAGTCATACAAACTATACATTTTATCCATGACTCGAAGTGATATAGCACTTGAACAACCACGTGCCATTGGGAAAGGAGGATTTTTATCCTACATCCAGATTCCAGAGTTGGATTTGGGTAAAAACTAAAAGACCCCTTACATGTAGTATTTTTTTATTACAGTGAAGGATAAGTTTTTTCAATCGATAGTCAATATGATATAGTTTCTATCGAAACATTTTAAAAATTATATATATATATATATATATATATATATATATATATTGAGATACTAACATTTATATTTTTAGTATTTATAAATTATTTATCAATATGCTTTTTAAATAGTACAGTATATTGTTTTTATTTCAATAAATAATCTATAGTTCAATTGTTGTGGGCAATATGCTTATGTTTTGAATGCCAGATTCTGTAGTTATTCATAATGTTATAGCCCCTTGAATTGATGACAGCTTTTCCAGATGGGTGAAACCATTTATGGCAATTTAATTAGCCGAGTAAAGGTAAGTAAATTGCAGTTAAATTCATGAGATGTTAGATCCTTGCAACTTGCAAGTCAATAAATTGCCTACCCAGCATTAATTGTAGGAACAACTTGATTTACCATGTACTCAATACTATTGTGAGTATTGTTCGTTGCACCTAGATACCCAAGAAGAAAAAATCAAAAAAACAAAAGGCGATAATTTTTTAAGAAATTAATTTGATGTATTGTATAACATTTTAAATTTTTTATATTATATCCAATCATAATTTATTATATATGATAAATTTATTGAATTTTTATAATAATTATTTTAAAAATATATTAAATTATATTTTTAATAATCATTTTTTATTGATTGATCATGAAAACATGATTAGTACATAAATATTAAATTATTATTTTATATAAATAAATTTTGTAATAATATTATTTTAAAAATATTTATTTTATTTAAATCTTATATAATAAACAAATTCTTAATTAATCAATACTAATAAAAATAGTTATATTAATTAATTTTACCTGACATTGTCATAAATTTATATTCCAATATATATATATATATATATAGTTATTTTTTAAAAGGGAGGTGACAATCAACTAAACATTCGCGGATATAATTCTAACTAACTTATAAAATTAATTAATTTAAGTAGTGATTAGACATAACAATCATACTCACAATCTAATGATTAGTTTTTTTTTCTTCCAACCAATGATTATAAATTATATTGTCGAGTGAGTCACTAAATCTATCCATCATTTATAATAAATTAAGAATATAAAAAAGAAATTAGCAATCTATCTATTTAAAATTACTACTACCATTTGTTTATTATATAAAGATCTGGAAGTAGTAATAAATAAAATATTTAAATATATAAATTATATTTTAAATTTATAATGAATAAATTAAATTTGGATATAAAATTATTTTTAATTATTTATTTATTTTATAATAAAAATGACGCCTTCCAAGATACAGAAGAGAAAAAGGAAACAAATTATGTTAGACACAATAACAAAATTTACATAATTTTGTATAGTTTTTTCCCCTCTCGTATTCAGTATTACTAATGTGAAATGAAGGATATTCTCCAAACCTATTTCATCACGAGCTCAACTATAAACACTGGGTATAAGAAGTAAAAGGTAGGGCTACCCTGTCCCTTGGGAGTTGGGGGACATAAAGTATTAATTAAGAGTGATTTTTTTTCTTCTTTTTGAATTGGTATTAAGACTTAGGAGTAGATTTAAGTTCAGTAAAAAAAAAAAAAGTTGTTTATATACACACACATATAAAAATTAAAATTAAAATGGAATAAGATTAATTTTAATAAGAAAATTTATTATTCTGATAGTACTAACACGTGAGAACAATTCTATGTTTCTCTATTTGTATCTACCTATTTATCTATTTATACAAATATTTGTAATTTTTTTAATAACTCGAATGTTTTTTTTTAGTTTTAAAAAATTATTATATAGTTTTTAATAAGAAATTTGTAGCCGATAACATGTAAATAAGTGGTTGATTAAATTTATTTATAATTATTATTTCAATATAAATAAATAAACCCTAATTAATAATTTCAATAAACTACTCAGTTATACACTATTAGTTACAATTTTATTTATCGCTTAATATCAAAATAAAATAAATTCATTTATCACTTATTTAATAATTTTTAAAACTAAGTAAATACTAATTACTGTATTTATTTAAATTATTGGGTATTGTAACAATAATTCAAGAAAATTAAAGGTACGTTTACCTTTAAAATATTTTATAAGATGAGATTGATACAATTTTTTCACATCATTTGTAATTTTAAAAATGTTATCATAAAATAAATTTAAACCCTGCAAAATTAGTTAATAAATATATCCTGTGAATGTGTTTTAATTATTTAAATATTTCAGTTCTTTAAATATAATATTTTTGTTTACTTTCTTAATTAATATTTTAAATATTAAAATGTGTGTAAAAAATTTATATTATTATATATTTTTATAACCTCTCTCTAAATATTCTATAAGAAACATATCACATAAAAATTAAATTCATTCAATATTCTTATAAACATAAAAAGACATTAATAACCATGCTAGTATTAAAAGAAGAAAAATGTTAATCAATATTCCTATGCCTCTAATTATGGAAGTAAAATAAGATTTTTTTCTTGAGATGCATAAATATGTGTTCTTCTATAATTTTTTAAAATATACTTTTATATACTAGTTTCTAATAATTTATTCTTCTTTTAATTCTTTAACACTACTCAACAAGACTTTGTTTTGGATATTGAGTCAACAACACCATTAAAAGAATATACTGGAAAATACTTGATAGTACGGAAATATATTTGTCAAATCTATACGAATGTGCAAATTGGTCGATAGTTTCAAAGCTTATCTTTTATTTTAATAAATTTTAATTAACTTTTATTTTGAAAAATAAAATTCACCCAATTTGTGTGATTTGTACAACTTAACTTTCGTAGGAAAATAGCATCGCTCCACAAAAAATTACTCCTAAAAAACTCATTAATATTACATGTAGGATAGATTTCCCAAAACCGAAACTAAAACCAAGGAAGCAGGAATGGAGAGTGAGGAAAGAGTGGGGGCAGATGAAAAATAGAAAATTTAGACCGGAAATTTTTTACTGTTTTTATACTTCCTCTGTGACATAATAATGTGTTGAAATAATTGTTATTTTTATTTCTTAATATATTATTAATTTATTTTTTTATCTCTTTTATAATATTAATAATATGAGTTATAAAAATTAAGATTAAATTATCAATAAATTATTTGTGTGATCTGAACATGATTTTTTTAAATAAGATATCAGGTTAGATTATGTGAATAAAAAAATGTAATTATAAATAAAAATTTCATTAAAAATGACTAGTTATATTATTTGAGAGAGGTTAATCATCAATAAAGTTAACAAATATTCTAGATTAATGTTAGAATAATAAAAGAATAATTTTGTAAATTATTTTATTTTTATTTATTTATCAGTTTTTTATTCACATAAAATAAGATAATTATAATGAAAAAGAAAAAATTACCCTTATTTATTTGACTAAATTTCGCCTTATTTTTTATTCAACAGGCGAATCTATTAATCCTACGTGTCAGTTGCTCACAGATTCTATTTTTGCATTTTCCAGCAAAAAAAATGGGAAACCCCTCTCTCTTTGGCCACGGCAACAATCCCACTACATCCGTCGCTTATCACTTGGTCAATAGCCCCTAATTCTTTGGAAATATAAATGCACTAGTAGTATTTATTTTAGATATTTTTGTAAAAAAAATGGATAATTGGGAAATTGAAAAATAAAAAACCCAAATAAATATGGGTTGGGTTTGCCATCAGTATTGACATATATAATCCTCCTCGAAATAGAAGAAACAAAACCCTAAGGGTTCTTCCAATCGCCGCCGGATTTTAACCCTTACATCGGCACTCTCTCATTCCATCGTGTTGCACGAACCCTCACCTCAATTTCACCCTTATTACTAATTTCTCTTCACTAATTATGCCGTGCTTAAATTTGTTTTCCCAACCTGACTGATTCTTCAGTTAATTTTCGTTTCAGCTCTGCGAATGACCTGGGTATAATTTTCATGGCCATAATTTATTGTGACTATTATTGTTTTGATTTTAAGTTTTGTTCGCAGCAGTTACGAATGACCACGCCTGGAGTTGTGAATATGGGGCTTACGCGATTTGGTGGGAAAAGTTTGGATTTTTGAGTTGTTTAGTGGTTTAGAGTTTGAGGGTAGTGATCAGGTTGTGGTTGGTGAAACCCCGATGATCAAATTGAGTTTTTGATAATGTTGTCTGAATTGGGGAGAAGACCGATGCTTGGTGGTAACGAGGGTTCCTTTGGGGATGAATTGGAGGAGATAGGGATGTTGCTTCGTGAACAACGAAGACAGGAGGTTGATGATCGTGAACGTGAACTCAATCTGTATAGGAGTGGATCGGCGCCTCCAACTGTGGAAGGTTCCCTGAGTGCAGTTGGAGGGTTGTTTGGAGGCGGTGGCGGCGGCGCTGGCACCGCCGCTGGTGCGGTGTTTTCGGAGTTTTCTGGGGCCCAAAATGGGAATGGATTTGCTTCTGAGGAAGAGCTGAGGTCTGATCCGGCTTATCTTTCATACTATTACTCCAATGTGAATTTGAATCCCCGGCTTCCGCCTCCTTTGCTCTCAAAGGAGGATTGGAGGTTTACACAGAGACTAAAAGGTGGAGCTTCTGTTCTTGGTGGAATTGGAGATCGGAGAAAAGTGAACAGGGCTGATGACAATGGTGGCAGATCATTGTTTGCGACTCCTCCCGGTTTTAACATGAGGAAACAAGAGAGTGAGGTGGAGATTGAAAATCCAAGAGGTTCGGCTGAGTGGGGTGGTGATGGACTCATTGGTTTGTCTGGCTTAGGTCTTGGCAGCAAACAAAAGAGCCTTGCAGAAATTTTTCAGGTGGCTTTCTTCTTTCTTGCGTTTTGATTTTTGGATGCTTTACTCCTTTGCATCTGCCTCTTTTTCCTTACACTGTATTATGTGTCATTTTTACTCTGATCTTTGTACGAAATAAGAGACGGTTTTTCTGAGATGGAAAATGTGGGGTTTTGATGTTTGAACAGTTGGTTAAATCCCGTTCCTGTGCGAATTTAAGTTTTGTTCACTGCTAAATTTAAACATACCGCTGTTTCATATACTTTTTTTTTTTAGCTTTTCTAAAATGTAATTTCTAGATCTTGTGTTGTTTGAAAATGGCAGTATAATATTCATCTGAAGCTTTTTCTTTGTTCCTTCTTATTTGTCAAGTAGTCCTCCACCCTTTTAATTCATACCGGCTGAAATATTGGTCCTCATAGTTCTGTACCTTGTTCTATTGCATTCCTGTAAAATCTTTTGGGTGCTCATACACAAGTGTCAGACCGATTTATGATGAATTTTTTTATGTTTATTTGTATGTTTTACCCTTTTTTCTGCTTCCCATAATTTATACCCAATAATTGCACAGGATGATTTGGGACGTAATGCTTCTGTCACTGGCTTTCCATCTCGTCCTGCCAGCCGTAATGCATTTGATGAAAATGTCGATATCATATCATCTGCTGAATCAGAGCTGGCTCATTTACGCCGTGATTCCTTGGCCTCTGATACCTTAAGATCTGGATCAAATGTCCCTGTGTCATCTGCTGCCCAAAATACTGGCCCACAAGCTTCATATTCTTATGCTGCTGCACTAGGTTCTTCCTTGTCGCGTAGCACTACTCCTGATCCACAACTTGTTGCTAGGGCTCCCAGTCCTTGCCCCACACCTATTGGGGGTGGGAGAGTTGTAGCTGCTGAGAAGAGAGGTATTAACAGTCCTGATGCATTTAATGGTGTTTCATCTGGAGTCAATGAGCCTGCAGATATTGTGGCTGCATTGTCTGGCATGAATCTGTCAGCTGATGATGTGTTAGATGGTGATAGCCATTTCCCATCACAGGTTGAGTCAGATGTTGATAATCATCAGAGATACCTATTTGGCATGCAAGGTGGTCAGGATCCTGGCAAGCAACATGCATACTTAAAGAAGTCTGAATCAGGACACTTGCATAAATCAGCTTACTCCAATTCAGGTAAGACTGGTGGGAGTGTGTCAGACATCAACAATCCATCTTTGGATAGGCATGCTGAGCTACAAAAGTGTGCTGTTCCTCCCAATAACTCATACTTCAAGGGATCACCTACCTCAGCTTTTAGTGGTGGAGGTGGCCTGCCTGCGCAGTACTCACCCTTAGATGGTACTAATTCAGCATTTACTAACTATGGCCTGAGTGGGTACGCTGGAAATCCAGCATTGGCATCCTTGGTGGCTAGCCAACTTGGAACTAGTAATCTGCCACCCTTATTTGAAAATGTTGCTGCAGCATCAGTGATGGCAGCTCCTGGAATGGACTCAAGAATTCTTGGAGGTGGTGTGGCTTCTGGAGTCGCTGCTCCATCTGATGTGCATGGTCATGGTAGAATGGGAAATCAAATTGCAGGTGGTGCTCTTCAGGCTCCTTTTGTTGATCCCATGTATCTTCAGTATATAAGGTCATCTGAGTTTAATGCTGCACAACTAGCTGCTCTCAACGGCCCTTCTGTGGACAGGAACTACTTAGGCAACTCATACATGAATTTACTTGAGCTTCAGAAGGCTTATCTTGGGACGCTGCTTTCACCTCAGAAGTCACAATACAATGTTCCTCTGAGTGCGAAATCAGGTGGCTCCAATCATGGTTATTATGGAAATCCTGCGTATGGCTTATCTTACCCAGGAAGTCCAATGGCAAACTCTTTATCTACTTCTCCTGTTGGATCTGGAAGTCCTATTAGGCACAGTGACCTGAATCGTTTTGCATCTGGAATGAGGAATTTAGCTGGGGTCATGGGACCATGGCACCTAGATGCTGGGAACATGGATGAAAACTTTGCTTCATCACTTTTGGAAGAGTTTAAAAGCAATAAAACAAAGTGTTTTGAGCTTTCTGAAATTTCTGGTCATGTTGTTGAATTCAGGTATAGATTTTTTTTCCTTGAGTTTTTTTGGTGTTTAATTTTATATTGCCATAATGTCTACTGATGAATTAAGTTCAATGATTTTGCTCTAACATGCAGTGCTGATCAATATGGGAGCCGGTTTATTCAACAAAAGCTTGAAACTGCAACAACTGAAGAAAAAAACATGGTTTATCAAGAAATCATGCCTCAAGCTCTTGCTTTGATGACTGATGTCTTTGGTAATTATGTGGTTCAGAAGGTAATCATTACCCACTCTCTATATTGCCTATGCATGGTCAAATGTTTCTCTTTTATGGATCTTGTAGCGTGACAATTGGTATCTGGCAGTTTTTTTGAGCATGGACTTGCATCCCAGAGAAGAGAGTTAGCCAACAAGCTTTTTGAACATGTTCTGACGCTTAGCCTTCAAATGTATGGTTGTCGGGTCATTCAGAAGGTATTCACAGCTATGGGTGCTAGTATTTGACATTTCTATGTATGGCTCTGTATCCATAATGTTCTGAAGATGCCATCCTTTTATATTTTTTTTTATTGTGCTCTTCAGGCCATAGAAGTTGTTGATCTGGACCAGAAGATAAAGATGGTTCAAGAACTTGATGGAAATATCATGCGTTGTGTGCGAGATCAGAATGGCAATCATGTAATTCAGAAATGTATTGAATGTGTCCCTGAAGATGCAATCAACTTTATTGTCTCAACTTTTTTTGATCAAGTTGTGACACTATCAACCCATCCATATGGTTGCCGGGTGATACAGGTAAGATTTGTTCAGTGCTTATATTACTCCTTTTGCATAATTATCTTTTGCATGCCTAAAATCCCTGACCTTGTCATAATTATCTTTTGCATGACAGAGAGTACTGGAGCATTGCAAAGACCCTAACACCCAGCAAAAAGTTATGGATGAGATTTTAGGAGCAGTTAGCATGTTAGCCCAGGATCAGTATGGCAACTATGTTGTCCAGGTAAATCTATTATGATTACTTAATAGTTTGGACTTCAATGCCACAATTGTGAGAGGTACTTATGGTGTGGGTTTACTTTTGGTTGGGTATCCAAACAATGCTCGTGTTTTCCTGAAATTAACCCCTTTTGTTTCGAGTTTTTTTTACTGAGATTCTGTCAATTGACTTTAAGGTATGAATGTCTTCTCTTTGTTTTGATTTAAGGTCATTTGCTTAGGATTTAATACTTTGTTTTATTTTGAATGTGTTTGAAAGCATGAACTCGTCAGTCATAAATATAATTGTTACTTACTTTTTTTAATAATCTGTTACTGGATGTTATAACTGGCAGTCCTTTTGGCTTTATGTGTATAACATGTCATCCAATTTTTTTCTTGTGATATATGGGCTTCTATCTTCACTCAAATGCTTCTGATCTCTTGCTTCGTTTCATCTTCTCTTTAAATAACAGCATGTACTTGAGCATGGGAAACCTCATGAGCGATCTGCCATTATCAAGGAATTAGCAGGAAAGATAGTTCAAATGAGTCAGCAGAAGTTTGCCTCAAATGTTGTGGAGAAGTGTTTGACCTTTGGAGGTCCTTCTGAACGCCAATTACTTGTGAATGAGATGCTTGGTTCCACAGATGAAAATGAGCCTCTTCAGGTTTTTCTTTCTTACCTATATCCCCACCCTCCATAGAAAACCCCCCCTCAAGATCCCCCTTTCTTTGACACAATTTGGCATTTAAAGAGATATTAGTTGGGCTAAAAGTGATTTGATGATAATGAAATGGGGCTATTTTGCTTGCTCCGTCAAGGCTTGAAATGCCAATTTTTGTCCAAATATGGTGAATATGAGGTAGGCTGAAGTGTCAATGATCTATTGGTGAACAACTGATTATTCTGGAGACATTAGAATTATCTGTCCAATTTAGCTTTAAGTAGGGTGTTACTCTAATTAAAATATCTTTGACCCAAAAATTTCTTTAGATGTTAATATTCTGAATGCATCCAGGATTGTTTTAATGTTTGAACTGAACAAAATGTTGTCACATTCAATATTTTGATTAAACTTTGATCCCCAAAGTTTTCTGGTCTAGAAAAAATATGGTTAATTTTCTTTTTCTTATAATTTAATACACTGGTGAGGATAATTGTAATGAGTGCTCTAGTTATACCAAACTCTCAGCACATCTTCAAAATTGATAGTAGGACTCGTACATTCCTTCTAATGATATAAATCTGGTTCCTCTTATATGCAGGCAATGATGAAAGATCAATTCGCCAACTATGTTGTACAAAAGGTGCTGGAGACTTGTGATGACCAACAGCGAGAGCTAATTCTTTCACGAATTAAAGTTCATTTGAATGCATTGAAAAAGTACACCTATGGAAAGCATATTGTTGCTCGTGTAGAGAAACTTGTTGCTGCTGGAGGTAATTATTTCTTGCTTGCATTACCGCTACATTGCTGCATCATGTCTATGGTTTAGATGCATGTTTGTGTGAATATGTGCATGAATAGGTGATACGCACACCTGAATTACCCTGCCAATTATATGCCTTCAGTGGGATACTTTACTGTTTACTTTTGATCTGCTAAGGTATTACGTTACATTACGTGTAGTTTGCCAACTGGGTCATGTAATTTGTTGCAGAGAGGAGAATTGCTGCTCAGTCTCCTCATCCTGCTTAGGTGGGCATAGAAAGTTGTTTGTACAGCTAACTGAGGCTAGTGTGAGCTTCCTCCTCTCTTTCCCTGCATCCGGAGGTTATGTTTATTCCTATCTCAATCTGTCGTGATGGGTAGTGGCCGATTGGAATTAAAAACACTATCGGTTTTAATGAAGAACTGTACATTTTGTAGTCTAAAGTTTATACATAGAAGAAGAATTTAAGTGAGGCGAGGCGAGGCTCAGATTTGTAATACTTACCTAATGCCCCTGCAGCAGAGGAGATAAAGTGACAATACGAGCCTTTTTAAGGATGTAAAGTTTTATAAAACGAACGGTGAGGTAGTTTATAAGTTGACGCGACTGTACAAAATGTTGGCATGTGGAGAGCTGTTTATGTTTAGGTGAGAGCAGGGTTTTTCTTTCATGTATGTTTATTGACTTTATTATGCCCCAATTTTACAAGTTCACTTTCCCCTTCATTTATATCTTGTGATTGCGATCGTATGTCTTAACAACTAGTACTAGCAAAGTCAATTTCACGAGTTGTGTCACATGTTTTGATGGAAAATCTGACATTAATTTGGACACATTCTCATTAATTTTGGTGGTTTAAAACCAAATCCATCAAACAATAAGACGAACGAGTTTTTTTAATAGTGACATACTAGTTCTTGTGATCAACGTGTTCATATTTATTTTCTTCATCTTTGATGAAAGTGGAATAAGCAACTGCAATGAAGAAAATGATTTTAAGAGGTTGACAGAAATCAGCTTATTTTCTGCCTCGAGTATCTGGGGAATTTCAAATGATTGAATCCAATTAGTCAATGAGTTTAAACGAACCAGTCCGAAAATTGATAGATGCCTGGAAAGTTTTTTATGACATCCAACCATGTAATGATATCTTTAAAAGTAGCATATCAATACTGGCTGTTCTTTTGTTTCCTACAATTTGATTACGCTTTTGAATATTACAAGTTGCAAATTGTAATAGACATCTGTACATTTCTTCGTTTCCCGCAAAGTAAAGAAACGAAAATTGAAAAGAACAAGGCCAAACGTGGTTTTTTGGATATCGGAGATGAAAGAGACAAAGATCTTGTTAATTAACCAGTACTATAATAACATTAATTAAGGAATCCAAAATTTCTTTATTAGAAATAAATGAAGGATTTATTGTAAAATCACTGTAGAATGATAGAAAGTGGAAAGTAATAAAGAAAAAAAATGAAAGAAAACTAATTTTTTTAGAAGAAATGTTAGTAACGCATTCTTTTTAACTTTTTTTTATTGATTAAAATTTATTAAAAATTATAGATTTTATTAAATGATTTTTCTCATGATTTGATAATTTTTTATAAATTTTAATCAATGATAAAATATGTTAGAAAGAGTGAGTTATTCACATTCCTCTCTCTAACGGCATATAAATATTACTAAAAATGTTCATTTTTATCATCACATTTTAATGTAATTATGGTTAACTAAAGTCAACAAATAAGTGAATTAAATGAAACTTTTATTTACTACGTTTTAGTCAAATTCGATTGGCAGATTACACGTTCTATCTTTGTTGAAAGAAATTAGACGCTGGGATGGGATAAGAGTAGGCCGCATAGGATAAGTGCATAACCATGAACCAGGAACCAGGAGCCGCCAATGATTCACACTGCACATACATAATAAAAAATAAAAAAGGAACATCGACGATTCATCATATCATATGAATTTCAAACAAAAAGCCAATAATGAACAACCACAACGTAGACATGGGGCAGTTTCAATAAATTATGAGGTCCATTCAGTGTTTCCTGAAATGTTATGTTGAAATGAATTTAATTTAACTAATTAATCCAACAAGGAAAATTACTCACATTCCGCCGTTAAAACATGTTTTGTTTTGTAAACTCAAAATCACACTGTGATGAGAACTAAGCAATAGCAACACGGAAAAGACAAAAAAGAAAAGAAAAAGAAAGGTTAAAGTAAAAATCCATTTGAATGCAAGGCAAGAGGACCTGAAATGGTTCATTCATCAACCTCGTCTTCAACAAATTTTTGGCCAAATCCTCTAGGTCCTGCCCTGGCTCTGCCCACCTTCTTCTTCTTCTTATTCTTGCCCTTAGCAGCTTCTTCTTTCTCAAACTTCTCTTTCTCTCTCTTCTGCAGGAAATCCGTCACTGCTAGATAGATAACCTGCAATACAACAAGCAGAACTAGGCGCATTCAGAACATAACTACAAAGGATAAATGACCTTTTTAGTCTCTGAATATGTAAACTCTATGAAAGAATAAAAATCTTAATTTAATTTTTAAATGTATAAAAGTGTGACAATTAAGTATTATTTATAATTTAATAATAAATTAATTTTCAAACTTTATAATTTAATATTAAATTGATTCTAAAGGATACAACTTATCAAATTGATCGATCAACATTACATAATACATAATAACAAAATAATCTCACAAATATAATACAAAATTATCACACTTTATACAATTTCAAGGACTACATTAGGATTTTTACTCTTTCAAGAATTAAATTGCGATCTGTTTACAGTTTGAGAGACTAAAATTTTACCAAACTGAAAGAGAGTTAAGTAGGGAGCTGTTTTACAGTTTTACCCCAATAGTGATAGCAGATAGGCCAACGAAAGCAATAAAGAAAAGTGCGGATACGACTGTGGCCACCCCTTGATCGGTGGTTTCGTACAATTTTTCCGCAGCATCCAGCGCATCTTCGGCAGCAGCAGCAGCAGGAGGAGGAGGCAGAAGAATGCGTGGGAGTGTGTTGTTTTTCTGAAGTACTGGGTTGTGAAAAAGGAGGAACTTTTTGGATTGGAGGGGTGGAAGAGTTGTGGTAGTTCTAAGAGTAAAAGAAGAGAGGAAGGTTGCTGCAATTTGTGGAGATGAGGATGCAAATGTGGTGGCCATTGCTGCAATCCTCATCACTGCCTCAGCTCTCCAACAGGATTTTGGATGCAGTTCTAATACAAGTCTACTCTGCTTTCTCTCAGATAATATTTATTTAGGCCCTTCAACTCACAGGTTTCTTTTCTTTTTGTGGGCATCAATTGTTCCTCCTACCATAGGCCCAATAGCATAAAGCCTCACAAGTCATATCTACATCTTGCATCAAACATCTAAACATTTTGTTTTAAGATCTTAATAATGCAGGTTTTTATATTTTTATTTAATTTTAAATTATTATTTAAATTACTTTAAGATAATAATTTTAAAAATCATTAAATTTATATATATATATATATATATATATATGTAGTTTAATATGTAAAATTGAGAAATACCATGCCTCAAAAAATAAAATGCAAGAGTAAAGTTATCTGGAAATAGTTCAAATTGTAACTTATAGAGGGTGATAATCTATTCTTCGATTTTTTTTTTTTTTTTTTTTTTGTGATAAGAGAGCGATGTTCGTGTTCCGAAGATTGATCCAGAATCCTCCTATGAATGACGATAAGAGATGAGAGAACAAAGCTTTGGAGATAAAATGCATGGAATAACTCTCCCTCTCACTGCAACTGCAAACACCTTCCTTTTGAGATCTCTTCTACCACTTACCACTCCACCAAGTTGTTGCATACCCACTTGTAAAATTAGCTACGGATTTCGTTTTAACCATTCTCAGTGGAAGCACCATAAAACAGGAGGATGGAGCAATAGGAATAGAACAATGGTGGTGAGAGCAAGGCGTAGCGAGTCACCGTATGAAGTTTTGGGCGTGTCTCCATCAGCATCCGTTGACGAAATCAAAAAGGCCTATCGGAAACTTGCTCTTAAGTATCATCCCGATGTTAATAAAGAGGTAATTGCTTTTTTAACGCTTGTCAATGTCATTGCTCCCTTGTTAGGATGCTAATCGTTTCAAGTTGCAGCCATATTGTCCCAATTCCTCTTTATTGTATGTTTCTCTAATGTTTAGCTTCGGGGGTGGGGGATTCCTCTTTAGTAGCTGGATACTTCTCTATGGATAGATTAAGGTTGTGTGTTATTGGTTATCATTGTGTCTGGAATGGATCAAAATTGTACCATCAATATTGACTGGTTTGTGCAAAGCATAACTCGGACTTTGCTTATCTCCAATGGAAAGGTATAGTACTGTTGAATTATGTGAGGGTACTCTTTACTGAGTAATTCTGCACTGATGGTCTTTTCTGCATATGCAAGATTTCGATTGTGGTAACAAATTTGGTATAGTTTGGCACTCTCCACTTTAAACACAGCTACTATGTTGATTGTATGCCCTAATGTCCTTCAATGAAAAGATGAATTACATAATCTGGCTGTGTCACAAGGTCTTAGTGATTTGTATCCATGGTTCCATTGCCATCAGAAACTATAAGTTTCACCAGAATTTTCATGAATGGGCATTTACCGATCTAGATCCACATTTAATATATAGCCTGATTATTGACTCTCCTGCTTAGCAAAGCACATTCATTCCCTTTTACATGTGTACTAGTTCTCATAAGTTGAAAAAACTGTGGATATAGATGGTTAATTAACTGAATGTGACATATCAGGTCATGACCCTCATGTGCCTTGTAATTGGAATATCGTCTTCCAATCTTGAATTTTACTTAAAAGTTTTCAGCAAAAATTATAATAGTGATGTCTCCAAAAAACACAAATCAGAAATCAGAAAAAACAAATGTAAACTTGATCACAGGGACAAATTTGTAAAAGCTTGCTGTAAGCATTACGCTGGAAGTGCTTCAATGATGTAACACTTCTATTTTGGATTGTGTGTCAGTGATCGTTCACATTGATTTTTACTATATTCCTAATTAATGTATTAATAATTAACCATCAGAAGATTGAAATATGTTGTGCTTATTTATGTATTTTTAAAGTTTCTTTTCACAGGATAAGGCACAGGAGAAGTTTATGAGGATAAAACATGCATACAATACATTGCTAAATTCTAGTTCCCGCAAAAAATATGATTCTGGAAGTCGAGGTTACGATTTTTCTCAAGGAAGCCGAAGTAGGAATGTACAAGCTGAAGAAGAATTTTATGGACTAGGTAAATATTAATAATCATATGCAATATTGTTTGAATATCTAGCTACAAAACTTTACTTTTGAATATGTTCTTCATTTTTATAATTACATTTACACATCTGCAATCCTTTTTTCTTTTTATTCTTTTAAAAGGAGAAATATACCGAGTTCTATAAACTCAAAATAGCGGAAGGGAGATATGCTCCTCAACGTGAATGATTAGATTAGGCTTTGATACCATGTCAAAGAATTATGGGTTGAGGATTAGGGAAGAAGTAAAAGAAAAAAGACAGCTCAAATTACCAAACTGAAATATATTATTGATAGTATTTAATGTTGTGAAGCATACCTTAATCTAATACTCCTATTTATATTATTAATTAGGTTTATTAGTGATTACTAGTACTGAACATGCCGCATGCTAGTTAAAACTTTAAGCCGCCGGCCCTAGATGTTTGCTTTTTGTCCTTGCACACTCTTCTGATGCTAATTTTTTACCTTTAACTGTCTGAGATAATTTTCAATCCCCTCATGTAAGTTCTAATACTATTTTTTTCCCCCTAAAACTGTTTGAGAGATAATATTACATTTTAGGATTAAATATGTTTTTAATCCCTATATATAGGGAAAAGAAGAAAGACTTACATATGATGTTCATAGATTTTGAGAAAGCATATGATAGAGTCCCAAGAGAAGTCTAATGGTGACTCTTGAGAAGAAAAATATAGCTTTAAAGTATGTTAATGCAATCAAAGATATGTATGATGGGACTACCATATGTGTGAAAGCTTATAATGGAACATTAAGGTATTTTTTCCCTATCACGATAGGTGTTCACCAAGGTTCAGCTTTTAGTCCTTGTCTCTTTGCCTCAGTGATGAATGAACTAACGAAAGATATTTAAGAGAAAGTGTCGTGGCGTATGCTTTTTGCAGATGATATCGTGCTTATTGATGAGACCAAAGATGGTGCTAATAGGAAATTGGAACTGTGGAGAAATACTTTGGAGTTTAAAGGATTCATGATAAGTAAGAGTAAGACGGAATATATGAAGTGTGAGTTTTTGCAAGAGATGGTGATCAAGACACAATGCATCTACTTGGTCAAGAGGTATTCAAGAAAGATGTTTTTAAATACTTGGGATCCATGTTGCAAAAAGGTGACGAGATTGATGATGATGTAAATCATAGAATTAGAGCAAGATTGATGAAATGGCGAAGTGCATCGGGTTTTTTGTGTGACCGGAAAATTCCCCTTAAACTAAAAGAAAAATTCTATAGAACAGCTGTAAGACCGGCAATGCTATATGGAGCGGAATGCTGGCCAACAGATAGGCAACATGAGCATAAAATAAGGGTAACAGAAATGAAGATGTTAAGGTGGATGTGTGGATATACAAAGATGAATAAGATAAGAAATAAGGATATTCGACGAAAGGTATCAGTGGTACCGATATTTGAAAAGATGAGGGAGCATAGATTGAGGTGGTTTGGGCATGTTATGAGACAACCACTAGATGCTCCCGTAAGAACAAGAGTTTGTTACCAAAAGCTCGACACATAGAGAGGCAGAGGTCGACCGAAACTTACCTGGGGAAAGGTAGTTAAACAAGACCTAATGGAGTGAGATATAGATTGGCGGACGATATATCTTAGGATGGAGTGGAGAAAATCTATAAACTTGGTGAATAGTTAAATCCATTAGTAGTTCTATGTTCCAGTCGTTCTCTTGTTTTAATTTTTTTTTTCTCCCTTCTTCCTTTCACGCTTCTTTTATTTTAGCTTATTTTTTCTCTCTTTTGTCTTATTTCCACTTTTTTTCTTCCCCTCTCCCTTTCTCTTTCTTTGTCTCATTTCCGATGATCATAGGTTCATCTATCACCAACCCTAATTAACTTGGGTTAAAGGTGTTGTTGATGATGATATATATATATATATATACCGAAATTTGTTTTTGGTCCCTAAAAAGAATTGTCTCCTTTTGGTCACTCATTTTTTGCAAATGTGTCAAGTCCTTGCATCACATAAAACATCATCTCTTTTTGGTCACTTGTTTATGGAAATAGATTCTAGTTGATCACACCGACACATTTCTATAAATGAAGGGTAAAAAGGCCATGATTTTTTTAGGGCCTAAAAGTATGTATTGTCCTATTTGTAAAGACTAAAACATATTTAATCCTTACTTTTTTTGGTTTCTTATCCTATCATTTTATAAAGTTAGCTAGTTTTTATTTTAACTTCTTATGGTCCAACATCTTAATGATGCAGGTAATTTTTTGAGGGATGTTCAAATAACAATAGGTAGAGATATATACTCTCTGGTAGGCATCATGTTGCTCATAAGTTTAGCCTGTATTACAAATTCTGCTGGGCTTTTGATGACCAAAAAAAAATCTGCTGGGCATTGATTATCCCATATAAATCTATCAACAGGGGGAAAGGGATGTATGTCTCTAGTATATTACAACTTAATTCTGTAATTCCTTTCTTTTTAGTGTTTGAGACCTCTTGGTTTTGTTATTACAGAGGACTTCTTTAGGGATCTTCAAGAAGAATTCAGGAACTGGGAAGCAAACGCTGCTTCACAAGGAAAGCCAAAGAGTCTATGGGAGGAATTGGCGGTGAGACTTCCTGCTTACATCTTTATCTGTTGTTTTTGAATTATGATGTGTACATGAGCCATCTAGATATATAGTTGGCAACTGGTCCTAAATAAGGATTCATCATATTTGAAATTTTACCTTTCAGGAAATAGGAGAAGAATTTGTGGAGTTCCTTGAGAAAGAACTTAATATTCCTGATCAAAATGATGATTATAAAATGCCTCAGAGAGGAAATACATCCAACTTTTCTGGGACAGAGACACCAAGCAATAGTAGTCAAGGTGAAGCTAGCAAGGGAAACAGAAGCGTTGAGGATAACCTTGAGGAAATAGAAGCCACTCTGGCTCAGTTGAAAAAGGAATTAGGTTTATAGCATAAAAGGATTAGGTTCCTCCATTTGGTTGAGATAAAAAGTCACAGAATTCATTGCCTCTCATTCCTGGCACAAGACATGGCCTTTAATTATGTGAAGGCATATCTCTTGGTGGCCATTGGGAACCAAAGTCACCAAATTGACTGTGTAACACCAGGGCTTCAACTGTTTTATTTGTTTGTTTTCGATGTTAGTTGGGTGGGTAGGGGCAGTATAACAACACTAAAACTTAAATCATGGATGTATTTGGTGAGATGAATGCAAGAGAAATGTAAAGGGATTATAATTTATTTGGTTCGTGAAATATTTTATGCGGAACTCGAAACATTGACAAATTTATTTGGATTTCTAAGTACATTTACAAACAAATGTTAAGGGTCCACTTCGTGAATTCCGAATTTCCATTTACCTTGCCCCATTTTTTTTGCCATCTATAGGAAGCTTTCTGATACAAATCTTTCATAATGTGATAAACTATGATCTTACAAGTTGATACTATTAAACTAGATATGTATCCGCACATTACGTGGATGCTTAAATATTTTCCTTTTATTATAATTATTAACCTAACGTAACATGTTAAATAAAACTCCATTATAATAATAATTTTAAACTGAAATAGTGCCTTGACTTTTTTTTTATCCCAATTTATACATACTGTTGTTCTAATGGAAAAAAAAAATATAGATATATAATACTTTAATCTCTTCAATTTTATCTAACTTTACTATGCATTTTTTTACCTCTATTTTTGGAGGATACAAATAGACAGTTAAAAAAATCTAATTTTAATGGTTGACAATTAGTTAAAAGGAAAAAAATGCCATAAAATTGATTTACTCAAGTAATTGAAGCACATACAATAAGACATTAAGAAGAAATATAAATAATTAATTTAATGAAATGTGACTAAATTTAAAAAAAGATGAAGTGAAATGAAATAAGACATCATACAATTGACAAAATACTAATGTCATAAGATGTATATTAATCTTGTAGTTAAAAATCAAGTGATCGGATTATAAGTAGAAAATTACTGAAATTAGGTTGAATCATTCATATTTTATTTTAATTCGATTCTTAGTATAAATAATTTTTAATCAGATTTTACTTATTTTCTGACTAAACTTCAACTTCCTTTTCATGAATCACAAGGTTAAAAAAATAATATTATAATTAAAACATCCAGCACAATTTACACTACAACTTTTATAAATAGATTATAATTAGATAAACGATCAAGTTATACGGTCAAATATATTTTGGTACTAATGTGCAGAACATAGATGGGATGAGAATATTAGGTTGAATGTATAGACATACTTGACAAGACTATATGAGTTGATCACATAAAAAAAGTTAGAATAGCACCGTGTTAAAATCTCATCTTAAATAGTTCGGACATTCGTGAAGACTTCAGAAAGAGAAGATTATTATGAATATTTAAGACTTAAATATTCTTAATAACAACATTATGATGTCTGTTAATCATATAATCGACTCCATTTAGAAAGAGAAGACTCGATTTGCTGATCACAACACAATTTAAAAATAACAAAATTAATTAAACGACTATTTTGCTACAACTAAAATTTAAAATAACATAAATTTTAGCATGTACACCAAAAACAAAAATTAACACAAACAAAAGATCAACATTTTAACCTCTAATAATTTGACAATCATATTTAACAAAGAAAAAAAATATTTAAAAGATTATAAGGATCCATTTGTTCTCATGAACTGTGCAATGATCACTAGCCGCAAAGGTAAACTAAATCCATTTCATAACAGACATCAAGATTATCTACCATCTTGATATTTCCAAAGAACCCTCTACCAATTTTACGGGAAACAAACAAAAACACCGAGTCTGCTAGTCTAGTACAATGTAATTTTTAAGTATCTATAATCTCCCTTCCCCGCTCAAGAATTCTTCCGCTAACGAAAAGAAACCCCAGTGAACAATATACTGACGTCACTAATTTGCACTTCAAAACCTCTCTCCGAAACGGAAAAAACAATGCACCAGTTCCTGAGTTGTGATCAACAGCATATTCTGCTCTCACTAAACCAAGCTTGACACCAAGACCGTAGGATGAACCATGACCCATTCGTCTGTAGACTTCTGTAGGATTACCTTTGACACCCTTTGAACTCCCTAGATCATTCCCATGTTCAGCAAATGCATACAGATGCGTACCTTTAACAGGTATCCTTAACTCAGCTGCAAGCTGTAGAAAGAAATCAACGGTTAAACTTAATTCCCAAGTATTTTGGACATATAGATTATAAGAATTAACTAAACTAAAATCTCATTCCTACCTCAAGGATGTTTCTGGCTGCTCCTATCTCACCCATGTTGTAGCCCCTTACAGAATAGGGACCCCCAAGTGTAAAGGCATCATAGCTGGGGAGATCACCTACACAACCACCATAGTGGCCATGGAGGACAAGCACTGGTGGAGGTGGTTTACCAGCCCCTTCCTCCACTGCCATCAACTGGATAAATCGTGTCAGAGTTAGTTGGTGACGGTTAAAGAATGGGAACTGGCTGCCAATGCCAAGGCCTTGGTCTACCTGCAGTTTGCATATGTTAATAATGCATTATCAGAAAACATAGACATAACATATTCCAAGAACAGAAATTCTGAAAACACCAATATCTTGTTGGTACTGCAAGTTAGACCTTGCAGGCTTGCCCTAAGAGGTGTGGCTAAAAATGTGTTTTGGATGGAACTCAATGGTATTGATTTATCCATGTATCCAACACCATATGAGGGGATAAGGCTTGGTTAAAATGAATGCATTCACGGCAGAGATAGCACACTGATAACCCTAGTCAAGGTATCATCCTCTAACAAGGATTGCATTAATTATCATCAAAAGATTAGCTACGCTTGAAATAGAAATTGGAACATCCTTCACCCATCCCTGCTACTTCTATCTTAGTTGCAAGGCTTTTATATGCCACCTCCATGAAGAATCATAACTTAAGTTCAGTCATTCCCAGCAAGACAAAGTTTCTTGAGAGTCAATGGAAAACAATACTACCAGACGCATCACAAATTAATACTAAATTCAGTCAAATCAACCAAAGAAAAATATAAAATATTTATATATAACATAAAAACTATCACTGGTGTTCTGTTCGATGAATGTTACAGATACTATCAATGTGGTTTAGGTACCACTTGTACATAAGTTTTTAATATATCTTTTTCTTCGGCTATAATATGTTTGTGTGTGTGAAAAAAAAAGTAGCAAAGAAGAGCAACTAAGCATAGTCCTTTAACTTGTGCCCATGTTAGACCTGAGAATTTCATTATCTTTGGTAGATTATGCTTCCATGAACATGTGTCAGCGTGAGGTGTTTGCAAGGCCAAAATGAACAAATTATGGAGGCCAAGTCATGCTTATACAATGAATAATCTAAAATATTTTGGTAAACATTTAGGGAGACATGGTATCTGCGTAGAAATTATACGCTCTGCCCCTGCTTGATGCACCCTTTTGTCTTTTCTTCAAACTTCTTGCTTTGTACCACCCAAGTCAAGATTTGAATTGTTAGCAAAACAAAATGCTAAATATAAATTGTATGGGAAGGGATCAACTTATTCAATAACTTTTCATTGGATAAATTTATCTCAATTTACAATTGTTATCATATGAATAATATCTACAAATTATTTAATACTCCATTGATATGCATCAAATGGGATAATATATACTTTTAAAACATACAAAATTAAGATCCCTTTGACTACTTATAATTGTTCAATTTTAACAAAATTTGACGCAGTCAATCAAAGTATATAGTTATAATTTAATAGTTGGATAAATACAAATCATGTTCCAAACAAACTTATTGAAGATGTAAGGATTGGTGTCATTTTAGTGGTATAAGTTTATCCCTTCCCATTATATATGAGAATCATTTTTTCAGTGTTTCCAAAAATAAAATAAAAAAACTGATAGGAAGAGGTAATGCATCCATGCACACAACTTCAAAGGCACTGAGTGTAGAATGAGAGTCACCTGGAACATATTTCTGTCTCCAACAACAGTTCCATTCACAAAACGTGTGTTATCACGTGTGATATTTGCCTGTAAAAATGCCATGTGATCAATGCCAGTACCACTGAGGGTGGTTGGAGGTCCATCGGCACTAATTCCTCCGCTAGGTAATACTCTTTGACCATTTGCACAGATATGACTACTTTCATCACGTGTTGTTATCTCTTCCATTACAAGTCCATATGTGAATTTACTCTGACGTGTGAAATTCTGCATGGCACACAAGACAAAATAATTAATTGAAAAATACCACTAGCCCAAATGGCCAACTCAAGGTTCATATATTTAACTTAAAAAGAACCAATGAAATTACCTCTGTAATATTAGCTTTAACACCAGTACGATCAACCCATATTGGTGGCACTTCATCCACGCCTGGCCCCCCCAGTGAATACTGGACTCAGCTTACGGCTATTGAAGCAGCTTACACGGAGAGTACGGTTGCGAGAATAGTACACACCATCCAGATATGGATGCACATACTCTAGCTTAAATGCAAGATCATCCTGAGGCAGAACAAAAGGGAGTCATTGTGATAACAATGCCAAAATTATAAGACGTAAAACTATTCGTAGAATCAAATGAAGGAACTCCAAGGACTAGCTCAAGGGTACCTACCTGAGGATTCAAGAAGTTACTTGTTGTTATAGAACCGTTAATAGATCTATTCAACCCTTGCAGATTCCGATGTTCAAAACTAACAGTGCCACCTGGCTGAAGAGAAGCCTACACAAAAGCAAAATAGAAAGTAAACAAATTAATTGGGCAGGCCAAAAATTCCTCGGTGGTTAAAGAGAATACATATTCAATTAGGCAGAAATAAATACCAGAGTGGGATGCCCTCCACGTCCAGGGACAATACTCCACTCAGTACTGACTTCAGCTGACTTTTGTTCTAACTCCTTTAGCTTAATTTCAACAATTATACCTCCTTCATTAGTCTCATCAGGGCGTGGATTCACCTCAATATTTGAAAACAAAGCAAGGGAGTTCACATTTCTTAAAGCTTGCTTCCCTGCTTCAATATTGAAGGTGTAACCTGGGCGCAGCTGTTAATCCAATACAAACATCCATCAAGTTAGCAACACAAACCAATGAACAAGTAGAACACCATAAAACAAAACAGAGAACATAATCAGGGAACACAAAATGTAATAATGTAAACTAACTCCAAACCATACTAAAAACATCAATGGCACATATAACAAGCATTCACAACCAAGACAAAAAATATCCAATAAAAACCTGCCGGGGAAGCTCTCTTTGAATGACAGGGACTTGAGTGTTCCCTTCAACAACATTACCAAGCTTATCTTGAAATTGAATATCCAATTGTGTGATATCGCCTTCAACAACCTCACAAACAACCTCCTTGGTGTTGAGGTTGCCGAAATTAACGACCTGAGCACAGGCATAGCCTTCATCATGGTACCATTTTTGAACTCGGTCACGAATCCTCTGCAAGAGGCGGGCACTGACCATGCCATGTCTCTTGAGCATGTCCAGGATCTCATTGTGGACGTAGCGCGGCAAGAGGCAGGGCCTGGCCCTCTCGATTCTCCTCTTGTACTCCCTCTCCTGACTCAAATAGTACTCCAGTCTCTCCTTATCGGTCATATCAGTGTCCATCTCAACAGGCTTTGTTTGCTGCATCAACCCTACATTGATGCAACGAAATCCATCGGCCGACTGCCACGTGCTCTCGCTGAAGGAAATCGTAACCCCAATTGAGCCGTCAGGGTTTGTTTTCCCTTCCAAATCAACCTTCTCGAACATTCCCGAAGTTGCCAGCGTCTCCAACTCCTTCTGGAGCTGGGCTTTGCTGTAAACCCCGCCCGGCCGAAGAGAAACCATCTCGAAGAACGAATCCTCCGTTCCCACTTTCGTCTTCCTGTTCCGATCGAAAAAGGAGATGTCGGACACCTTGTACTTCTTGAAGCCACTCATTTTGTTCAACTGAACCACGATGTTCGCGGGTAGACCGTGCGAATCCCACTCCTGAGACTGGGATTCGTCGGCGACCGCGGCGAACATTCTGGACCAGAACCCTCCATTTCCGCCTCCGCCACCACCGCCGCCGAACCATCCGTCTCCGCCTCCGCCGCCGGTGTTTCCACCTCCTCCGCCGAGTTTGGCGAGGGGGTTAGGGAGGAAGGGGGAGAGAGGGGTACAGTGCATAAGGATGGAGGCGGCGGAGGAGATGGCGATGGCTTTGAAGAGCGGAGGAGGGTGAGAGGGAGAAGGGTTTGAAAGTGAATCGTTGTTGTTGTTGTTGCAAGAAGGGAAAAGGGTGCATTTGACGGGAGGGGGACGAGAGGGTTTTCTGTGGCGAGAGGGTAGCACGGCGCTGCCGAGGTTGTTGGGGGCAGCGAAGGATGCCATGGTTGACGGTGCCAGATTGATGGATAAGAGAAAGAGAGTGAGTGAGTGAGTGAGTGAGGAGGGTTTTTGGTGGGTTTGGTTTTTGATGTTGTTTTTGTTTCTCCTCTCCAATATGTAATTAGGTACTGTTGTGTACTCAGAATATATATAAAATACTAACGCCAATCAGTCACAAAGCTCAACCTGAACAAACCAAGTTACTACAGGATGAATATATCTATTCCTCTTTCTCAAGAAAAGGATATATTTTATCCTCTTTTAAGAATAATAAATGAGTTTTTTCTTAATCTTTGGGTTCATAAAAAAATGGATTATCCATTCTAAAATTTGATCGATAAATAACATTTGATAAAAATTGTTTCAAAATAATAAATGATTAATTTACTCTCTCAAATTATATCTCTTTATTCATATGTATAAGTTCCTAAACTGAAAAATAAAATAAAATAAATAAGTGTCTGAATTTTTTAAAATTTCATTAAATCTATTTTTTATTTTTCATCCTTAAATATATATTATATATTATTATTATTATTATCACTTAATCTTTTAACTATGGATCAAAACGAAGAAAAAAGATTTCATTTGAGGGAGTTAATTATTTAAATTTCAAAATATTTTTATATTCATTTTAAAAACCAAAAGATTTTGGGAACTTAATTTTTAGTTTAAAAAATATATATAATATTACTATATTTGATAGTAGTCCTTCTCACTACAACATTATCATTATTGTCATGATCACAATTATTATTATTATTATTATAGCTGACCTTGTTGCTTTCATCATGTACCCTATCATCACTGTCATTAAGAAAATAAAAGTTATATATGTATTTAAGAATCGATTGAAATTGCTTGAAGGAAAGAATCAATAAATTAAGTAAGATTTCTAATACATTATATTTTATTTTATTCTTAGATTTCTAATACATAAATTTTCACTTCTATTTTGATGTTCCCATGAGGAGCTAAATCCCCTTTTTCCAGTCTAAGGTTCATTAATGCATAATTTTCATGGTTATGAGGTATAGATATTTTGTTAATTTTTTCTTCCTAATCTTTAAATATTTATATTTCTACAGTTCTTCATACCATGTACTACTTCATTAATTTTGCAAAGGTTTGAAGGAGACAACTTCCTAAAGGTAGTTTATGTCTTCACCACCCTGAAGCCAAGAGAAAGAGAAAAAAATTTGACTAAAATAACAAAAAGGTGAAAATGGGAGAATGATGACTCATGTGTTAGACACATTTTTAGTGGAGTTAATGATACATTTTTTATTTTTATCAAGACTCAACTTCTGCAAAGGAACAATGAGAGAAATAAAGGCAAGATACATGCAAGAAGGTAACAAGTAAAAAGTACTTGTTGATGAAAAATCTATCATGGAACAAATACTTGAAATTATTGAACGTATTTTGAATAACTTCAAACAACATAACATGCATATAGATGAAATTATCATTGTCTCCTCAATCATAGAAAAAGTATGACATTTTCATGGAGATTTTATTGCATGTTCTTATTTTTTCCCCCTCGTACATAAATAATTATACTTATATAGTTTTTAATTGTTATATTTTACCGTTGAGCTTCTCAATTTATCAATTTTACGTACGAGTTAAGGTGTTTCAATAACATATTTTCTCATTCGGGCCTGAGCAACTTACTATATCAGGTAAGTACGTATTTGTGAGGTTCCCGTAATAAGAAAAATTGCTAGTCTCCACGTGTAACAAATGAGTCCTCAAGTGTGTCTCCATAGTATGTTAGCCTCTAAATTATTGCACAGTGCAAGAACTCCGGAACCAATTGCTTTATCACGGTTCATTTTGTGTTAAACTCTGCTATTATTTACTAACCACAGAAAGAACAAATATAAAACCAGAGACATTTAAAAAGCAGAGGCAAATTGCAACAACACAGGGAAGGGAACTAGTAAGAGAAAATGCCTCTGCAAGAACGCTCGTACAGACATGTTAATACTTCAAGAAGTCCTACCGCCGTCGCTAGCGTGCAACAATTCCTTCGAGGTAATCATTTGTCAAACACTTAACAATAACATATCATGGCTTTAGACAAAGCTTTACCATGTTATATAAGCTAGTTACTAACAAAAAGGTATGTCACTACCATGAAACAATCAAAATGTTAAGCTAATTAAGGAAAGATGAGATATCCGAAAAAATAAACCCTTAAGGGAAAGATGCAGATGTTTGATTAATGATATTAATGCGCAGAGAAAAATCATTAAGTGATGATATTCGACATCATATACTTTGTCAAATACTTATTATTGTTTTTTTTTTTGTCACATTATATCACGTATTAATTATACATATCTTTTGCCATCAAAAACAAATTATACATATAATTTTTTTTATTTCTCTCTCTCTCTCTCTATATGTCAATTAGCACCTAGGTGTCTAAGGATTGTTTTCCATAATCATATTCTATGTTCCTGTTTGCAGCTACATCAGGAGGGGAGTCATGTAGGAAGTCACCAACCTACTCTCCCACCTCGTCTTCTCCTTCCTCTCCATACTTTGAGAGGTTGAAGAACCATGACCCAGAACAAGACAATGGTCTCTATCAGAAGAAATCAGTCCTCACCAAAGTGAAGGAGAGGGCGAGGAAATTCCGCTACAGCCTCAGCAAGAGAAGAATGGAGGACGAGAATGTCACACCCTCTTGGGGTGTTAGCTTAGAAGATGATGAGGGAGAAGAAGACGACCCTGAATACCTTGGAGCTCCAAGTAATTAATTAATACACATCATTCAAGGCCTTAGCCTTGAGAAATTATCATATGGTCATGATGGTCCTATCTAATGTCCACATGACGTGTTACTACAATTTTTAATCTACCAAAAATAGTTAATAAGGTGTCACATGCAGATTGGCCATAACATGTAGTCCTCAGAACATAGAACAATTTCTCCTTGACCCTAAGTTTATTATATTCATTAGGACTTGTTCTTTCTTCTATGCTTTTTCATCTTTTTATATATAACAACTCTTGTGTGAACATTACATTTCAGTGTATGAATCAGAGCTGGCACCTGAGGAATACAAAGAAAATGCAAGGCAACATCCAAGAGCAAATCCAGTAATCTCTGATAAGCATGTTTTGCACCACACTGTCAAATTAGGAGTGGAGCAAGACTCAAAAAAGTCACGTGGTCCTGTCAATGCCAAGTTCACGACAACAACTCAACCTGTTACTACAACTCCAAACATGACATCTGCAAACATAGCTGAGAAACTGGAACCTGTCTATGCTGGAAGGTCAAATGCAGCTAATGCTGTATCCTCAAAAATTCAAGCTTCTGGTTCCACAACTTCTCCTGCAACCAACATGTCCTCACAAACCTCATCAGTTTCATCATCTTCACTGCAAAATTCATCTGCTTCTCTTTGTGGGAAGAATACATGCCAAAAGAGTGCTTCTCTAAGAGATCATTTCATGAACCAGTCTGAAAAAGGTGACGGGGACAGAAATGTGTCTACAATGCAAAAATCATCATCATTATCTACTTCAATGAGTGGGAATAAGAATATAACAAGCCTAAAGAGTGCTTCAGTTAAAGATTATTCAATGAACAGATCTGAGCCAAGGGAAGATGCTAAAACTGATGTGTCTCAGCCTCAGATGATATCTGAAGCAACGAGTCCTACGAGAACTTCTAGTAATGCAGGTGCGATGGACAAGGTAAGAGGAGCTGTGAATTCATTGATCGGAAATGAGGAACCATCACTACAATATGGAGTCAAAACTCCTACTACACGCACTTCGTCGCAAACTCAACAAGGTAAAGGCACTCTCATTATTTATCCAATGTCCTGCTATATGATATCATATCTGTTTGATACTATCATCTTTTTTTCATGCAAACTATTTTGTCGCTACTGAAAAACCATAATTCATGTGATCGTTCCACATTTCGCAGTTGATCAGGAAGAGAACCGTGGGAGAATTCTACAGGCAAATTGAAAATCCTCCAAAGATGTTCTTTGCACATTTTTGTATGTGATTGCATGCATCTAATATATACTAGTACTTTCTTTTTTGCCATTTTGTTTATGTATCCAACAATTAGACTGGAAATCATTTCCAGTATTTTGTAAAATTCAATTTGTATGGAATAAACTGTGTACCATGATTATCCACACAAAAATGTGTGCGGTTGTGCACTTTCGTTAATTAATACAGAAGTATTTATTTAGAAAGACGCTACCGTCACCAACATTTTTAGATTGGTTGATTATGGCTTAATGTTGGTGGTATGGTCTCCGACGAATAGAACAAAAGAAAGAAGGAAAACAATGCACAAAATGATATCAAGGTGTGGAAAAGTATTTCTTTACCTTTGATTTAAATTGGGTCAATGACAAATTTTCTTTCAGATATAATGAAGTCCCTTTAGTATGTTTATCATTCTTGAAACTTAAGTTAAAACCACGATGGTGTTTACAGAATAATATTTGTGTTTTTTTTTTATCTTTTATGCACTCAAAAATAAAAACAAATGAATTTACGTATATTTCTAAAGTCTCTTTAAGTTTCTGTGTACTACAAAAAATAAAAGTCTCTAAGTCCACCATATTATGAGTTTGAATGTATTTTGTTGTTTAATACCCTTATACATAACACACATTTGCATTTATCCATGAAGACTATCATTTTACTTGGTGCTTATTTTATGAACAATAACCTTATTTCAGTTTTTGTTTATTCACATAAGAACATACATTTTTTTCAAATTGTGTTTTTAGTTTAATAAGTATGTAACTGAAAAAGCTTTTTCACTAACAAATAATCAGAAATCATTTTTAATGAGTTTTAAAATAAATATTATATAATAGGTTATTATTAAATGGGCAGTGTAAAAAACTTACAAACTATATATATTATTTACTCTTGTGTAGTTGTGTTTATAACTAGTGTGAAATATTATAATCATTTGGAATATTTAAGTTTAAACAAAACTGGATAACTCTCTTCAATTTCATTTTGAATTTTTGCGCGGAGTTATGCAAAGAAATGAAACAAATCATGTCTTCATGTTTTGAAAATATCTCTCACTTCGTTGTTGGTTATGAGTATATCAGTTGTTGAACAAGTATTTTGTTCCCAAATTATTTGTAACGAGTCCTGATTTTTTTTTTCCACGCATTCTGTCTCGTTCCTTTTTTATCATATGACTAGTCATCATGATTTTTTCAATATAATTTATTCACATTGTTGCAAATAGTACATAACCTCAAAAGAATATTGTGAAAGTGAAACAGACGTTTTTCATTGGTAATAGTTTACGTGTTCGACAACCAGTCTGTAAAACTCTGTTGATGAATAATTTATAATTGAATCATCGCTAACTGAAAGATATACACAAGGTGACAAGACTCACCGAAGGCTATTACTACAACAGGATCGCAGGGTATATATATATATATAGTTGAAGTTGCCACTTCAAGGACTTATAGTAAAGCAAATAGTCATTAGCCACAAAAGGGACTAAAGGAGGAAAAGGTTATCTGATGCAAAAAGCTCCCCTAAAATTAAAAATTAAAATTAAAATACGAAAATCAAGAATCCAAAACTTTGATAATGAGAATAAAAAGGCAATAATATCATTTGAATCTAAGTCAATAAGTATAATGGTAATTATAGTTTAATAAATCAGAAGACTTTTGAAGTAGCAGAGATTCTCCCATCTTTTCTGTGAGCAGAACCGTGTTTGTTATAAGTTTCTCAATTCAAGCGTAAACATAATGATCGTCTGTATTACCACGTATACTCCAATACGGTATTTCAAGTCATTGATTATTTTAATAAGAATGTTATTAATTATAACTTTTTTTTAAGGTAAGTAAATTTATATGTAAGAAAAGGTAAAAGAGTTATTGTAAGAAAGAATATAACATCCCTTAAAATTTAGGGTGAACAATTTAAAGATAAGTTTTTTATGCGAATGTAGTTTATATCTAATTTTTATTTCTATGTATCATATGAATTCCAATATAAATCTAAAAGAAATAAATTTAATCTCTTTTAGCAACTTAATTATACATGTGCACAAATGCATGTACACATGGGCGAAAATGTTTTGATTTAGCTTAGTAGGACAGCTAAATTTTATTAGCAGAAACAGTTACCCGAAAACGTTTACAATTATTAACAATGGCTGTAATGTTTCTAAATATGGATTGTCCAGAACAGAACAAGGAGCTACGACTGAAAGAGTAGAGAGATGGATATGCATGACACGCACACGCACGCGTTCCCATATTTCCAGGGAGATGAGAAGAAAACAAACATTAAAGGAGAAACTAAAAACAAAAGGTTTGAGCGAGGGAAAAAAAGGGACATGTTATCCTACAACAGCTACAAGCCATCCAAACGTAGTATCATTTAGTTGTTAAGTTACGTTTCAGGCGATGATGACCGCTAAGGAAGGAAAAAAGTCAAGTTCAGCACCCTTTCTCTCTGTCTTCTCGTTTTTAAAAGCATCATCAAAACATGACACTCATTCCACATTATCATTGTCTTCTCTTAATTTTCTAACCAACAAGCTAAGAGGGAAGAACACATATTTTTTATAGAGCTCAAATATTGATATGGAAATGGTAGACAAAGCGAACATTATGATCATAAAGAGGAGGAGGAGTAGAGGGGGAGGATGCCCTACAAGGTTACAGAAACATGCACCGGCTTCTCTTGACATTGATAAGGTTCTCATTGATCGTCCTTCAAACCCTTTTGGGGAGACTTCAAGGGCAATACCATTGTTATCTCCACTCGTTCTTTCTCCACAGCCAATTTATGCAGATATCACTATTCAAGTTCGAACATCAGAGAAGAATGAGAATAATGGTATGAATGAGGTTAGAAGTACTCCAACCAGAGGCTGGGAACATCCAGCTATTGCTTCATTTCCCGAGCCATCTACTTTGTGTAGTTTCTTCCAAAAGCAATGCGTATTTATGAACCATGCCCAGTGAAATTAATTCACCTCATCACTAGCTATTATTAAAAGGAAGGGTGTTTGTTGTCTGGTGTTGTGGTATGGGGGGTTTCTGCAGGATGAAGGTAACAACTGCAGTGCACTTCCCCGTCCTTCGCCTTTAGGGAACTAATTACAATGTTGTTTAGAATTATTAAAGCTTCGATTACAGATGCATTCTTTCATTTATAATGTTGATACAATTCCATTTTATTATAAGAGTATGTTTGGATATAAGGTTAGTGTTCAAGTTTGGTAACTAGTGTATGCGTGTCATGCGTTTTGTTAGTGTTCAAAAATATTTATAACTTGTATTTAAACATGTCCTCAATATAGTTAGTGTTCAAGTTTGGTAACTAGTGTTTTCTTATTTTGTAATCTATTTCTGTAAATAAATAAATAAAAAAACAACCCAAAACTGCATGTATTGCAATGTCGAAGGGTTTAACATATTGGTTCTCACAATAGTTTTTCACAAGACTTCTTTTCTCTTCCTATGTCATATCAATCATTTTTATTCTACATTTTTTTTTCTTTTTCCAATCTCTTTTATCACAAAAAATATTGTGTAAGCACCTCCCTAAGCTGGCCTGAGCAGAAACATTGGAAAATTGTTTTTGTTCTTTTAAATCCACTGCCGTCTAAATTATGTGAATCTTGACTGTACAAGTTTGATTGACTACACAATAAGACAGCAGCTATTTTTTTTTTTTAAAAAAAACTTTGTTCAGTGGAAGAAATAGTCTGTTCCAATATTTCTTTAATAAAAAATGGCCTCACTAAAGTAGATACCAAGAATCCTGCAAATCATGTTTTAAACAGATCCTGTCCATTTAACATAGTCACTGCCAACTGAAATTAGTATTGAAATAAAACAGATTTTTCTAGTATTGAAATAGTAATAGACAATAACAAGTGATCAAGACTTAAAAATACATTCTGCTACTGTTAAGAGTGTTGTTAATATGTTATTGTTTGTTAACAGGACATTGTCTAATACAATCTTATTTATTAAACAAACTTATGTGGAACTTATTGAAAAACAAAGGACAAAATAACAGTTTATTTATGGAAATAAAAAACTGATACGAAGAGATTTACACAACCCATGTACCTTAATGAATAAACAGTTTAGTGAAACTTGGAAAAAATTCACCCCATAAAAAAGTGCAACAGAATATATAATGTTAACATTTATCAACAAATCAATAAAAAATTGCGATTACTTTTAATTATATAAAATAAGATGAACTAGTGAATCATAGTAGAAACATATATTTCAGTAGGACGAACTTGCCTATCCCAATGGACAATGGTCAAATTAATGGCAATCGATAGACAAGCACACATGATGTACAATCACAAGCACACAACAACCTTCTTATACAAAGAAAACCAGTTACTAAAATCGGTTATTAATCCAAGAGAGCGTATACAGGAGAGCGTTGTATAAAACATATTTTTGAATCTTAATACACTCAAGGTTAGATTTTCCTTTCTTTTACCGTCCATGTTTCAGACGTGAATATCCCGAACTTCAAGAGTCCAGCACGCAAACGTTATCACCCTGTTTTTAGTGTCCAAAAGTTACGCGAGGCCTAACAAGGCTATCATTATCATACAAGGGATTCTTAAATTCACCAAAATGTCCAAGTATACAGAACTAAAGAAACCACATACTTGAAAAATGGTGGGCTTAAAGGAAATGCCCGAGTCTCTAACCATCAGTTAAAGGCCAAAAATTGCTCATTCTCTATGTACAAGAGGCCAACATCAAAATAGTCTCGAAAGGGTAAAAAGATTTCTCTCTTCATCAATCTTTCACTTAATAATTATAATCAAAGAAAGATCATGAAACACTCTATGACACCTCCGAATCATGTTTGACGAAAGCACCAGCTCCAACAAAATCAGAAGTCAAACTCTCCTGTCGCCTGCAGAGATGTATAATATCATCCATCATGACAATTTGATACAATGAATAGAAAGAAGAAAAAGAGAAAATATCATATTTGCTAACAAACCTTATTGAAGAGAATGTCCTTATTATTTATGTGCATGACGCCATCCTTTAATGTGCATTTCCACCTGCTCTTGGTACGTGTCACCTGAATTTGTAGCAAGATAACCCCATTAGATTCACGATATTTATCCAACCCTGAACCACGACCTACATCATATTACTATATCACTTGACATCGAGTTCACAGAAAGTGGAGGAAGGTTGTCACCTTATCAAACTGGGCCAAAACAAGATGATGTGTATTTTGATCATCTCCTTGTTCCATGTCATCTAAATCATCATCATCCTCTTCATTTAATGGAGGTTCATCATCATCATCATCAAAATCATTACCCACTTCATTCTGAGCCAAGAGAGCAGGGGTGCTTGCTGGTACTTCTAATAATTAATAAAGGAAAAAGATTCAGCAATTGTGATGGATAAAATATATAATAAGCCACAAAAAATCTTCAAAATATAATTAATATATTCACATTCTCAATTTACCAGGAGGAGCTGGTGTATTAGAAATGTCGTAGTCTTCACTGAACACTTCTCCATAATTGTATATCTGCCACAAGATGAAATAAACCCAGTAAGATGATGGAATGCATAACATGGTGGGGGAAGTGTCAAATGGAGCATAATGCAATTAAAACTAAAAAACTAGCAACAGCATAGTTAACTAGAATTTTATAGTCCAATTTTCTTCTCTTTTTGGCTAAACGTTAGACCATCCAGTCAATTGGAGTTAAGGAGTACCAGAAGTTGCATAAGTTTGGATATAACAAAGCTATCCCATTGTTACACAAGCAACTTATTCAGGTTCCAAATTATATAAATGTTAGTATATTACAGTATCCATCTTGAATTCAAAATGCAACCACTTAAAGAATTTGAAAACTTGTTTCAATCCCTTAAATTCCTTTTAGAGTTATATAGTTTCTTTTACAGTAACGGTCATTCTGTTTTATCAATGATAAACCAGGGAAGATGAAGCTCATACTTACACTATATTAAACAGACACCCATATATAAATGGGAATACTTAAACTATGATTTTTCTCAATACTGAACTCACCAAAAAGATCTACTTCTGAACAGATATACCTAAATCATCCATTTCTTTTTATAGTGTTGTAACAAAAGAATAACTAAAATTATGAATGAGAACTTGTTAAATACATATAAAGTTCTATTGAAATCTTCAACATTGAATATGGTTATTAATTGCCAAAATTGAAAGCGAAAGTGTACCAACTACCAAGAACTAAAAGGGGGGTGGTATGCATTTTTCACAAAATTATAAGGGAAGACAGGAAACTAGAATAAGTAAATAAAGCAAATGCATCCCTGGGTGTAGAGGGAAAGAACAAACGTGTTTAGTTACAAAAGCTCGTAAAAGTGCAGGAAGGAGAGGCCAAATGGCACTACTCACATTTGGAGTAGAGAGCACATCATCATCATATGGAATTGGTCCATCAAGTTGAGGAATTCTAGAAGTCGACCTCTCCATATCTGCTAACATTTTTTCTTTGGAAATAGTGTGATGTGAATTAATGGAGATGCCCCCTCCACTTACCTGAAAGATTGATCTCCAAGAGTTTAGTAACTAAATAAACTTTTTCCATTAACCAAGCAAGTCAATGAATTAACAGACGGAAATTAAGCATGCCTGTGCACTGTAAAAAGCCAACAGAACAATGTATATTCAGTACAAGAGTGGGATGGGAAAGAAGCTAGCAATTTAAACTTTTCAATAAATCTGAGTAAATGTCCATCCTGCAGATCATTGTGACCGTGAATGTTTATTACTTTCAGAAATCTGAAAAATACAAATTTGAGAGGATGGTTTTTATCAGATTTCTAAAGTTGGCAAATACTAGATAATGGTTCACATTGTCAACCAGCTCCCAGATGGACGGCAGTAACTAAGTTCACTCAACCTATAAAATCAGTACAATTATACTGAATCAGAACCTTATATTATTGAAGAGCTGAATAATTGGTGTCACAATTAAATGCCCCCAAAACTATAAATCTACAACAGAAGAGTGAAAATAAGATATAAAATTCCAGAAAAACACTCTCATGAATGGTTTTTCAACAAGAAAAAGAAACTACTTAACTATCTTTAGAAACTATTACTTAGGCAAATTTCTTTTACAAGCCAGAGTGATACAGGCTGCAAGAATATCTTTAAAGAAATATGCTAAACTCAATGTGTTGAAAATCGTTTACAGCCACAATTGAAGACCCTAGCAAAGATAAAGGATAATTTATCGACTGATCTTACTCTAATACTAGTACAATAGTCTAATGCTTGAGCAAGAGATACAAGCAAGGAAATACAGAAGAGAAAAAGAGGAAGTCAAAATTAACAATGAGAAAAGGGTTTTTAAAAATAAACAAAGCAGGAAAAAAGAGCAAGGAGAAACATATGGCCTCGGTGTGGAAAATCAATCTTTAGGTAGAATTGAACAGAACTAAAAAGCCAAGTCATCTGAAGGATTTGACCCAGTATCAAAACATTCATACAGGATACAGCTAACCCAAAAAATTAAGGGTGGAAGTTTTTCTTTCATTTTGGTGTAAAACTCTGACAAGTAAGCCTCATAGTTTTATGTGGTTGTTGAAGAAATCATTATTCATTTGTGTTCATGGTAAACTGCCATGGTCCAGCAATATGTTCGAAAAAACTTATTAAAGAGATTTCTGCATTATATACACCAATTTTTCAAAATTGACAGATGCAATGAAGATAGATATATGGCAAGACTTGCCCCCTCCACCTGCCATCCCACATGCCCCCATCTCGTCCCAGCCCATGGCAACCCCCATTTGAGAAAAGGAGAGGAAAGAAAGCACCTCCGAACAGCACAATACACTTTCTAGGCTGGGATGGCAAGACTAGCTTTTACCAACCCCCATGTCCCATCTTGTTCCCTTTATCTTCCATCCCTCATGCCCCCGTCTTGTCCCAACCCATGGCAACCCCCATTTGAGAAAAGCAGAGAAAAGGAAAAGTACCTATAACAGCAGAATACACTTTCAAGGGATGGGATGGCAAGACTTGCTTTTACCATCCCACATGTCCCAACTTGTGTCAACCACAATCCCAAAAAGGGACAAGAAAGGGAAGTTATTATCCTTGCTCCCATTCAGTAAAAAATCAGAGTCATTTACAATGAAGACAACAATGATAAAAAAACAAGAAATTAGTCTGCTAACATCATTATGGCACTACTTACAAAAGATATGCAGACATCCTGGTGATATATATGATGCTGACTAATAAGGGGTAAAAAATACCTCAATTTCAAAAGCTCCATGTGCAGGATCCCCAGCTCCATCTTGCTGAGGTATATATCCACCAGCATTATATTGAGAAGTCAAATCATTGCGTTTTCGCTTTCCTGACTGCATCGTGAAGAAGTCCTGGATTTTTTTTAAAGCATCAATAACATTTAAATGTGATGGATTCAAGCTCGGGTTTGACATTCTAGACCAAAATACCTATAAAATGTTTTGCAACAACAGTAATAATGTTTGCTGGCTTTATAAAATAACTCTACCATGATAAGGTCTCTTCAAATTTTGACAACAGAGAAAGCATTCTTCTATCAGACCTAACTGTCTTGCTTACCTGTGTCAGAGGTTGATTAGCAGTTCCTCTGTCTGCCTCATCCCGCCCTTCCACATAAGCTACAGTTCCACACCATCATTACATTACTGCAAAGCGATTTGATTAAACACTTTATCCTGAATTTAAATGAGACTCACCAACATTGACATCAAGCGGAGGCCTTTGGTTCATCCAAGGAGAAGGAGGTTGCTGTAGAAGATTATAAAGACAATATCAATGTACACTTAAACATAGTTATCAAATAATTTAAACAGAAGAGTTTGGCCACCGTATAATAGCTACAGATTAAATCAATTGCATAAACCAATAATGGCATTTGAGAAACTTAAACATAGTTATCAATAGCACACTATAGAGCAACCATGGGCCACTACAAAGTGTGAATAGCAGTGCATTTTCAAATAAGAGCCGCAATTGTGTCCAAAAAAGCACCTGTAGACCTTTTGAAAACCTATTTTTGCCTTTCAAACGGCATCGCTTTGGGTGTTTTTAAGGTTTAAAGTTGGCACACACACACACACACCCTTTTTAGAATTTTAAAAATTCCTAGGTTGGTCGCTACATGCTGCTATTTGAGATTGATAACTATGGAAACAAATGAAAATAGGCAATTTGACGTGGTAAATTGAAAAATACTTTGATGTATCATGGGATCCTCTAACAAAATGAGCTTTACCATATATGGAGCAGGTCTTGCTCCTTTTCCATCAGAATTTCCTCCTGTATCATTTCCGGAAGAGGGGTAGTCACTTGGTCCAGTAGGAATGTTGTACGTGGAGTTATCCCCAGTTCCTGGTAAAGGGGTTTGAATTGGAGTTTGCAAGGGCGTCTGCACATCAAAAACCCATATCACAACTCATGAAAAGGAGACATCACTTGTCGAACTTATAATTACGTGTGCGTCAAAACTCACAGGGGGAAAAAGCATATCAGCTGTAGGAGTCTCATACTCCTCAGTACTCTCATACGGCACGTTGAGATCATGAACCGGAGTAATTGGACCGCCAGGAGTTGGCTTAGCGGCACTGGACCTTTCTATGGGACCGAGCACAGCACCAGCTTGCATCATCTTCGATTCCCACATCTAAACAATTACCAACAAAAGATAAACGATGAACAAAATAATTGATCGGATCCAAACCCTAAATCAACCAGCCACAGGAAACAAATTCTCCCAAACTAAATCAAAACACGTTTCAAATTAGAAGTATAAGCATCAAATAATCTCATTAATTTCTTCATTCGTATAATAAAAGGGAAATCATGGACGAATGAGAAAAGCAGAGGCAGAGAAGATAATTTACAGCTTGAAGCTCCTTGAGAATTTCCTCTCCAGGACCACCGTTGTTGACGAACTCGTCTCGGACCTTGACCATGACATCCTCGATCACATCGATGTAGACCTGGCTGGTGGTGGAAGCCGCCATCGCGAGTGTCTCCGATAACTCTCCTTATACAATCGATTTGAGAGAGTTCAGTGGAAGAGATCGAGAGTAATCATGGAAAATTGCGAGGCTAGGGTTTGGGATGAGGATGTGAGTGTGAGCTGAGTGAAAACAACGGCGAAGAGAGAGAAAGAGAAGAGCGGACGAGAAAAGAGAGAATAAAGAGAGAAATATAAATAGGTTTGCATCCGATTTTAAACCCAGCGCCCACGTGTCAATATCCGCTTCTTCTTGATCTTTCCACTACTACAACACCCCCAATTTCCTCTCTGACTTTCCTCGTCCAATTTGTCAGGATTAAATTAAAAGAATATTTTTTCGAAATTGAGGAATAAAACAATCTAAATTTAAATTTATAGGGGAAAAAATCTGATAAAAGCAGATTTTAAAGTCTATAAAATAAATAACACGCTTTCAAAAAATAAAATAAGTTACATCAACAGTTTTAAGTAATATATATGTTATTATCTGAGTGCATAATAATTGTCTTTAATAATCTATGGTCAACATAAATAATAATAATTTAGATTTCTTAAGTAGTTAGTTTAAAATTCAAATCCTAAATATTGAATATGAGAATATTAGTTATTATTTTTTATGAAAATTATTTCATATCAATATTGAAAAAAATTATTTATCTACTAATATCTAAAACAAATTATAATTTTTTTATAACAATAATTATAATGTATAGTTGTATATTCATTTTTTTATCCCATGATTTGTTTTTAAAACTATTTGATCTTTTAATTAACATTATAAATTATATTTTAAATCATAATTATTAGATCAATTGAGTCGATTCATTAATCTCAGACTCGTATATCTAATCGGTCCGAATCATTTGTTGAATCATTTATACATATAACTTGATTTGACTTGAGGTGATTTAGTCTCAAACTAGTTACTCAACTCTCTTAATAAGTCGTTTATTATCAATTTTTTTACAGTTGAAAACACATTTTTCATATTAGAAAATTTAATGTATTCCTTACACTTATGTTGTTTAAAGATTTGTTTATTTTTTTTACCTAACATAATCATATTTTAGAATTTGAGATAATAAAATTATTGTTATTTTTAATTTTTCTTTCATTAATTTGTATTTGTATTAGATTATGTTTATTGTATAACAATAATATTGTATATCATAATAATCATACATAATTTTCATGTTTGGATGAAACATGCATGTATTTGATCGTGCATAAAATAAGCATGCTTGCCAATCAAATAATGTTTTCCAAGAAAAATAACGTAGAAGAAGCTATATCTCATTGCTTCATAATTTTCATGTTTGGATGAACCGTGCATGTATTTGATCGTGCATAAAATAAGCGTGCTTGCCAATCAAATCATGTTTTCCAAGAAAAATAATGTAGAAGAAGCTATATCTCATTGCTTCATTAGTCGCACAGTAACTTTAATTATCATCACAACCAAACATATACGCATGAAATCATTTTCCATGGTCTAGGTGGAAATTAAGGTCCAAGGGGTAAATTTGTAGGACTTATTATGAAAATAATTACTCATCATAAGCCATAATATAGGAAGGAATATATAAGTGATGTTTGAATTTTTTTAGTAATTTAAATATTTTTTAAAAATACTTTTATAACAATAAATAAATAAATAAAAATATGATAAAACTTAATATTTGTAAGTTACATTTAATTTTTTAATTAATATAAAATTTTATAATATTTTTTATTTCTTTTTGTTCTCTTTTCCACTATCCAACCAAGTTGATAAAAAAAATTATTCTTTTCTTTTAGTGTCAAAAAAATTAATGTCAATTTGCTTTCTAAAAAAAGCATGAATACCCTGCATGTTCTAAAAGAAGCATGAATACCCTGCATGTTCCTAAGTACAAAAAAATTATAAACTATTTGCTTTCTTTTAGTGTCAATTTGTTTAAACTTAGGAACAAGTGTGTTTAAACTTAAACAAATAAAAATAAGCATTTTTTATATAAGTGATTTTTTAAAAAGTGGATATGATTTACTTCTTAAAAAAATAGAATATTATTTTTTTATTAAAAATAATTTAGACAAACACATTAAAAAAAATTAAAAATTATTTATTTCAACATATAAATTTAAACAAATTGATTCATATTTATTGAAACAAGTGCCTCTACTTAAAAAAACAACTTTTTATTTATTTTAAGAATTAAATCATATATGTTTCTCAAAAAATGTTCATATAAAAAACATTTATTTTAAAATTGTTTTTTTAATTTAAATAAATTCACCCATAACAAACAAATCATATTTGTTTCTTAAAAGAATGTTTATATAAAAGTGTTTATTTTAAAGTTAAGTTTTTTAAGTTTAAACAAATTAACCTATTATCTGCTTCTTTAAAAATACTTATATAAAAACATTTATTTTAAAGTTAATTTTTTTAAGTTTAAATTAACTCACCCTATATCTATACCTATATATGCGAAGTTTCTATTATTGAAAAAATGAAAATGATGTAATTAAACAATCAAATAGAATTGTGTTTATAAGTACTTTCTACTTTTCCATTTAACTATGGAAATTGTGACTTCACAATTTCTTTTCATAAGAATTGGTGAAAGAGGTTATAAAGAGCAAATAATGTTATTTTAGAAGAAAAAATAATCAATTGTATGATTCATATCCATGATATAAAAGTATACTGATTCGTTTACATATCATACGATTTAAAGTCGCTTAACATTCATCTTATTATACAAATAGATAACTAATCGAATTGCATCGAATAATACCATTCAAATAGTAAAAGACTAAGGGTGTGGCTCCAAATAAAGTATTTTTATGAAGAAGAAAAAAATTAAACCATGCTTTCTATCGTTTGAGGACACATTTTTAAAGTTTTTTTTGTCCTTTTAATATTTACTTAATTATTATAAAAAATTTGGACATTTTTAACTTGAAAAGGAGTAAATGGAACTAGAGGAGTCAAGACACGAATTTGATTTTTTTTTTTCCTTTTTCAATTTTGTAATCTCAGGCATTAAGTTCGTAAGCTATTCCTCCAAAATCAAATTACAAGTTATTTCGTTACGCGCCCGGTAACACCTCTTTCCGTCAAAATTTGGTTAGTACAAAACTATCATCAAAATCATACTCCATAAAATGATTGTGCTTGTTCACAAATTAATATTAGTATAAAGAATGACAAGTTTTACAAATTCACGTTTGGGTATAACAAGGGCTTCTTATGCTGAGTATTACCACAAAACAAAACAGCTCAAGAATGAAGAACCATTACCACCAGTTACTGAGCCATCTCGTTTCACTTGTACTAAACTAATAATATCAAATGGTTAAAAACAATTCTGTGGGCATTGCAAATGTCTTCAAAGAAGGGCTTCACAATTACAACCGGAATATCATCATGAAACTGCTCATTACCATCATCGTACAGCCAACGAGTTGTCTTGCTTCATTTTTATGAGATTGCTTTCAATGTTGCGCAGCACTGGCTTATAGCTGCAATATTGTTGATCACATTAATGAATGATGTAAGAAACCAAATGCCAGAATGAATGAATGTGTGGGCTTTGATACAGGGAAAAAAACAGAGAGAGAGTCTTACAAGCGTGCAAGACCATCATATGCTTGTTTGACTTGTTCAAGTTGAGCAGAAAGCTGCATGACTTCTGCAGATAGCGCCTCTGCTCTGCTTTGTTCTGTCACAAGTTGGCCCTGCCAAGCAAACAAAAAAAAAAGTGCAAAAATTTAAGGTATGAATTGACAAAGGGTAGAGTATTACATAGAGACCTCAATCAACCCCTATCCCCCGAAAATTTCTCAAACAAAATCAGACAATTCTGGATAGACAACTCATTTTAAAAATGAACTTTTTGACTCATAGGATTAGAACCCAACAAATCAATGACATGAACTGACAACAAAGAGGAACAAATATGCCATGAGTATGTTACTAACCTTCATAGATGCCAAGGAAGCAATCTCATGTGCCCCATTTTTAGAAGAGTCTGGCAAACCCCTAGCCTGTTCCATTCTCAAATTATCTAGAATCCCACGAAGCTCTTCATTTTGCTTAAGACAATCCATCACCTGAAGAGTCAAAGGTCAACACAAGTAATAGTAAGAATTTTAGAAGAGAAATCCAGTAAATCGCAGTTGTACAGATGAGACCCTAAATGGTTAAACCCGTGATGCTGATTGTTACCTGGTTTTCCCATCTCGCTGCTGCTCCAATTGCCTCTTGGTATGAATTTGAGAGATTTGAATTTTCCTCAAAAAGCCTCTCTATTTCTGTAGATTGCGAATCAATCTGCCAACAAGATGACAAACCAAACACTCCATCAGATGGAATATACATGGCAAAGGTGCATTTTTTTTTTGTTAACAAGAGAATATACACAGCAAAATTTGGATATAGAGAGTTTACCTCCATTAGAAGTTTCTGCCTACTGCTTTCCAACCTCTCAATGGCTAAAGCCATATCATGCAACTGCCTATCAAGTTTCTGCTTGTCTTCCTGAGATTTAGAAAATTCAAACAACATTTAACCAAAGAAAATTAACCATCAGCATTTGGTTGGATGACCATTAAGCAACAAATATATTAGTTTGCAAATGGGGCTGGAGTTAATAATTTAGGTCATTCATCATCAACTGCCAAAACATCCATGCCACACAATTACAAGAGAGTTGGAAATTACCAATGAAAATTGAAAATCATCACACACTTGCTTGGTATATTGAAAATATGGGAAGGTTGAAAAAAAGTGTGGCTCGTGTACAATCCAGTCCACAAATTTTGGCTATTACTTTCACACTTGAAAGAATTGAAAGTGATTTCCGCCTCCCCTCAATGATACATACAACAAGTAAAAATCCAAACCTTCCTATCTAACTTCATCACTCCCCTCCTTATTTTCCACATCCTAAATCATGCATAACCTAAACTAGACAACAGTGAACACAGATACTAGTAATTTTGCTAATAACTGACCAATGGTTTGATTGAAATAGTAACTTAAATTTCTTGTCAATAAATTTGATTAGCTAACAGATACAGAAAATTGAAAATTCACTAAATAGTGAAAAATCCATATGGAAGAAGTTTTTCTCACCAAAGAAAATGCTTTGTGAGCAGCTTTATCTGAGACTTCTGCAAAATATACAAACCAAGGTCAACGCCGTGTTATAGTACACTGATTCAACATGATGGAATATCAAGTCAACTGCATGTGAATTGGTATAAAATAGAGACCATAAAAATCCTTGCTACAAAATAGCCACTCTTATGTACTAAGTACAATGAAGAATTCATGGCATAAATATATGGGCAGATGCGAATCTACATTAATTTAAGTCAGAAGGCAGTAACAGGAGACCCACTCCTGGTAATTATAAGGCATGTATTTCATAAGGAAAACATGGGGTAGTAATAATCAACAAATAGTTTTAAAAAAAATGCTTCAAACAATTTCTTCTGCAATTTTCAAGAGCTTGAATTCATGCATATGCCATTGAGATTCAAAGACACTAGGACAGCATAAAGCATCAAAGAAGTGCAACTGCTTATATAATGGATTGGTGGTATGCTTTTGTTTCATTATGTCATTACAAATTTAATATGTATTATACAAAAGTTTTCATGAGAAGAACCTGCAGCCTCTCTAGACATGGACATGAGTTTCTCTTCCAACTCCTGCTTTTCAGATATCAGTGAGGCAATGCAGGCTTGCTCTTTTGCTAATTGTTCCTGCTCCTGGTGCCTCAACAATGATTCTCGCTATAAATTTTAATCACCATCAGACAAACAACAGAAAAAGGAAATAAAGAAAAGATGCCAAAATGTCAATAACATAATCATAACACAACCTGCAGTTCCAGTTTTAAATCATCTAGCTCCTTTTGTAATCTTTGAATTTGAAAATGATCAGGTGGATTACCAAATGATGAAATTGTGCTAACTGTATTATTCATTGCTTGTTGCTGAATTGAGTTCAATTCTGCTCTCAACGCTGCTGCATCTTCCTCAGCCTAAACCAATATAGTCAATAAGACTCTAGGAAGTAAGAACAAAAAAATGGTCCTTCATCACTTAGTGTTTTAGTAAAATCAACCATACACGATATTGCTCATCTTCTGCTTCCTTAAGACGTTTCTTCAGGGTACGAAGCTGTGCTGAAAGATCCTCCTGCACTAGTATGTAATGTCTAATAGGAATCGTGAAAGATTAAAAACAAGGTGAAACCAGGAGACAGGAATAAATGTTTGAATAAAATTACCCGTGCAACAACTGCCGCATCTTTCTCCATTGCGACATCCCTCAGAGCTTTCCTTAGAGATGGCACTGTAGTTTGTTCCTGCACGAGTTGAACTGGGGGTTTATAACTAAGATATATAAATTTCAAAACTACTCCAATTCCAATCTTCATACATGAAGTGCTGTAGTAATTAGCACTAAACTAACTAAATAGATGCTAACTCTGGGGTGTTCATGAGATAATACTATTCTTCTTAATTAACAAAATTGTAACCCAAACTAATAAAGAATTCATTATCAATCTTTTTTGCCTACCAGATCATTTAATTGCTTGTGCATTGTCTCATTATCAATTTCCATCGTTTGAAGCTGCACAATAGACAAAAAATACAATCAGCCAAGGTTGTTCCTTTAATTCGTAGATTTATAAATAAATAAATAAACAGCAGGTGCATATTCAATTTGAATCTTCACCTTTAAACTAATTTTTGTGTTTTCTTCCTCCAACTCCGTGTTCTTCTTTTGCAGTCCTTTCAATTGAGACAATAGAGCACTAAGATCTGTCTGCAAAAGAGTATACGCGCAAAAAACAACGCAGTTGCAGTTCAAATTTGTTCGATATAGAATTCCGATAAATTGTCGTTTTCAAAGACAACAAAATGAATAAGATGATTAATAAATAATACAGAAAAGATGTTACCTCAGAGAGCTTATTTGCGCTCTCGGACTTGCTCATTCCCGCAATATCTGAAGGAAAAAAATTGTTTTGAAATGAAGAAAATAAGGCACGTAGAAATGGAATAATCATAATAATAAATACACGTTAGGTTCATTCTCGAGGAGGATAATTCTGACCGGAGGTGCTGGGAACCTGCGTGAGATCTGGTCCCGAAGAGGTTTTACTCAATCTCTCCGCGGCCCTCTTTTGCCGAATTTCCTCCAACTGTGCAAGCGATCAACCGTTCAATTCAAGAACAAAAAACATAGGTAATGATGAACGAACAAAAACCGACGAAATTGATCGAATCCAGAAGAAAATAAATAAAATGAAAAGAGAAGGCAATGAATGGTTATTGAGAAAGGTTGTTTGTATTGTACCGTTCGTCGACCAAGAGTTGCATGGCGCGCTTCCATTGTTAGTTTGTTACAGATGCGACGGGAGCGGAATGTTCGACTGCGAAGTCACCTCCGCCGAGTAGCTTTGTAATTTATAATCTCCGATCTGTTTTAAATCAATAAAATAACACTATGTTTCTAAATTAGTAAATGAAGTTTGGATGTTGCAGTTGGTTGTCACGCTAGTCTTATACGTTAGAGGTACCCAGTTCGAATCGGGCTTTGACAACTTTTTGGGTTTTCAATTTTTTAATATAATAATTAAAACACTAACTTTTCATAATGATAATTAAATAAAAGAAATTAGATGTTGTACTAATAAATTTATTGAATTTTATAATAACTTTATAAATCAAATCAGCTGTTATTTACGATTGGTTGACAGATAAACGTTTTAACACTAACATTATATAGCCATTAAATAATACAAAATCAGGTTATTGCAAATTTATAATAATATAGAAGTACAGATAAAATAATGAATTGATGATAATGATGCATCAAAAGCTTTTCTAGGAGATTGGGTCACTTGCTCAGTTGTTGAAGCTGAAGATGTTGTTGATGAGAGCAGCTTTGATATGCTAGATGATATGATAGTTTTGCTAAGTATGGTTTATCCATTCCAATTGATGTAATTTTGTTTAATTATGTTTCTGGTTTTGTAAGTGACTCCCTGGAGGATGTCTCTACTTCTGTATTTTTTATATTAATTGATTTTGGGTTTGGGGTGTTTCTTCCCCAGCCATTCAGCAAAAAAAAAAAATTAATTTATTTAAAAGTTTCATATCTCTTTTTTTTCTTTCTGGTTTTGTAAAGGTTAAGAGTTTAAACATAGTTGGGCTTTAGTTAGTGGTTATGGTCCAATTTTAAAATAAAAAAACTGGCCCGTCCAACAAGGCGTGGTTCCAACTTCCGAGCCCTTCCTCGAAGAAAACAGTGAGTTTTAAACAAAAAAAAAAAAAAGAAAAAACGGTATCGGTTAGGTTAGGTTCCAATTTGATTTGGTTCGTTAGTTATTCGCAACGAGAAGGAGAGGAAAGGTTTGCGTGTGTGAGAGAGAATCAGAAGATGAAGAAGGAAGACACAGTGAAGCTGATCAGTGCCGAAGGTTTCGAATTTGTGGTCGACAAAGAAGCTGCAATGGTTTCACAGACCATACATAACATGCTTACTTCTCCAGGTTCGATACTAGTATTTTATTTGATCCCCTTTTCACTGTAATTAGGGTTCCAAGTTTCAAAATTATTATAATAATAATTTCTTTGATAGGGAGTTTCGCTGAGAGGCAGCACGGTGAAGTTACCTTTCCTGAGATCAGCACCACCATTCTCGAGAAGATTTGCCAGTACTTTTATTGGCATCTCCAATTCGCCAGGTTTTTCTTTCTCCCTCTTCGCGATTCGCACATTGCCTTATACGACATTATCTTTCGTTTTTCACTTTGACAGCTATTTCTTTTTGTAATTGAATATGAATGAATTCTGCTGTATCAAAAGCCTTAGGTGTGTATTTCACAAATCATAATAGATTGTCTTGGGAGCAACCTATTACCTTGAAATGCAATAGTAATGTTAGTCCCCTCCCCACCCATAACTACCAATTTGCTTCAAAATAGATCCATTGATGATGACTTTATGGATGAAAAATGTCTGCGCTTGGTTCTAGGTAAAAAATATATTTTGTATGAGTATTCAAATGCGGAGTAACAACATCTCCTTGACCAGACCACGTAAATTGTGATGTGAGGGTCTAGTATTTAGCATGTTCAACAACCTTGTTTCTAGTTATTCTGTGCATAATCAATGCATGTTGCATTCAATTTTTTATTTGGGCAAAGCATTGTGAGGTCTTTTTGTGCAAGCACAAAACCTAGGATCAATCAGAACAGGGAGGCAGAGGACTCTAGTTAGTTTCTTGAATTATTTGATTCTACAAAGTGATTCTTCCTGATTTTTTCTTTGATGTAAAAGACTAAATGTGCTTATGTTAATGCCTACTTGGATGGTAGTTATCTATGTTATGGAGCACAAACTTTCGTGGAATTTAGTGCTCCATCCATGAGATGTGGAGGGCGAACCCTGACACAGCAGTAAAGTTGTGTCTTGGTGACTTGTTGGGCATGGGTTCGAATCAGGAAACAGTCTCATTGCATATGCAAGGATAAGGCTGCGTACAATATCACTCCACCTTACCTGCGCATAGTGTGGAGCCTCCGGGCATTAGAGTACGTAGTTTTATTCATGAGATGTGGTTTTGCGTGATTCGATGTGTCATGGGATTGGGTCTTTATGTCACATTGTCTTATAATCTCAAGGTCTATTGTAGAAGTTTAACTGTACACAATTCTTTTAATATTTTACCTTCCTTATGCGTATATATCTTTACTCATCTCTGAGTTCCCACTTTCTGTTTAGTATAGTTGCATGTTGAATTTCTTTGTGTATCCCATGCACTTGTACTAGATCTATTGGATGACTTTGATAGTTACTTTAAATATCAGTAAAGAGGGGGAAAGGCTGACGAATTCTGTCTCGTGTTAATTCTCAATGTTGAAATTTGGTTAGATAAAGCTTTTTGGGTGTCTATTTCCTCTTTTTTATTTTATTTAATTTGTCTTTAGCTCGTAAGAATTCCAAAGATAGCTGTACCAATGAAAGGTTGTCCTTTGTAGGGTATGTGGAATTACAGTTGAATGAACAATTTAACATTTGATTCTTGGCCTTTTGGTCCCCATCTGTAGTCCCCTCTTTTACTCTTCCTGTCCTAATCATACAGAAAGAAACTTCTCCTTAACTATTGTATGGATTGTTGTTACTCGAATCCAATAAATACTTACTATCAAAGGATGCCCTGGGGGAGGATGACCTCTGTATTTTACTATTAATATATACTTTTGGAGGGTTTTTTATGTGTTGAAACTTGGAAGTAATAGTGTCCTTTGGGTAATCAAATTCTAAAGCTTTGATATGAAATCTCACGTTTTATGTCATGCTAATTTCTATCAAAATAGTTGTATTGACTTGAGTATGTTGCTCTTACTACTAGTGGGAAGGAGACGGAATTTCCCATTGAACCTGAATTAACTCTGGAGCTAATGATGGCCGCCAATTACCTCCATACATAAGCATTTTGACTTCCCCAAGGGTGATAGTTCTTCGTCCTCATAGTAAGCCTTTATTATTCACCTGGAGTCTAACAAGTCATAGTAGTTGTTTTTGTCGTTGTGATCTTCTGCTCTTTTCGCTACTTCATTGTGTCGTTCATGCAGATGGAACTATTGCTTAGGTGGCCATTCAAAGGGAAATCAGCGTATTATTGTTGATATTGAAACTGTGCCTTTGCTGGAACTAAGTATATATGTAATTTATATAATTTAGTGACTGTTAGACTCAGTTTGCAAGACTCTGGTGTACGAGTGGCTCTAAAATGCCGTCGGTTGATATTTCTGTATAAATCAACTGGTTAAAAAACTATACTAATTTAACGGGAACATTACCATCTACCGATAAGGTAAATCATAATGCTCTTGTAATGTCCAAAATAACAATATAGACATTGTTATCCAAACATGGAAAGGAAATTCGTTCAACGATCTTCTGATGAATATTTCTTTACTTTTGCTTTGTACGACAAAGTCGTGGAATGGTTGAAAATGAAATGGAATTAATCTCACTTTGGGTTCATAAAGTTCTACCTTTTCCCATGAGGTAGAAATATGAGTTGATGAAACACAACTTACGGGACTGTTTGGTTAGAGAAAAAAAAATAATTATAAAAATCTCATATTTTTTATTTTATTTTACGAGTTTATATAAGAAATAATGATTTTTATTTTATTTTCTATTTTTCCTTTTTCCTTCACAAGTTTTAAATAAAAATCATTTTCCCAAACCTTCATGCTTTGTTTTCATTTCCCTTTCTACTTTACTACGTTATCTATTCTTACTGGTATAATTTAGACAGCAGCCTGAAGAAATGGGTCCTTTGCCTCCTACTGCTGTGCGTCTTAATTACATTACTGCTGGTCTCTAATTCCTTAGATACTCGAAATAAATCGTCCCACAACTCCCCATTTCTGCAGGCTTGGCATGGAAGATCGCCGTTTTCGTTTTTTCTTTATAAAAGTTATAAAAAAAATCTGTATTATAAATAACTTAGAAAAAAAAATCTGACAATAAGAGTTTAAAAAATCAATCAGACTGCGTTAGTAAAATTATTTGCCACTTGGATTTTTTTTTAGAACAGTAATAAAGTCAGCATTATGTGTATAAGTCACATTGGTGTATTATGTAAAATACAATCATGGAATCCTGAATTATATAATCACGTCAATCAATTAAATTTTTATTTTTATTTTTACAATTCAAACTTGAGAATCTTATAGTAATTTTTATATTTTATTTTGATTTTTAATTTAATGTTTTATAAAAATATCATGTTATCCCTAATCTTCCTAATTTCCTTCTCATTGTTCCCTCATAACCCACGAGGTGTCTCCTATCTTGCCAGCGACGACACCATTGCAAACTATACCATCCAACAAATAGATATCATGTGGATCTAATCGATTCCACCATCCACTATTGTGTATAGCGTTTGCTTCCGATGGAGACAGCAATGGTGCAGGAGTAGGGGCGGCTCCTAACTCCAATAATACTATCTCCATAATAATAACCATATCGTAAAAAACATAAAAGGTGGTTCCATAGAAATTGGAAGCAAAAAGCTGCGTCCTCTATAGACCAAAATGTTTAAATTCGGCTATATGAGCTAACTAGTTAATCAGTAGTATTTTAGAGAGATAATAAAAGTTTATTTATAAGATTTATGAGAAACTGAACTTTTCTTATGTTGTGTGACTAACATGCTAGTTGGTCACTCTTTTATTCTCACGCCCCTCCTTGAATACCACAAACATAGACATAGAATTCCACACCCAATTGACGGTGCTACGCACATTTAACGATATTGCTTGACTTAGTTAGAGCGGTGTGAAACAGGACTGTGTCGACATCGTTCCGTATCTTTTTCTCGAAACACGAACCTAGAAAGATTACGAAGAAATAGAGGAACTGTGGTTTGCCATGGACCTTGGTCGATGGCGAGGTAGGACTGTCGTTGTTGCTGACGAGATAGGAGGCACATCGTTAGTGCCCAGATAACAGTGAGAAGGGAACGAAAACTATGAGATTCAGAATTAGGAAATTAGAGATAAAATAGTCTTTTAATAAAATATTAAATTAAAAATCAAACTAAAAAATAAAAATATAAAATTTGTTGTAAAGTCCTTAGGTTTAAATTACAAAAATAAAAAATGTAATTTAATTAACCGACATGATTATATAATCTACATGGTGATATTTTATGATATTGATGGCCTCTTTCCTTTGAATCCAAAATCTCAATTGCAATTGAGAATTCATTCTTAAAGTATTACCTTGTATTTGTTTGGTTTTTCTAAATCAAATTTGCAATGAGTAGAATTAATTTTGAAACAAGTGAATGTTTTTACCAATGATATTTTGCAATCAATTAATCATTTGTATTGTTAATATAGTTTATCTACTTTTGAAATATTGTTCTTAAACAATAAATTATTTTTACTATATCTTTCAAAGTTATTTTTTCCAAATCTAAAACAAACAGCCATGAATTTGTTAATTCTCTAAGCGTCTTGGGATTGGTGCTTTTGTGATATTACTTCTAATTTGTTTAGTTTTTTACCACTTCAAATTCATGACTTTTTTATACAATGATTACACTAAAGTTTAGAGTTATGACTTCATACATATTACAGTTTTCAAATTCATGATTTATAAGTACTGCAAGTATTTTTTTTTTTACACATTTTTTAACATACTTTGTAGTGAATTTCATATTTTTCTCGTCGAATAATCTTAGCGTACCTCTATTTCCTGATGCCTACATACACCAAATAGCAAAAATATGTCAAAAATATATTTTGATAGCATTCATCAATCATAATTCGGTCAAAAATTATAAATATACGTTATTTTCCCGATCCATAATTTAAAGTTTTTTTGAAACAGAATTGAGAAAACTAGGGAAAACTAGACATGCACTTTGTAAGTACATAATTTATTCATGTGGAGCCCTCCTGATGAGATCATATTTGAACTAGATTGTAAAAAGTTCGAGCATGATTAATTTAGATGCAATCACATCGTAGTGTTTCACAATTTGTGCTAATGTGCTTAGATAGGGTACCGTGCAAGTAGCAGCATTACGAAAAGTAGACTTTCCTGGCTGTTGCGGGTTGCCTAAGGAAAAAGCTTGATGCCTAAGGAAAAGCTTGATGCCTAGGCTTAACTATGAAATGCCTTAAGAATTAAGATATCATGTAAGCATGTGCGTGGACGGTGGTAGTAGTTAATGATTAATTTGATTGACTTTAGAAAAATACTGATCACTAAACAACAAGTTTATATCTATTTTTTCCCTCCCCCTTTTCCCCTCTATTTTGATACTAGTTTAATTACCCTATGGCTGGTATTCACAGAAATTATCCTAATGATTTACACTTGATATGCAAAGAAAAAGTCTCTCATAAGCAGCCACCATCTTTGTGGCAGTGAACAATTGCAAACCTCTTTGCATGGCAACCTGACCTTTCTTGTCAATAACTTCCCTCCCACTAACCCATAACTCATCTATGGCCTTCTTTAGAGCACTCACCGTTGGTGAAAATGCATAACCCATTTCATTGCTAACAATTACAGATCCTACAATGCTTGCAAGCCTAGCGGCCATTACTGGCTTCCCAGTCAGCATGGCTTCTAGCAAAGTGTGATCCAAACCTTGTGCTCTTATAGTGGGGTTTACAAAAATGTCAATAGCATTATAAAAAGAGTACAATTCAGCTTGCTCCAATGGCCCCAAAACCAATATATTTTCCCCAAGATCTCTGTACCCCAAGGACCATCTCCTGCAACCACAACCATGCTACTCTCTTTGAAAGTGCTATTTTCTTCAATTATCTGCTTCAATGCTTCAAACATAAAAGGGTGTCCCACTGTCCCTTGTCCTTGACCAACCTCCCAGCTAGTGCTATCACCAATGACTTCGAATCTGGAATGCCATGCCTCTTCTTGAAGTCCTTCCCCTTTGAAACAGCTGGCCTGAAAACGTGTTGGTCCACACCATTGAGAATAATATGGACCCTTTCCTCTGGAATCATGCAGACCCTCTTTAGGATATCACCTGCATGATCACTAGTGGCAACGTGATGAGCATAATTTGATAAGAACTTGACCTCTTCAACAACCTTCACAGCTCTTTCAGTCAAAGCCTTTTTCCGTGGTTCTTGGGGGGTTCTAAGGAGTTCTTGAATGATGTCAGAATGAAAGGTCTCGTACGCAATTCCGTGCCAAGTGACAGCCAAATTAGTAACATATAGAGATCGTGTGTGCCTAAGTCCAACACTCTCAGCGTGAACAATGTCAAATGGTTTACTAGTTGAGTTTTGTGCTTGAAATTGCTCCCAAACCAAAGCTTGGTCAAGGTAACCAGTAGGTGTTGGTTTGGAGAAGTGAAAGTGTAGGTTGTTAATTGAACAGTCGGAGAAAGAGGAATTTGTGGAAGTGGTGAATATGTGAAGATTATGGCCTCTTTTGGCAAGGGCAAGGTGGAGTGTGAAAGCATGACGTTCGAGCCCACCTGCATGAGACTTTTGTGGCCATTTCTTAACAAAAAGTGCAATCTTAATTCTTAAGGAACTTTGAAGGTGGCTCTGAGGAAAACATAAGGTGGTTCCATGAAAAAGGATATGAAAGGAGGTTTATTGGTTGGTTTTGCTTTTGTAATATTTCTTGGTATGGTGAATTATGGCATTGGCTGCAACAATGACTCCAAGAGAGAGATAAGATGATAGAGCAGATGGAAAGAATGATAACAATGTAGCAGAAATATTGAAAACTGAATAAAGAACTTCGATCCTTTGCCATGGACATTTGATTTGATGAAAGGAATGTTAATTATTAGATGAGAAAGAGTCATGATTTGTATGATTAGTTTTAAGCACGAGCATAGGGGGACAAAGAAAGTAGAAATGAAGAAACCTATCACATGGAGACTAGGCTTCAGCACAATAAGATCGTAGACATTTGATAATTTAGTGATGTATATAATTAGGCTTGCTTGAACGGCAATGTTGCTTTAACAAAAGTAACTGCAGCAAACCAGTTTTCAGCATTGTTTATTTTTGTTGGCAAGTGTTCTAATTCTGTCATCTTTTAATATTCACAAAATATCATTTTGTATACATTAATAAACCTTAACGAGTAAAGGCATATGGCACTTGAATCCAGTACACAGAACGACCTCAATAAAGATTTTGTTATATCATATTTGCATATTTAATGATTAAATGTTGTAAAACCAGTTGATTTCAATCCTTTTAGTAGGACTTGAGTGTTTCTACTTCTTGGTCTTCTTAATCTTGAATTGTTGCGAAGCCTTCGCATATCGCCATAACATAGCATTCAAAAACTATAACTATAGCATGTACATGCTCACGGATTATGTTTCTCAAGGGTTGCTATTAAAATATGAAGTGGGAAATGGATCACATTTTTATTTGAGCGTCAAAGTTTGTATATATTAATGCCTGTGTGTAATGTAAAAAAAATAAAAAAAATTACTTACTCCATTATCCGAAGGTTCTACGCTATGCGCAGGTAAAAGGGAGGGGATTGATATTAAAATATGAAGTGGGAAATTGATCACAATTTTATTTGAGCGTCAAAGCTAGTATATATTCATACACATGTGTAATGTAAAAATAAAATAAAAACTACTTACTCTATTGTTCGGAGGTTCCACGCTATGCGCAGGTAAGAGCGAAGGATATTGTACGCAATTTTACCCATGCATATGCAAAGAGTAAAAAATTATGTATCTCATTGTCCAGAGGTTTCACGCTATGCGCAATTAAGGGAGAGAGAGATTGTACGCAGCCTTATCCTTGCATATGCAAAAAGGTTGTTTTCGAATTCAAACTCATGACCAACAAGTCAACAAGACTCTTGCATTGCTTAATGTAAAAATATTAAATTCTTTATGTTGTGAATCAGTGTTATGTCCACTTAGGACTCAGTTGAATTCACAACACGTCAAACCTCAAACAAATTGAAGTTTGATGTATCAATCTCAAGTCAATACCGCTCACATATATGACCTGGAAAATGAAACACCTTTTGTAACGACTCGTCTCGTCGCTACTGTATCATACTCTTTAATCACGTTTTTAATTGTAATTTATATTTGAAAATCCATTTAAATTGATTACAAAAAAAGTAATAAATTTCGCGTGTGAACTTAATCAATATCAATAATTAAAAACACGAATAATCAATGTTGAAATAACTTGTAATACATTTATATAAGAACATAATTTGGAGTGATTACAAATAACCATGTCTAAAGTGCACAAAGTTTTCAAAAGAAACAAGGGATTAAGTGATGAGAGTGTAACTAGCAAAACAATGGGGTGTATTCATTAAAACAAGGGGTACATCTAGCAAAATATAACTCATGTCCGGGTTACAATTCAATGTCATTCCGGCAACAGAACCCTTCTATAAGCCAAGTTCTAACTAAGAGTGAGTTGTCACAATACAACTCGTGGCTGGGATATGGTCCAAAGTCATCCCGGCATCACAACTCATTTATAGGTTGGGTTCGAACATTATCTCGGATACTTGGCGGCTCCATCAAAAGAAATAACTCCTAGACTGCTTGCTACTACCCGTCTGCTCACACAAACATGGTTCGTGATTATCACAGGTACCAAACCACATGACACAAGAAAAGCAACTGTGAGTTCATCATGTAAAATAATAATTAATGAATATCATCAATTATAAAAACACAATCCGATCATTATATTATCACAACAATATTCAAACATTTCATTCACATAATCAATCATGGACAACCCGTCCAAACCACTTCACCCATTCATCTTATAATGACTAGTCATGATGCATGTTCCTGACTTAACTCTTAGTCAATGCAATGTGGTACCATCCCCGGACAATAGGCCAAATCCATGGTACAAATGATTCCTGCAGCTCGTCGGGGTCACTCTGTTGTGCACGGGTCTCACCCCTCCATGGTGATCAGCCAAATGGGTGTCAGAAGGCTATCCCTACAGCAATGGTCCCCCAGTACCTCTCATACTCTGCAATCAATCATCCTATTTCCGTTATGCATGAAGTATGTCTCTCAAGGGCACCACTGTATAAACCGGCACAGGAGCGAATTCCTTCCTGGCTGGTGTCACTATACACCTCCCATGTTCATACTCATCACCCCAAACAAGGGCACACTGATGCACTATCCGGCATCTTACGTCAGCACATAAACTATCACTATAGCACATCAATGTATGACCAAAGCTCGGGCTCAACTCGACCCGGGTAGGATAATGTCATACACCCCCATGGGTATTTATGTATATCCAAATGCATTTAGATTACCTATGGGCACCACTGTATCGACCGACGCAGGAGCAATCCCTTCCTGGCTGGTGTCGTTATACACCTCTCCATGGTATCAATACATTTAATAACTCAAGCCAATACAATGGTCAACCTCAACGTAATCACGTTATTCAAAAACATACACGTAAAACGGTGTGAGGTTTTAGATGTTCGAGCTGCTATTCAGCTATAATAACTCTGAAGAAAGAATCCGAACAAGGTCGGATGAAGTCGGTAGAGGTCGGACAAGGTCGGTAAAAGTTTGGTTAAAGTATATCAAGGGAACCCAGTAGCTCTACTCCCAAGAATACACGAGCTCTGCCGAGTAAGTAACCCGGTAGCTCTTTCTTCAAGGAGATACGAGCTTTGCCGAGTAAGTAACCCGGTAGCTCACAAAGAAAAGACTTTGAACTTAGTAGTTTTAAAGATAACAGTTCACCTTGGGTAAGGAACCCGGTCTCTTTAAAGAAAGAAAAGAATGAACTGCTAGAGTCGACATGTGTTTGGAATTCGGTTTCTCTAGGAAAGAAAAGAATGAGCTTCTAGGGACGACGCATGTATGGAACTCGGTCGTTCTAGAAGAAAGAACACAAATTCAACCGAGTAGAGGAACCCGGTAGCTCTCATCCCAAGAAGACACGAGCTCATCCGAGTTAGGAAACCCGATGGCTCTATTCCCGAGAAGACACGAGCTCATCTGGGTAGATGAACCCGGTAGCTCTCTCTCAAATGACTTCAAACTTCAAGGTACACCCCCGGGTAAGAAACCCGTTATTTCTAAGGAAAAAGAAAGCGAGCCTTAGAAGCTCTTAAGAAAACAACCCCGGGTTAGTAACCCGGTATACAATTGTCTGCCAACAAGAACTAGGTTACGTTCTGCATGCATACATGCACGCTATGTAAACCTTTCAACCCGGCATACCCATCCCGGTAGCCGACATCTCAATACAAGGAATTGACACGTATATTTAACTCGGCCTACTTATCCTGATAGCTGACATCTCAATCTCAAGGGAGTACTACACCTACTAACGCGGCCTACCCTTCCCGGTAGCTGAGGTCACAACAACAGTTTAATATATACAACATGCTCAGTCCGACTTACCCAACTCGGTAGTCGTCTTCTTAACAAACTCATCACATAAAAACATTATCAAGTTATTTCACGCATAACACCAGAACACTTATACATATTTCATCCCAACCATGATACGCTTAACTGTGGAGTTCTTAAGTTATGGGCTACTGAAAAGTATATGCACCTTGTTGGTATAGGTAGTACCTATTATTTTCTTTAAGTTATTCTCAACTGTACAGTCTCATACTTGCACAGTCTCTGGATCCCTCTCATTTGGGCGTGTATTCGATTCATTCATGTACCTCTCCCGCTGGAAGCTTGCCAGGAGCCGCTCCTTGTTCGTGCCTCATTGCACCGACAATCACTTCCCGCCCTCGTCAACCCCCGAAATGTTACACCTTTTCGACATCAAAGCTCACATATATCCAGAAATGTAAAAATATTAAATATCTTTTTATCATTAAGACTTAATAAGATTGTACACTATTCCAATTGAAATTACACCTCAAAGTCTTAAACTTCCAAAATATTTGAGGCTTAATGTGAGAATCTCAAGTTAACACAATTCACATAAATGATGTGGGACATGAAACACTTTTTAGGCGTTCAAACTCACGTATATTTGCACACATATACATTATAAATCAGCCTTATGTCTAATTAGGACGCAACAAGGTTACACACTATAGATCAATTGAAGTCACACCTCAACGCCTCAAATCTTAAACAAATTGAGCTTTAGTGTGTTAATCTCAAGTCGACACAACTCACATATATGACATAAAAAATGGATCACCTATTTATTTGACTGTCAAAGTGTTTATGGGTAGTGAAATTATTGTTCTATCATCATGAGCAATCATTGTCACTAATTTTAGAAGATCATTCAGCTTAATTGCTCGACCAAGTGAACTCACCCATAGTAGCTTAAAGCTAATTCTAACTAACACTTTAAATTAATTAAACAGTATGAGTAAATATTTTTTAACCATTTTGATTCAATAAGCTTTTTAAAATATTTTATTTTAACTTCCTACCTTATATTTATGATAGACAATATAAAACCTAATAAAAAATAAAATGTCTAAAAAATAGCTTATAACTTAATTATTTTCTCGCATGTGTGTGTGATTCATGGACACTACAGAGAAACCATAACAGACATTTTTAGCAAGATAAATAGACTCGAGTTTGATAAGCTAAACTGAACAATAACTCTTGTAGTAGGTGTGACTCACGGTCTATGGCCTATTCTAATGTTCCTCCTTCAAATTCAAACTAACCCATCTTAGACTCTAAATTTACCTACCCTGACGATATAATTTCTACTACTCCTGTATTGTTGTCATTCCTATCATGTGTGCTTTTCTCTCACAAGAAGTTACGGTACTATATTATGAAGATGACGCCACATTTCCAATCCCTGTATTTTTGTATATGTAAATCTCCAATCCCCCCTTCCCCACCCCCACATTTTTATTTGAAGATGACGCCATTCTCACATTCTTGTTATACAAAAATCTTAAACTGTATGTATAATGTTAGGTTTACTATGTATTTTCTTTATAATTTTGAAGAATTAAGATTGTCATTCGATCTATGTTTTAGTTGTTTTAACTTTTGACATCCAAAAAAAATCATCAAATAATTGCAAAACAATATTATTTTTTGTTTAACAACATTTTATCCAAATCGAACTAGTTTAAGGAAGGGAGTAGGTTATATGGATGGTTTTGCAATATCCTTTTATCAATGATCATTGATTCAAAGTGTGTTTCTAGTTAGGTTAAACATCAATCATTAACTTACCTTTTGACTTTAAGAAGCATGAATACCAAATTTAGTGGTTAACAAATAAAAAAATACAAACAGATTATTAGAACTAATTAATAGCTTGTGTGATTGTAACAAAATAACAATAAAACAAATACATATAGATTTTGAATTGAACCAATTAGTACAAAAACTAAAATTATAGATGTGTTATTACATAGATATTAGTAATTTCATAGAAATTAACTAAATACTAAAATGAAATGGTTAATGTTGTTAAGGGAAATAAGTAAAGAATTAACAGGGGTGGAGAGGTGTTGGAGTAGTTCGCATGTTTTGGGTGGAACTTATACCAAGTCCAACAAAACAAATGGCAGTTGAGTTGTACAACTAGGTAAATGACAATGTATGGTCCAACTACTAAACCGAACTCTGCGCATCAAAACGCTCCGATCACAGCCCCAACAGGCACTGGGCCCACCCTCTCTCTCACACACTCATCACATTCATCATTCTCTTCCCTCCCCCGAAGAACTTGTTGGGCTTTCATTTAAAGCCCTCTCTCTTTTTCTCATTCTCGAGTATTCTATTCTTCATCTGCCTATTAATTAAGTAAATAAAACCCGGTAGCTTCATTTTCCAAACCCAGTTATTACTTACTGGCCAAACAAGGCAGAAGCAGCAGTGCTGTTTTGGCTCTAGCGCGCACACGCACACACACGTACACAGTGTTCCCCTGATCCAAATAACTATTATATGCTTCTCCACCCATAATTCCTCCCTTATCATTTTCATGGCTGTTGAACTACACACTTCGCTTCCTTCTCACTTTCTCCCCGACGACAACGACGACGTCGTTTCGTCACAGCATAACCACAAAGACGACATCCACCACGCCTCAGCTTTAAACCCGCTCCCCGAGGTTCCGATGAACGACGACGACGACGATTTCATCTCCGAGTTAACTCACCGCATGGCTCGCTTCTTGCTTCCAGATGACGACACTTTCGATTTCTCATCCATCGATCTCGATTCGGTACTATTTTGTTTATCTAGTGTTATTACATAAATTAGTTAATAAGCTTAAAATAAAATGGAAATTCTCTGTTTCGTTTCTTCTGGTGAAGTCACGGGACTCAAAACAGGGGAGTCCAGAAGTTTCATCTCAGGAAGCATCACCGCCAGCTACACCTGAAGAGCGTTGTTGGAAGAGCAGCTACGACATGTTTGGAATTGAGAAGATGAAGCTTAACGAAACAGGGAATTCCAACAACCAGCTTCTTCCGAGCTCCAATATTGGACTCTATTCTTACCAATCTCTAATTCAGGAACAGATTCGAGCCATTGAAGTAAGATAAAGAGTGTTTTATTTCTATTTTTGTTAGAATTACCTTTAATTTAATTAATTAACTAACTAACTTGTTTGTTGTAATGGAATATTATTATTTGTAATAGTTGTCTAGGGTGAAGCAAGAGCAGGTGGTGGTGTCTCCGAAGCCGAAACCCACTCCGCGTAGTAAAAGTCAAGCGCAGACAAACGAGGCAAAGATAGGAAACGGACGGATGGCCCGTCCGCCACGGCCCGGTCCACAGCAAGGCGGTGCGGGGATGCGGGCCCTGTTTCTGGATGGGCCCGCTTCTAGAGCTGGGACCGGCGTTTTCTTGCCTCGTGGTGGTGGAGCCACTTCCCCATCCGAATCAACCAACAAACAAGGTAAACAATACATGATCCATTTTTTCTTTTGCTTATAAGACTATTTTTTCTGCAGTTGAGTTTGTTCCATTGGGTTGGTTAGTGAAATAGAATGTGCACTATCCCACTTGCAATCACTTTACTATTTGTTATTTATGTTATGTTATGTCCCACCTTGTATCTCGCTATTCTGCCTGCACTTTAATTTTTTTATTTTAACTGCATGAATCTCAACCATTAATTAAAATATTAATACAAAAATAAACTAAAGAGAAACGAATGGTGAGGGATTCTGCAGTTATTTTTCAACTTGCAGGAGATCCGCATGGGTTTCTTAATTTCCCTCTCCCTCCTCCGTTCCGAAATTTCATGGCACGCTGTCTAGTCTCGACCACGAAGAATAGTAATAATATAATTAAATTAAAAATACCCCTTTAGGTCTTTTTTAGTCTCTAACCTCCCACTTTGCTTGGGAACGCTAGTGCTGACTAATATTCTTTTTTATTGAGTTTGAATTGGATCTTCTGTAATCTATTATCACATGTGTACCAGTTCCATCCTTCCGGATATGTGATTTTTCCTTTTCCCACAACCAAGATATATTAAGACAATTCTTTTTTACTATCATGGTTGTTAGATGTTTAGATTTTTTTTATGTCAAAACCTATGTAAGGAGAGATCAATTCCTTTTTTAATGCATTTCAGTATTTAAAGGAATTGGTTCTTATTTAATTATTAAGAATATTCCAAATTCACCCCAAAAAGATGCACCTTTTTGAAATTGAAAAAGAAATAACAATTTAATTCGATCCTTAAAATATTTAATATTGTATGTGGTCCACTTGAAAGAGAAAGGAAAGGAGATAAGGGAGAGAGGAAAATACAAGTAATAACTTTTGTTAAAAGAAAATTAGAATTTAAAAAATAAAATTTCAAAATTTTCTATATTTAATTCAAATTTTTTAATTTATTTTTAGTCTTTTTCCCACTAAAAAAAGGACTACCAATATCTAAATTTATAATTTTCAGAAACAATAATAGGCTTTTACGAAATTTATGTTGAGTACATTATTTACATATAAGAACACAGTTAAGAGAGTTGGTGACCAAATTTTGAGATTCTAATTTCTTAGTGTTGACAAATCCTTATTAAAACTTTATTGCCATTTGCGAACAAAATTGATTCGTGGCAAGTCTTACATCTTACATCTTGTGTACAACGTCAGGTAAAGGTTGCTCCACTGTTCTTATACCTGCCAGAGTTGTACAGGCTTTGCAACTCCACTTCGACCAAATGGCTGCCACGTCTGGGCCCAAAGCCGGTGGCTTCCCTCCTCTCCATGGTACTCTATTTTCAACAACTTTGATTTGATATACTTTGTTCCAATAACGCCCAGTATTTATTGCTACCTTTCTTCTAACCTAACACTATTAATTATCAAAATTTTAATTTGTTTTATATTGTTTAGCATTTTAAAAATTTCGTGTTGCAAGCTGTAAAAAGAATGTAATATTTTGCACTTTTTATCTTCTTATATTTTTATAAAGTGGAATGAAATATTAAAATTTTAATCAAGTATAATTATGTTTTCATAAAATTAAAACATGTGATGAGATTTTCAATTTCATGCATTTTTTAAAAACAATTATTTAAAAATTCAGTTAATTTTACTATTGTTCTTTAGAATCAGTTCTAAGAGTTTATACTAAAATAATCGTTAAACAATTTTAAAAAGCTTATTTCAAAAATAAATTTAGAAACAATTAGAAATAAACTGTTTCATTTTCATGTTTCAGGAAAAAAAAATTAGATCTTCTAAGACCATTAAATGTCTATGAATAAGTACATTTTTATGCGACATTTATTTAAATTTTTAATTTATAAAAAGAATTAATAATATTTACTTATATTTCTCATAAAGATTAGTTAAAATTATTTAGAAAATCTAGTTTAATTAGATGAACAATACGTGTGAGTGTTGTAAGTTTTTATATTTATCTATAATTTTTACATGTAATGAAAAATAGTTGAAATTATGATGGTCCCACTACCTAAAAAAGGGAAGGATTTAGGTTGTCCAATTTTGATTTTTGAAGGCAGAGCAGTTCCCAAAAGTCCATTCTCGTTAGCAAGTTGCATGATGTATTGAATGTGAAATAAGAATATATTATTAAATATTATTAACTTATACTACTATTTATGCAATTTGTTTGGATGAATCTTAATTTGACAATATGATGATTACGATGTGCAGATGTTATAGTGAGTAACAGGGATGGTATGTATTCACTTCATCAGGGCCAGTTACAGAACGCGCCGGCAAGTATTCAGAATGATACGATTCTGCCTCAAGAGTGGACGTATTGAGAAATGCATATCACATGCACACATTTCCCATTACTCCTCTTTTTACACATACAGAAATAATGTTTTGGCAGTTTGTTGCCCAAACTGAAGAACAAAGAAACGAAGATATGTGTGAAACTGAAGTGAAGTGAAGAAGAATAAACCAGCAAAGAAATTCCAATACTACACAGGGAATCTTTTTACACGCAGTACGACAAAGAGGGATCAGATTTAATAAATGTGTCTTGTTTTGTATGTTGCTATTTCTTATGGGGTATAAGTTTGTGTAGGTGCATACTACTACGTACTTACTCGTGAGTCGTGACAGAATATCATAATAAGGCAAGCTAGAGTGGGTCTGTTGAATCTAATTCTGAACAGAGGATGTCTTTTAAAATCCTTTGTAATAATTCAGCTTAGTTATGGGCTGCCTTATTTGCCTATTATGTACTCCCCTACTTGTTCTATTACATGGTCTAAACCATTATTAATTAAATAAATTGGATTGAGTTTACTAACGGTCCTAATATTTAACACTTTGGTAAAATAAGAATGAACAGTCTATATATTTATATAAATTTCAAATAAACTTTTGAGAGTCGTCGCATTAATATTTTAATCTAATAATATTTTTTATCTAACTAAATTATGTAATATTTATTTTAATATTTTTGAATCATCAAAAATAATAATAATTGTGTCTTTGTGATTTGTTAATCATGGATTCAAATTTAGAAATAGTCATATGTAAGAGTAAAACTGCTTATAATATATCTTCTCTAAAATATTATTTGTTCTCACTTCATTGATATTGTTCTAATACTCCCAATTATCTAAAAAAATAATAATAAAAATGATAGATAATTTTAATTATATTAAATGGGAGTGTACAATTTATAATAGGATAAACTTAATCTAAAATAAATATTTTATCATTTTTTCCCTTACTTCATATTAATTACGTGAGTCATAAATTATATAAATATAAAATATATTCACACCATTATTATGATTTTTTTAATAACCATTATTATAATTATGTGCTATAAAACTAGACTCACATCTTTAATGATTTTTGAGTTAAATTATTTTTTATTTTCATTTTTTCTTGTGTAAATGTTGATAAATATGAAATTTATAGTTTATAAGGAAATATTTAATAAGTTACTTTAATAAACTATAATATTTGATATATTTTATTTTTTAGTGATAACTTTATGAAAAAAATTGATAATCAAGCTTAATTTTAATAAATACACATATACTTAAAAAATTCCATTTAGAATAAATTGTTTATGATAAACTATAAACTAATAACAACTTTATTTTTAAAATATTGTATAACTCACGAGTTTAATAAATTTCAATTAAAGTAATTATAAATTTATAATTTCTTTTTTTCTTTTAAATTTATACATTTGATATAGATATCATTACATCACTAATTATTATTAAAAAAATAAGAATTCATGATCAATTTCAACAGGTTGTTTAAAGATAATATCTCTTCAATTAAAAATATAATTATTCTTTTTACTCAATTTTAATGTAAATATATTTAACATCATACAAAATATTTTTTAAAATGATAAATTTATTTATTTATATATTTTAAAAATAATACTAACAAAAAATTAAAAATTTTATAGTTTAATCAAATTCGTGATCACAAAAACTAATGAGTAAGATATTTTTTACAATTATGAAAAAAGAAAATCCACCACATTAATAGGTGTAGGACACACAAACATACACGAAAGAAAGTATGACATCTACACAAAACATACCCTGTTAAACAAAAAAAGAAGTATGACGTGATCATTTGCAATCGGTTTACATGGGTTGAGATCCATCAATCCCTGTTAGTCCAATAAACTTCATTTTTTTAGGTTAAAATTATACTACATATAAAGAAGCATTGTTTTAGGATTTTATTAATATAAAGAAGCATCTTAAAAAGGAGAAAAGATAAACAAACAAACCACGGCTGATTTTTAAATTTAATATAAATTAAATAATTAATTAGATTTTTTGGTGTAAAATTGAAATTATTTAAGAATCTGGTGCACTCAAACACATCCAAATTGGGCGTGTTTAAACACGCCTAGATGGGGCGTGTTTCACCTGATGGTGACACGTGTCAGGGATGCGCAGTGTTGAGCGAACTTCAAACGATCATAACTTTTGACTGGAATATCCGATTGAGGCATATGATATGTCAAAACGATCGTAATTGAGTGGAGAAGTCCATAGCAAGTCTCCAAAGGAAACTTGTCCAAAAAAATTTTCCAAAAGAAGCCTCTAAGTGCCTCAAAATTGCGATTTAAGATTCAAACCTCTAAAAAGTTTCTTCTTTTCTAATTTTTTATTAATTCAATTAGTGAATTGCATGCTATTTTTTATTTTTTTATTTACTTCTCTTAATTTTGAGCGTTTTGACATAAAATACGTCTCCATCGAATATTTCTATCAAAATTTATGATTGTTCAAAGTTACATGCATAATCAAATTTAAAACCTAACAATTGCTAAATACACCATAGTTTTTGATAAGTTTATTCATAAAATTTAAAATGGTTAATTATACTCCATTTAAATTTTAAGATTTAAAAGAAAGGATTGAACTATACTTAATAAAAAAAATTAATTTTTTTGATTGCGAAAACCCCAATATTGTGATTTTTTAATTTTTTTTGAACTGAAAACGTTTAAAAATTTACAGTATAATTTTGGTAAATAAATATACAAAAAAAAATTACTTAGTTTGGGCTAAGTTTTTATTAACTTTGTTGTTCAAATTAATTACTGTATATAATTAAATATGCATATAATTTTTAATTCATCCATGATTGTTTAAGTTGATATTTTTATTTTTACATCTTAATGTCGGCAAAAAATTAGCCCAAATTAGGTATATGATATGTCCTTCAAACAGTCATAACTTTTGATAGAAATGTCCGATGGAGGTGTACGATATGTCAAAACACTCGAAATTAAGAGAAGTAACTAAAAAAATAAAAAATAGCATGCAATTCACTAATTGAATAAATAAAAAATTAGAAAAGAAGAAATTTTTTGGAGATTTGAATCTTAAATCGCAATTTTGAGGCACTTAGAATCCTCTTTTGGGAAAAAATTTGGACAAGTCTCCTTTGGGCACTTGTTAGGGGCTTCTCCTCTCAATTACGATCATTTTGATATATCATACGCCTCAATCGGACATTACAGTCAAAAATTATGACCGTTCGAAGTTCGTTCAACAGTGCGCATCCCTGACACGTGTCACCGTCAGGTGAAACACGCCCCATCTAGGCGTGTTTAAACACGGGCTATTTGAACGTGTTTGAGTGCACCAAATTCTTAAATAGTTTCAATTTTACACTAAATTTCCAATTAATTATTTAATTTATATTAAATTTAAAAATCATTCAACAAACGACTCATCCATCAATCCCTGATTTTTTTGTTCTCGTGTAGCATCAACCTTCCACTTTTGTTCCAAGTTGACGAAGATTTCGTGCGTATTGAAGAGAGATGATGTAGGGTATTAACACGTGTCAGTGTCCAACTAACTAATGAGCGAGCTTACATCATGAGACAAGTAAATTTATATTTGTCCAAGCTTAGTTTTTGAGGCAAAAAATATCACAATATAATTTTATAAAGACTAAAAAATACAATTTTTTTACAAAGATTAAATACAAACTTTGAATATTTTTACAGAAATAAAAAAATATATTTTAATTTTTTTTAATGTATACATACAAGGCCTTGAAGTACTATGGTTGCAGATAAGATGTTTTATTGTTAAAACATTTTTTTTATAGAATTCACGTAACTAAATACGATTTTTCACTAATTTATTTAGGTTTTATTGTTAAAACATTTTCTTAAAAAAATTGATCTAAAAATTTAATGTTTTCTAATAGTTATTGATCCAAAATCCAAACATTTTAAACAAATAATTATGTTTGTTTACAATTTAAAAAAATATAAAAATAAAGAAAATATGTTTTTAATTTTAAGCATTTTTCAATAAATGTGATGTTACATATTATAGCCGTCAGCCCCCATTTTCTTGGTCAAGAATCAACTAAGTTCTATATTCCAGAATATGCAATACACGTTAACCCAAATCGACAAACTTTTCATTTCACTTCTTTTTTATTCTCTTCTTTAACTAAACAACGCAGAATACCATAATAATATAACAACTACAAAAAAATACCATATTTGAGCATTGTATAATTAAGTGCAGTAAGTACATAAATATTAACTACTACTAATAAACTTTTGTATAAATCTAAACGAATTATTCTTAAGTTAAATGGATCAGAGCTTAATCTTGGAAGATTAATTGTTGAAAAAATCTCAAAATATTCAAACAATTTTTTTTACAAAAAAATATTCAAACAATTAATCTATAAAATATCTGATAAAATAAAATAAATACACATAGAAGCTCTCAGATCAATTAATGTTCTAAAAAAATTAAGTATATAAACTAAGTGTAAGTCTCACCTCTTGAGTTAATTTTTAGGATTGAGGTAAAATCTAAAATCAAATTATAAGATAACATGAAAGTTTATTATAACCATCATTACTAGCTAGATATAGACATTATCTAAATTTAAATTATAAGATAATATTAGAATTTATTTTAATAATATTATTGATTGTGTCAGATTAATTGATATTGGATTGTTATTGAATTATGAACAAAATTCTCACCTTTTAAATTAACTTTTAAGATTGAATTTATTCAAAATTGAAGAATAAATGTTAATAGTTTAAAATTAATAAATAAATTATAATAGATCTTTATATCTAAGCGAGATGGTTATTGGAATCTATCTTAACAATTAAACTTACCTAACTACTACTATATGGAGTGACAAATAAAATGATAATAGATCCTTTACTTCTTGCATGTGTGTACAAGTAGTAGTACTACAACGAGTGGAGTGTGGCGTGGTGGGTCTCATGTCCGTAGATTGCTTACCTAGGAAACGAGAACAGTTGACCGTTGATGCGACATGTTTGCGTGTAATGCTACGAGTATGATGTGTCCGATTCCTTAGCCTTTTGAGGTGGTCCATTTATTTAGTCAAACTCGGAGAGAAATAAAGAATTTTCATTATTTTTATATTTATGGATCCAATTTAATTTAGTGAGATTTTTTCATTCATATTTTTTCAAAGTTTTATAAAACTTTTGAATTTAGTGTATCTTACTTTTACCTAATTCACATGATTTAATAAACAATCAATATTTTAAATTTATCAATTAATTATGTAATACTTTTTATAATAAGAGTCTTTATATATTATATTAACAATAAAAAATAGTCGAAAGAATTGACAAGTCTTTCTTACTGTACTTATAAATTTTATTGGAAAAAAAATTATGTTTCTAATATCTCTGTTAGTCTCGTATGTGATAACTATTAGCTTAGTTTTGTGCTCCAATTCAAATATGCAATGCACTGCCTCAAGACTCTTTTCAATGAGCTGTAGTCATGTGATTATTATCACATTTCAATGTTAGCACAATTATTGGTTTGTTTCGAAAGTAAGATCTTTCTATTGTTAATTGATAAATTTAAAAATGCTATGCTAGATATTCAGTTTTTTTTAGTCTTTTTTGGGGTGATGCTTGAGATCAAGCATAAATATTATGTATTTTCTGGACCGGAAGTTCTTAGTTTCAAAGCCCATAAAATCCAGAGATAGAAGACAGCAAGATAGATGAAAAGGAATGGACCAATAACAAAGAAAGAAAAAAAAGACAAAAGAAGGATAGAAACAGACGCTTGTTGCTGAAGATAAGACATATATAGAATCATCATTGTACCTAGACTAGATTAATAATGCTTCTTCCCATTTTCATTGCAGGTATTACCTTACAGTTTACACGTCTCTAACCACGAATACATAATTGAGTTCAAGAAAAAGACATTGGCGTCACCGACTTGGTGGCAGTCGTGCGAGTGCCGTGATTTCCCTATCTGATAAATAAATAGTAGTGATTCAATTACATATCCTCCTATTTCTCTTGACAATTAGTGGAAATAAGCCAGATCATACAATTAAGTTGTATGACCATTAGACCAAGCTTTTTTACCCAAAATAATCCAGACTTTTATGAAAGATTATTTACTTAAGAGAATCATACTTAAGTCATTAAAAAATAATTAAACCTAACAGGTCCACTTGTTTAAATAAATATAAACAATAATTTCTTGTTAATATAATTATTACAACAATTTTATTATAATATATTAAAATAATATGTATTTATTTTTTAAATATCGTTCATATTAGCATACATATTTAGTCTATATGTATTACTATTTGGATTAAACTATGAATGATTTATAATTTATTGAGAATTACATTACGTACGTGGTGCATGATGAGTTTCAGTTTAAAAAGATTAAGGGGAAAAAGAGACGGGTAAGGGCTGGATGATTACGTATACATTATTGAAAAGTTGTATAAAATAAGATGATTAATCAATGTGATAAAAACAGGGGCTGGGGAGATAGGTCGTCCCAATATTGTGTCTATACTCAATGCCATAATCTTAGATAAGATTCTCGTTGATGCACCTTTAAAATATTCATAAAGTCCTTACCCCACCCCTCGAAAGAAATAATGATAATACATTTCATCCGGTAAACACGATAGCCAAAAAAGTATCAACATATTTTCTTCATTCTTGTTCTTGACATATATGCAATGTACACAGTTCAGACACTTGTTCAGTTTCTTACTCCAAGTCAAACTAATACTTTTAACAAAGACAAATACAAATTGCGTGTTTGAAGATGCATTTATAAAATTAAAGAATGAACATGATTTTACATATTTTATTTTAAGTAAATATGAATTTTGTTGTAACGTGATTTTTTTTAATAATAAATATTAAAAAAATTATTTTGTCACATAAACTTGTTTAGAAACTTACAATCAAAATTAATTTTGGATGTATAATTATCAAAATGAGTTTTAATATCCATATATACTTTTTGTATTCTATTGTAATTCAGGGAAAATAAATTTATGATTGATTTAAATTGACTTGAGTTTGAACCACCTAAATCAAGTTTATGATTGATTATCAAACACGATGGTCAATGAAAAATTAAATTTGACTAATTTAAGACTCGAGTTTTAACCATGTAAAAGTGAAACCAAATATGCTCTAACAAATATCTTAAGGACATTTATCAAAAAATTAAGAGTAAGAAGTTTTTTTTATTAAGAGATACAAAATTTTATTTTTTTATAATTTTTTTCACTCTTATGATTTACATTTTTTTTTTACTTTTAATTCCTCAAGCAATGTGCTAAGAATATATTGATTAACAAAGATCCTTTAACAAATTCTCCTATGTCCATACGCAAAATAAAATAAAATAAAATGAGTTGTTATTTCCATTCTCCCTCTTTGCTTAAGACACACTCCTTTTAAATTTCTTTTCCAAAAATGTCCTCCCCTGAAGAATACACTTCCTGGTTAACCGTTCTGGAAATTTGTATTGGAATTTTAGTTCCTCTATATCTCGAAGCTTTGATCAATGCTCAAATAACTGTTGGGAAAAAGATACCAATTTCCCCTTCCAGGACCTGTTATGAATGGTCTTGTACAAGCAAAATACTTTATACACAAACAATAATTATGCAAGCAACACCACAATTTTTAACGTGGAAAACTTTCTCAATGTGAGAAATAAAAACCATGGGACCGATCTCGGAGTCCACCCAAATTCTTCACTATCAATAAAGTGAGATTACAAAATGG
>CM023955.1:2973683-3008704 GCA_013407115.1 Glycine latifolia | reverse complement strand
TAAATTAAAATCTAATGTATTATAAAATCTCTAAAAAATTTACTAAAAATAAATTTATAAAATTCAATCATTATATTTTAATTAACTCATAATTATTATTATTATCATCATTATCATTATTATTATTGTAACCATAATCATTTGATGATTTTTGAACATGGGTCATTTGGTTGGGTTGCCCTATGTTTTGGGCGGTGTTGGGCTGCTGGCTACTAGCTACTAGCTACATTTGTGTATACGAAAAGGTTTTTTTTTTATAAAAAAAGAAGCAATTATTGGAGGTTCTTAAACCGTCAGAAAGTGTAACAGTGTTCCCATACATTAGGGTCGTTTGATTCAATTTAAATGGAAGTAATTAATTGAACACTTTTAAATGATCAAATTAAATCATTTAATAATCAGAGGATTAAATTGAACATTAAAAATAAAATAGAGGATAAAACAATAATCTAGCCTTTTTTAATCTTAAATCTTAATTATTAGATTATTAAAACTATCAAATTTATTTCTTTTGAATTTTCAAAAGAAACAATTGAGATAAAGAAATTCATTAAATTAGTGTCTAAATTACAATTATTAATCATTTTAGTTTGCTACTAAGGGCTTTCAAACTTGTATGTATCTCATGTTTAATTGGTTACACTAAAAGTAAATTTTAATTGATTACACTAAATTATAGGAGAGTGAAAAAATTATGAGAAATATCATTTTTGTCCCTAATAAAAATATTTATTCCTTAAATTCATTAATCGTTAGAACACCGGTTAATATTTAACTTTTAGCTAAACTTTATTTATAATATCATGAACTTAATCTTGGCGATCGAAGATCAATTTTATCCAACCATCAATCTTGCATTAGAACTAATCTCATAAATATACTTCTAAAAAAATATTATAAAGTCTTGCAAATGGTTTTTTTTTTAATCGGCACAGTTTTGAAAGTTATCTGTATAATAATAAACTTATTATTTAAACAGATGTGTAAAAGGTGCAGTGCGAATAAAAGTGATCAAGTGGTATTTCTTATGTAACCAAAAAGTGGTATTTGTTATCCCAAAGACAAACTCAAATTCAATCACTCATTCAGATAATAGTTTCATAATCAGCATAAACTGCATAATGCTTTGGTGAGTAATACTCCCCAGACCAACCCTATCTAGTCAGCTTCAATCTTTGTTTGGGTCGGATTTAAAACCAGTGTTTATTCTGCCTTTTCTGTCAACAATTGGATTCCAAAAACATCCAAGAAAGAAACTGTAGGCGGTAGATCCTTGTCCTGCTTTTTTCTCTCATTGGTGTAATTTGTTGTCATTTTTTAAAACAAATTATTAACATAATCATAGAGTGAGTATTTTTTTGCACATACTTTATGAGTATGACTCTTTCTGTGATTTTTTTTAGTTTTATTATCTAAAAAAGTTATTAACAAATCAATTTATTATAATACTTTTTCCGTAGTCTTATTATCTAAATTGAATCATGGTATTCAAATTTATTTAAATTTAAATTTAATCCAAAAATTGAAGTTAAATTGGATATTGTATTCAAATTTATTTAAACTGATTTTTTTTATGATTAGCTCACACGACTCTTATCCAAAAATTAATATAAATCAACTTGTGAACACTCCTAAATTTGGATAATAGTTTAAGTGGATATTATTTTTAATTAATTTTGATTATCTACATATTATGTTTTTGAATATTTTTTTGGGTGTTTGTAAGAAGCAAACGAGCTTGTTCTGTGTAAAATGATGAGTACACAAATGGTGGTCAAGATTTCTTGCTATTGAATTATCAAGCTACAATTTTTTTTTTCTATGTACCAAAAACCCCCACCATTTGCATGTTGTAAGAGACTAATCTCTTCTACCAGACCTAGCTAGCTCTTGTTGGTACTCAAAGTTTTCACACACCATCACTTGTTACCCCATCATAATTGGTATTACTATCATCAATCAACTATTGTTACCATGGTCACCACCACAACTATTATCCATGTGCCATTACCTACTAATAATTCTCTCTACCATTGTAATTATTATCAAAATTATTGTTCCTACCATTGTTACTGTGAGGTTTCTATACCATGAGGTGAAGATGAGGTTCAAAATTAGGGTTTCAAGAACAATATAAGATAGAATAAAAATAAGATTTTAGATATGGGTTAAAGAACAATAATGATAGAATGAAAATAAGACTAATAAACATCAGAGTGTAGGATAAACATTTACAACGCCAATGATCTTAAGTTTATTATTACCACAAATGTATTTTAGGAATAACATATATCTACTCTATAAATGTATTTTTGAAACTATGATATATAGTTTTGGAAATATATTTCTAGAATAAATATATGCTATTCCTAAAAGAAATTTCTGGAAAGGAAAACAGATACCCTGGGTGTATTTCTTTAAGTGAGAAGGGTATAAGGGTAATTAGGATGTAAAAGAAGGATTGTGGGTGTACTTAACAAAAACGAAGTTTAAATAGTAATTTACTAGAATTCTAAAGAGCAGAAGCTGGAGCCCAGCCCAGCCCATTTGTTTTGCGAGAGACTCAGCATCTGCTTAAGGAAAAAGACTATGTATGGTAGAGGTGCTAATTGACACATGGATAGGATGAAATTAAGCACATTAGTTTTTCTCCCTCAATAATTTAGTATAATCAAAATTTATTTCTTAACATTAGATTATGTTATGTTTTATTTTTAAAATGCATTAAACACAAAATAAAACTCTGCCTATTTTAGCGAGGTTTTCAATTTTAAGATTTGATTTTTTTCTAAATTAAAACAATTTTTTAGTTTGTAATTTTTATTATTAAACTTTAAATTTAAACAACAAAAATAACTTCTTATTTTATCATTTAATCATCTCTCTTAACAATTTTTTTTCTCTTTTATTGACTCCCTAAATTAGTCAATAATTTTGGTAAGAGAAGGCCAACATCGACAATAAGGTGTTAATAATATTTGTGAAATAATGATAGTAGTGAGTAGTAACAATGAGACAGTGTGTTTACAAACAAGAGCAACAACCACACAACAATAATAACAATAGAAAAAAAAAACAATAGAAGTGATAGTATGACCATAACGGAATAAAATATTTACCATGCTTGCCAATGCATTTTCATATTTTAGAAAATTTTTAAAACAACATTGTTTTTTCTTTGGAAACGTTTTCAAAATTTGAAGTAAACGTATTTTTGACACAATTTTCTGTTTTATTAAAAAAATGAGAGCAGAAAACAATGAAATCAAACATCGTTTTAACTTTTTTTTATCATTTCTTATTAATTTCTAAAAGCAATAAATAAATTGTGTTGTATTTTTATAATTATTTTTAAAATACAGGATAAAGGTAAAAAAAATTCTTAAATCAAATATTTCTTATTTTTCTTCTCTTTATTAGTAGTTAGAAAACAAAAGTCATTAGTCCATTTTTTTCACATGATGCATCGTTAACATTAATAAGCTACGCTTTAGGTTAGACCTTAGGATGCCTTTATCTAACCTATTTATCTTATAAAGATCTAATACGAAATACTTAAGAGTTAAGAGTCTTGTTTGAATCGAAAAATCATTTTGCAATAGTATATTTTAAATGTTCACAAAGTTGTTTCTAAATAATTTTTTTATCGGTGAATATTAATTATTAAATTTTTATTAGCAGATTTATGTCTAACATATTAAATTTAGTATATCCATGTTTGAATTTCCATTAGAAACCATTTCAATGCTATTCCATGATCTATCCTCTGCAATATAATGTGCAAACGGCATATTCAAACACAGTCTTAAACCTTGTATTGAATTATTTATAAAAAGTAAAACATTGATACAATAGTAATAATAATGATATTACTATCATCATCATTATTATTATTATTTGTTTAAACAGACTAATTTGGCAAGTCTTAAAAACTTTTTGAATCCTGAAGCTTGACCACTCAATTACGTACATAAACTTGTAAGAAGTCTAACTTAATACTTATTTATTAAATAGAGACTTGATTTACTGATTTAGTATAGACTTAACCTAAGTTAATTAACTAGGTCAAAGGACATCAACGAGCAACCACCATCCTTAATGATAGATAGTCTACCAACTACATAAATTTCAGTCTGTTCACCCTCCCAAAAAAACATCCCTTGTGCATTCTGCTAGCTAGCTAGTGCCGTTGTTTGTTAGTTTCAAAAGTCATAACAACATTATTATGAGAATATATTATGTAATGTTGAAGAATAGGGAAGCATACCGTGGTGAAAATGCAAACTATACCTACTTCCTATCGAAATAATAATTAACAAAAACAAATTAGTTATGGTATGGTGGAAAATGATATAAAAAAGCACTACGGCACTACCCTTTTCTTATCTTTCTATTGACGAGCCAACTCTCGTTACTTGTCCATTTCAAATTAAGTTGCTTTATATTTTTAGTTTGCCAATATAATAATTATATTTAGTCCTCTTTCAAAGGCTTGAAACCAAGCTGATGAAGTTATTATTTCTCTTAGAATTCAACCATTTAGCTTAACTAACTTCCATATAGTATGATGAACTCAACAACTGATGAGTGCCCATTAACCGTGATTTTTTCTACCGAGTGGACTAACTTTTATGATTAAGTAAGCTTTCCAAAGTATATAAACAATCATGAAAACAAATCTGATTGCTTTAAAGACTTCAAGAGCGAAGTCAATTATTACTTATATGAACTTAATAACGTCCAATTTGAAAAATGGAGAATGAGGAAGAGAACTTCAATTCCAACAAAAGCACTGTATATATGTACATGCATATCCAAACTTAGTACATATCTAAGGTTATATAAACGAAATATATAAACAATAATTAAGTAATATTTAAAAGAATTATTCTTTATCTTAATTATTTATTTGCTTGAAATATAATGATTAAAATTAATTATTTATTTATAACCGTTTATATATATATATATATATATATATATATATATATACACACGCACAAATTAAAACTTGAACTAAAAATAATAATGTATAACAATCTATTCACATCTCCTTTTACAAGTATGACAGATTATTATTGCTTATTACTACACTGGTTTCCGACAGCGGAGTGATGATCTAAAAATTTAATTTGGTAAGACACAAATTTATAACCTGCAAAACTAATTACACGATCACCAATGGATACTAAGAATATATATATATATATATATATATATATGTTTTGGACTTTTATTTGAGGCATATATACCTGCTAGCTTGTTAACTTGTGAATTCGGTATAAGGGCAAAAAATACCAGTATACTATAATACAAGGCTCTATGGAGATCACCATGTAGTGTGCTTGCAAATATAGGTTCTGGACGAAAACCATTAAATTGACTCACTGATCAGTATGAAAAATCAAGAAACGGAAAGGAGGAAACATCTAATTTCATCAACTCCTCAAAGTCCCATTCTCCCGTGGCAGTGGCAGTGGCTAACTCTTGTTGAAACAAATTCTCCACCCCATCATGAGCCTTATTTTCACCTATGCCAATGTTGCAGTTATTAAGGATACTATTTATGTCATCGTCAAAGTAACTGCTATTAGTTGTTTCTCTCCTGCTGCATGTAGCATTCTCAAGGGGAGGAACAAACATATCCCCTTCTACCCCGATATTTACACTTCTCCCAAACACTCCGTTTTCTAAATAACAAGAACCTAATTTGTTGTCAACTTCACTTTGCGAAAAGCAAGGAGTACCTGTGCCTTCGAAGTACCCTCCAGAAGCTGGCATGTTTAGTCCATGCTCCAGCATTGGCAATCTTTCAATCATGGTATTGAAAACTGTACTGGTTTGCATTATTGATGGTGATGGAGATGAACCGAACATAGGAACAAAGCCTGCGCGTTGATTATGTTGTGTGGAAAGAAACCCTCCCATATTGTTGAGGTCGTTATTACTAGGCTCCGATATTGAGGTCTCGCTTGCATTTGGTGAGGGTGAGGTTGAGGTTGTGGTGGTCGTGGAAGACATGTTCTTGAGTCTTTTCTTTATCGTCGAATTCCAAAAGTTTTTTATTTCATTGTCGGTTCGCCCAGGCAAACGCGCCGCTATTTGAGACCATCTTCAAAAGTGAAACATACAAAGAAAAATATCAGGTCAGTGAACACTGCACACACACACACACACATATATATATATATGTAGCACAGAATTAACTTGAAACTCATCATGTCTACGTGTTTCTTTCCGTTGATAGCTATATATATAGAAAGGAATATTGCTTTGCAGGGAAACTAATAAAAAGCGATAATAATAATATAGATATATGGAGTGCCTTCAACTCGAAGTTCTTGTTTTGCGCGTGAGTGAGTGTATTCATATACGCTGTTGTTATTTGAACTTCAAAATATGCGTGTGCGGTGTGTTGGACTAAGAAAAAGAAAATCTAGATTTCGACATATGAAAACTGTCTATCTTCCTAAATTTTCTCCATCCTTTGGAAGCGAGGGATATATTATTAAGTAAATATTAGTCAGTAGTATATGGAAAAGAATTGAACCTGATAAAACTACCCTGCATTTTGTATTTTGGGTGTATATATAAAGAGAGAGAATGGAAAAAAAGGACTGGAAAAGTGACCAAGGCAAGAATTTATAAGATGGGAGGAAGAGATAGAGGGATGTAAAGAAAAAGAAAGTGATAAGAGATATGATCAGGAACAGAAAAGAGAGATATAGAAAGAAAATGAAAAAAAAAAGGAAATACAAGAAAAAGTGAATGGCTATTTAACAGTTTCATTTCTACTGAGAAATTATTCTTAAGCACCTTTTTAGGAAAAAAGATCGGTAGACACTAATATCTAATTAATATTTAGGGAGGAAAAGAGAGAAAATTAAAAGTATAATAAAGTAATATAATGTAATGGAAAGAAAGATGAAGAAAAATAATAGGTGTTGGCATTTTACATTATTGATAGAGTATATAATGAAAGTGTTTACATATTATATATCACTCTTTTTTTGTGTCGTCTTTTGTTTACCTAATTATTTTGAGGGGGGAAAGAAAATATGTATTAAAAATGTGTTTTTTTATTTTATTTTATTTTAATGCCTATAAAAATGATGTAAGAATCTGTAACGAAAATAGTGTGCAAATAAAATTTTAAATTATGTGTATGATTAGGCGTAGGTGTGTAGCAGTGTCTCTGGAATTTGGTTTTTCTCAATTAAAAAAATTGACCTAATTAAGATATCTTAGAAAATCTGTATTCTATAGTAAGCAGTTTAGAATTCATTTTTCATTTTAGAATTCTATCACTCTTCCAGCTTAGCTTTAAAGATAAAATTTCATTTTTTATATAGTGTGCATATCATAAGTTCTTTAAAGAAATAAAACCTTGAAAAGCATTACGATGATATACTACCTGCAATAAAGCAGTACTGTCTAATTATCAGATTATGGATAAACTTATAATATAAGGGTGATGGAGTGGAAATGATCATATATATAACATGAACCTGTTTCCAAGAAGGGAATGGAAGTGGATGATGAGTTCCTCTTCTTGGGGTGAGAATGCACCTCTCTTAAGATCAGGCCTCAAGTAATTGATCCATCGAAGGCGACAACTTTTGCCACACCTTTGGAGGCCCGCATTTCTTGCCACATCGCTCCAACACCCTTGTCCATGGTTTAACATGTAGTTCATGAGCTTGTCATCTTCTTCAGGTGACCACAACCCCTTTCTAAGCTTCTTGCTATTGTTGTTGTTGTTTTTAGTATAATTATTACACGCCTCTGGCTTCCTCATATTGTACTTCCTCTCCCAACTGGTTAATTTGATATGCACACAAGGAGAAGCTTTATAAAGTGAGAGAAAGATTAGAAAGAAGCTTCATGGGGAGGCAATTAATGATGACCATGATGATGATGGTGATGGTTATGGGGTTTGCTTACAAAATAGGGAAGAGTGAGAAAGAGAGAGAGAGAGAGAGGTAGGTTGGTTGACGAGTCTAGTAGAAAACGGTTTGGAGAGGGACCTAAGGGATTGAGAAAGATAGGTGGTCGTCTTGTCTTTGACTCCATGGCCTTGTCTTTTTTCTTTTCTAATTTTTCTTCACTCACAAGGTTATCATGACACAAATGAATCATAAGGTGCCAGACAAAATATATATATACTATGTTAAACGTACATACGATTTTGTTTTATAACCAAGCCAAGTTATTTGCTTCCACTTCACATAATCTCTTTTCTCCCCCTAGTTTAAGATATATATGGAACAAACATAAGAATAATGAATGAAAGCTAGGACGGCCACAATAATGAATGCCGCCTACACATATATGTATTATGTTCGTTTAATATTTTGAGCATAAGATCCACATGCTTATGCTGCAACCAGATAAAAAGAAAAAGTAAAACAGACTCAAATATGTGTGAATCGATATATTATATATACAGGCCTTCTTTTCCCTGATACTTAAGTTACAAAACTTTGGAGCTTTATTATTAAGCTAATTCCAATTACATGTATAGAACTACTACTTTCACTACCAAATTAAATAACAAGATTGGTCAGACATTTGTATAATCGGTAGTTTACTCCAATTAAGTACGGTTATGGATTACCAACCAAAGTTGATTAACATGCACGTACATGTAAATGTATAAAGCAAATGTAATTTAGCAGAGGCTGACAACTTTCTTATTAAATAGTAATCAAAAGTGGTATATAATTAAATTGTGATTGAAGGAAGTGGTGCACTTTAGGCCTTCCCTGTTTTTCATGCACATTATTTTCCAAACAAAGGTGAATCATGTGAGAAAAAGAAACAAATTAAGAAAGAAATGGTGCAACAGATCATTGACTTTCCAGACAATCTTTTTAATGCAAGGACAAAATGTATTGACAATTTAATTTGTACAGAGTTGCAAGCTGCAAAACAAACTTGAATAGGGGAGACCAAAATCTACTTTGTTTTTGGTTGTTATTACATTTTCACCCATGTAGGCATGTAGCTATGAAGAATGTCATGTCAATCAGATTATTTTTCTCATCTAGCATGTGGGCTACTTGCCTACTTTACCCTAGTTTGTGAAACACATCTAATAAATCAGCTGGTATATGGAGACTTTGTGTAACAGTTAATTAAAGTGGTAAATTGAGGGTTTCAACGTTGAAATGAAGAACCCTAAGATAAACTGTAATTAACTCCACCAATGTAGAATTGACAAAAGCACTAAATTGGAAGGTATCAAAATTATGAAACACCCGAAATCCTTATCCTTCTAGGGAGTAAAGTAGACCCACTCCTTCATCAGTAAAAGGAGAATAAATTTGAATAAATGATAATGGATGCCCTTTGCATATTCATTCATTCTGGATATGTTTATTATGATTGTTCTTTTTTATCCTCAAAAAGCTTCAAGATCGTACAAGAAAAAGTTAAAACTTCGATCAATTTAATAAAGTGGCATCCCTTTAGACGGACCGAATGGGCGAACAGGAAAGAAGAATGCTATATTCGGTCATCAAATCAAGTACTTATAGAAATGTGGCATTGCTGGATTTGATTGGGTGTAGGTAGAATAGATAAAGTTGCAAAATAAAGGAAGGGGGAAATATTACCATTGGTCCACCGCATAGTTCCAATTTATATCGTTACCAATACATTATATTACTTTGACTTCAAATAATATAATGATTAATCACAGTTATGGTAATAATATATAGGCTCTAGAAGGTAAGTTAAAGACCCCTAATTAACTACAAAAACTTGCCGAATACCACACATAAATTCACATTATAAAAAATGGCCCAGTTTTTTAAGTTACACTTAAACTTTCATAAATTAATAATTTCCTTAAAATATATATTTTTGGCCTTAACTTCGGCCAACTTACAAAATTAATCATTTCAGAAAATTAATAAAATAACATTTTTTTATACACTTCAATTTCTTTAAAAAAACTTTTTTATTTAACTTCTCTATGAATTAATTTTAATTTATAAAAAAAATTGATTCACTTTATCTCTTTAGGTTTTTTTTTTTATAAATACTTATTTAAAAATTTTGCACAGGTTCTTAGTTTTATGCTCTAAGAGACGTATATTAAACTTCAAAAGGCCTTGGGCTTTTCTATGCTTTCTCTGCACTGTTCTCTCTTCAAAGCTTAGCCCTGTCTGTGTTGATTACCTCAGAACTAAGCAAGCATGAGTTTAGTTAGATAAGCCGGGTCCTACCAACCTTACGTTTCCTTTCAACCTAGTAAGAAAATGCAACCACCATAGTAACGGCCTATGCCTAAAGAGCAGGTGGCATATAAGGAACGTTTTGTTTACATCATTCAAACAAAAGAGTTAAAAAATTAAGGACTTGGAAAAACAGGGGAGTTAGTAGTACATACTAATTGAGTAAAGGTCCGGCTAACCAGTGATCTTAGAGCTTTGATTAACTGATTAGCATTTGTCAATGAATAAATAAGGGAATTTAGATGAGTAAGATAAGTTCTCCATTTAGCAAGAAGTCAATAAATCTATACAAAAGAATCAATAATCTTTAAAAGTGTCGAGTAATAACCTAATAGGTATCTAGAAACACAAAATATTCATGAACACTCATATTTCAATATATACTTAGAAAGAGAAAGAGATCTAAGAGATAAAGGTGAAAAGTGATAAGTAATATGGTATAACAAAAAGAGGGAAATAAATAGAAATAAAAAAATTAAGAGAAGGACTTATGTAATTTAGTATGTTTGATGCATGTTTTCAGGAGGTATTAATATCTTGCATCTTATAATTGTATAAAAGTGAAAAGTTTTATGTCCATCAAGCAGAACAACAGGTATCTGTAAAAGGCTATTGGGATAATTTTCTTTTCCCGGACAAGCACTTAAGTCTAAGTACTGAAAGTAAATGGCACAAAATGAATGTGCTTATGTGCACACGGCAATTGAACAGATTTTAAGAGAGTTTTCAAGTATTTTTTTACATTATTGTTAATAAAAAAAATTATTATTTTAGCAATTAATGATTATGTTCGCTGTAAAATAATACTTAAATAAAATGAAATATTTTTTAAATATTTTAATAATTTTGTTATATGTGTTTTTTTTATCACAATTTTAATTATAAATTTGTAATTAACGATTGTAAATATATATACAAAAGCAGACTCCTCTTTTCCCACCAATAATTTGATGACAGAAAGAATCCACAAGTATAGTGTATATGCCATTGAAATTGATTCAATAAAAAAAAAACGTTCTAATATGATACAAGCAAACCCTTCTTTTGTGACATTGCGGATGAAACAAGTAAAGCATAAAATTTAAGAGTGGGGACAAATTTGTGAATGAAAAGGATATCAATCACAATTATCATGCATGAGAGAAGAAATGAATATCAATCAACCTCAGGAGGTCCTTTGTTAAATGAAGGGTTGTCCCATAATTTAGTTCTCATTCTATACGAGAGGTTAAGGTATAAACCCCCTCTTTTAATATACAAATAAAAGTGTTTATGACATTAGTGCCACTTTAGTTATGTGTGTGTGTGTGAAAGACAAAAAAGATTAACAAGTTTTCTTTAAAGAATTAAAAGAAAAAATATGATATATTATATAAACTAAAAGTCAAGAAGGTTGAGTTAAATAGTGAGTTATTATATGTTTTTAATATTATCTTTGATTCTTATACATAAAAAAAATATAAATTAAAAAATATATTTAAATCTAAATTATTCATAATTTGTCACTCGACAATAAAAGTTGGAATGTAAATAATAAATAAAAGGCGTGGATTGGGCTCGTTAATACATAAGCCTCGGTGGCCCTAAGAATCATTACCAAAAAGAAAATATATAATGTTCAAAGATGTCAAAAGAAGAGGGAACATTTGGCGCCATTTTTCATTGTTGTAAGCACCGTCGTTGCTGTTGCTGCCGCTGCTGCTGACTCACTCCTTCCTTCACCAAACCCTAGCTAGCTCCTCTCTTCCTCAATCCTTCCTTCGTCAATGGCTGCAACTCCTTCCAAATCCTTTCAAACTCCCTCCAAACCTAAACTCCGATCCCAATCCAATCCCAAATCCTCGCCGGTTGTAACCCCCGACACTCCACAAACCCTACATCTTCGCAGATCCACGCGCGCCAAGTCCCTCCTCTTCGATGCTCCCAAGCCTTCCCACACACCGCTCGAAATCTCATTCACAACTCCGAAGCGGAGGACACGACGATCCATCGATTGGGTCGATCAGGATTCCGGCGAAGATAAAACCACAACCAGCAAAATTTCAGCTAAAAATAAAGCTCCGGCCGTCGCTCCGGTAACACCAGCTTCATCGGAAAAGGCATCCAAGAGGAAGAGGGAGGGTGAGGGGGGTGTTGTTAAGAGAGCTAAAAGGGGGAAATCGGAGAATCGTGAAAAGAGTGCAAAATTGCCTCAGAGGCGCGTGTATTACAAAAAGGTGGTTTATGATGGAGGTGAGTTTGAATTGGGGGATGATGTTTATGTGAAGAGGAGAGAAGATGCTGGCTCCGATGACGAAGATCCCGAAATGGAGGAGTGTAGGATGTGTTTTTCCTCAAACGATGAGGTCATGATTGAGTGTGACGATTGTTTGGGTGGGTTTCATTTGAAATGCTTGAGGCCTCCATTGAAGGACGTTCCTGAAGGGGATTGGATCTGTGGGTTCTGCGAGGCTCGTAAGATGGGTAAGGAAGTTAAGTTACCAAAGCCTCCGAAGGGTAAGAAACTAGTTAGGACTATGAGGGAGAAGCTCCTTTCCAGTGATTTGTGGTCTGGTCGTATTGAAAGGTATGTTATGTCTTTTGTTGTTGATTGACAGCGTTTTCTTTTGTTCAATACCTAATTGTGTTTGTGTCCATTGGGCATGTGAGTAGCATATGGAGAGAGGTAGATGGCAACTATTGGTGTCGAGTGCGCTGGTATACAATCCCAGAAGAGACTTCTATTGGGCGGCAACCTCATAACTTGAGGAGGGAGCTATATCGAGCTAATGATTTTGCTGACATTGAGGTACTGGGTGTTAACTGTTTTGGTGGTTGTTGCATGTTGATAATAAAATGCTAACGTGTGTGAAGTCTTTCTGGTTGAAATCTTTGGGTACATCTAGATGGCTTGAGTCTTCTTTTCCATACTAAATCAAGTCTAGTTCTTATTCAATAGATAATATCCATGGATAATAAAGAGTGATTGCTTATTTTGATAGATGATTCAATTATTGATTAGTTTAGTTTATCTACAATCATGATAAAAACTTATTTGCCTTTATGAATTTTATAAAACCTTTACATCCAGGGTTGTTTGAATTGTTTTTTATCACAAGAAATGGAAGTTGTATTTTCCTGCTTAGCTGTTAAGTTAGGAACATAACGTGCAATCCCGCACCCATGTTAATTTAAGTGGTCAGAAAAGAAGTTGAACAATTAAATTTCAACATCATGCTCCAGGAAATATGTTTGTCATTTGTGTCCACTATATTAGATATCAAATAAAGGAGAATTGGGATGTTTAATAATGAAACAGTTGATGCAGCTAATGCCTACATTATAGGATGAAGTAAAAAAGTTATATCCTAAAATTTAACATAACTATTGGTGCTTTCATGGCTATTTTTTAATATTTCTATAGCCTCAGGTCAGGCATAATGTTTAAGGTAATAGGAACTTATCCTCGTTTACTTTATCATGTTGCTCCCATATTTATTGCAGATGGAATCTGTCCTTAGACATTGCTATGTCATGACCCCCAAAGAATATGCTAAAGCTAGCAATGAGGGAGATGATGTTTTCTTATGTGAATATGAGTATGACATCCATTGGCACAGTTTCAAACGTCTTGCTGATATTGACAATGAAACAGAGGTAATCATGTCAGACTATTAGCAAGATCCTTCTTATGAAAGAAAGTAGTTGACCATTTAACAGTGCCAGTATTGATGAGTTTATTCTTGTATGCTAGAATGGTGAAGAGCCTGACAGTGACGAAGACTGGAATGTTGACAAGGAATCAGACTCTGATACAGATGAAGATGTTGAATATGAAGAAGAAAATATTAAAAAGGCACAATCTAAGCCATCAACAAGCCATCACTTAGCTGCAGTAAGAATATTATTGTTCACTTTGTAAGCATTTTCTTTTTTGGTATTTATGATTTCCCACAGAAAATAAATGTGTAAATGATACAGAATCTGCACAAGGGACAGTTCTTTGGACTTCAAAAGATAGGCACAAAAACAATTCCACAGCATGTAAGATCTCACAAACAGACTGATCTTGAGAGAGCAAAGGCTACACTGTTGTTAGCGTCGCTGCCAAAATCTTTACCTTGTAGAAATAAGTATGTTGAAGTTTGAAAATGATTTTAAATATTTTGTATATCTCTCTGAAGTTTACTAATCAAAACATGCTTTTATTTAGAGAAATGGAGGAGATAACTACATTCATCAAAGGTGCTCTTTCTGACAATCAATGTCTGGGGCGTTGCCTCTACATTCATGGTGTTCCGGGAACTGGCAAGGTATCCTTGTTTGATCTTCTATATTGTTTCCTTAGTCTACTATCCAATGAGGCTTTAACTTCTATCATGGAACAAGTCTTGCTTCTTAGTCCTTTTATTCATGTCTAACTGCAGACAATGAGTGTACTATCAGTAATGAGAAGCTTGAAGTCAGAAGTTGATGCAGGAAACATCAAACCATACTCTTTTGTGGAGATTAATGGTCTGAAATTGGCATCACCAGAGAATATTTACAAGGTAAAGTTCATGAAGTATATAGTATCTTGTGTCTAGTTAGTCTTGATATTCCGAGGTCATTTTCTTATAGTCTTGATATTCTTTCAGGTTATTTATGAGGCACTAAATGGCCACAGGGTCAGCTGGAAAAAGGCTCTCCACTTGCTAAATGAGAGATTCGTAGAAGGAAAGAAAACCAGAGATGAGGCTGACCGGCCATGTATTTTGCTTATTGATGAGCTTGATCTTCTAGTAACCAGAAACCAGTCGGTAATCTACAAATCCTACAACAGGAAACTTGTCATTAGGTCGCATTCTTTAAAACATGCAATCACATTGTGATGAATTTTCCCTTTTTCACAGGTTCTGTACAATATTCTTGACTGGCCTACTAAACCACATTCCAAGCTAATTGTCATAGGTGAGATAATGCACTTTTCAATTATTTTTTCAGTATTATGATCTCCCAGTTTGCTGAAGTAATTTAAAATAGTGGGAAAACAAGAATCCATATGATTATAACAATTTGATGCCTTTGTGCATTGCAAAAACTTATTCTTCAGTACTAATGTAATCAATTCAGGGATAGCAAATACTATGGATCTTCCAGAGAAGTTACTTCCTCGTATATCAAGCCGAATGGGCATACAGAGGCTTTGCTTTGGCCCATATAATTATCAGCAGCTTCAAGAAATCATTTCAAGTCGCCTCAAGGGAATTGATGTATTTGAAAAGCAAGCTGTAGAATTTGCTTCAAGAAAGGTTAGTATCTATGACATTGTGAAGATTGATTTCCTCTGATCTTTCATGTACAATGGGAACTTGTTTTGGTGTTATAGCTCATTGGCTTACATCTAAAATGGTGTTTGATTATTCAGGTTGCAGCAATCTCTGGAGATGCACGTCGTGCTTTGGAGATATGCAGACGTGCAGCTGAAATAGCAGATTATCGTATGAGGAAGCTAATTTCTAATCCGGATTGTGTTACTTTAGGTATATGAGTATGTCTTATAAATTTTGCATGTCATCGTGGTAGAAAGGAGGGATCACGAAATGTTTCCTGCTTTTTAGCATTGTCTACGATGTTGAATGTCTTTTAATTGTATTTGCAAAATGCAATTACAGAAGGCATATACTTTACATCTTAATTCTTTAATCACATTGATCATTGATCATATACGAAAGAAACAGCGTATGACCTTCTAATGCATTGCGTGATGGCTAGTTGGATGATTGCTATTTTATCTTATTGTACACACTATGCTTTAAAAAACAGTCGCTCCATCTTGTATTATAGGCATAACAATAAAAAGTATCGTTTGCTTGGGGTCTGCTTAGAAATTGCATGTATACTGGTGCTTGAAATTAACATGAAATTATGAAACCCGCGTGAACCAGATTTTTCAGCCTTATTTCTTCCAGACTTGTTATTCTACTGTTGCTAGGTGTGCAGTCTTGATGTTGATTTACAAATCTGACATTGATTATTTGAATTATGTTATTTACTCTAAAGTCTAAACGACAATCATCAACTGTATGTGTGAACTCCTTACTTCTGACTTTTGAGGCGGTGCTTCTGCCCACTAATTCATTTGCATGTGTTCTTTAGGAAAGGGACTTGTTGGAATGGTAGATGTTGAAGCAGCTATTCAAGAAATGTTCCAAGCACCTCATATTCAAGTGAGTTGAAATTTGCAATGTGCTGATTATTTCTTGATGTTTAAGTACCATTTTTTTTACTGAATGGTAGATGATGCCATAGGGCTTAGACAGTGAACGAAGTCTTGAGACATATAAGCTGACTCTGATTAAAGTACATTTATTACAAATGTTGCTGATGTAACTTGGATATGCACTTTAGCAAATAGAAAACGTGATATATTCTTAAATTAAGGATTATAACATGAACGAATACCTTATTCTGTTATATATGATTGTGGGTTAGAGTTATCAATGAAACAATATGAGTGCTGTTTCAGTTCCTCATACTTACTGATAATTTTAGGAACCAGTCATTAAAGGACACAGTAAAGAAGTAAAATAGGAAATCATTGTTATCACTGTCCTTTATATATGAGCCAGATTTTTCTCGCAAAAATCCATGAACTTAAATTATTTGATACAATCTCAAGAACCTTTAATACATTCGTTTATCTGGCAGAAAACTGCTGACATTTTTTCCCAATCTTACATTTACCCCATTCTTTCTTCTGAAGATGATGAAAAGCTGTTCCAGAGTTAGCAAAATTTTCTTGACAGCAATGTTGCATGAGCTTTATAATACAGGAATGGGGGAAACCACTTTTGAAAAGGTAAGCTCCTGAAGGTTCTTCCTGTTATTTTTTTCTCGATTTGCATTCAGATTATCCGTAGAGTTCATACCTTTAAACCTTAGTCCTCAGCTTTTCACTTGAACAGCATTACATGAAGTGTTTTTAGTTAAAAAATCTGTGACTTAGAGGTTTTATATTCTGATATTTGCTTTTTACACGAATAGAATTCATTAGAAGCTAATTTGATCACAGTATTGGTTAACCAATATCCTTTCAGACAAAACTTAGATGTGGTTCCTTAAGTGTTTTTAGTGTTATTTCAAAATTAGAGTTTCACCTCGGTAATCCGTATTAAGGTTTTCATTAAAGATTAATATAGATTCAACATCAACATCAACAATATCTTTAACCCAAGTTAATTGGGGTCGGTGGTAGATGAACCCATGATAAATCGAAAATGAGACAAACGAGAGAAAAAAACCTAAAATAAACGAAGGGTGAAAGGAAGAAGGGAGAAAAAAAGATTAATATAGATTACCAAAGTAAAATTTCATTTTTGATTTGAAAACATCAATAGTCTTATAAATGAGTATCTAAATTTTGTCCTATCCTTTCACCGATGCTATGCAAAAGGTTGATTTGTATAGTTGTCTTTACGTAAGGTTTTACTTTACAATGCAGTTGGCAATGAGGGTTTCATGCTTCTGTACCAGCAACGGAGAAGTGTTTCCTGGGTATGATACTCTCCTGCAAGTTGGGTAAGACTTCTATTGTTTTCTTTCTACTGGAAATAGCATTATTGATATCGGAAGACAATATTATTGAACTCTGCAGGCCGGGCCAAGTGTATATGCAATCCATGCTAATAATGTCCTATTAAATCTGACGTGTTTTTATTCCTTTTGTTTTTTCTTCTGCAGCTGTAGGCTTGGTGAATGCAGGATTATTTTATGTGAAGCAGGTGCCAAGCACAAGTGGCAAAAATTGCAGCTTAATTTCCCGAGGTTAGTTCTCAAAGCCCCTATCATTTCTTCAGCTGATCCTATAGAAACAAATGACGGGATTATGAATGTTATCTTGCAGTTTTGATCCGAACACGATTTTGCTTTCTTTTGCATGTGAACCATAGTTGTATGTTTAGCCATAGTCCAATAACCAAGGAATGAGTTTCGATGTTTTTAGAATTTAGACAACTAAAAATTTGAAGTTACTAACTCTTCCAATAAAAATATATTTTTTTCTAAACTTCTGTTTTTTTTTAAATTACTGACAATACAAAATTGTTTTACATGGTCATCTAATCATAACTTATCATGTATAGAGTTTGTAGATTTTTATGATAATTACTCTAAAAGGTTGTTGACCTCCACACCACCATTAAACTCTTTTAGTTTAACTTAAATTTAATAGTAACTTATCTCTCAAAAAATTGAATAAAACAAGTAATTATTTCTTCAAAATAAATTCAACGAAAGCATACTAAGCAGCGACGATGTGGCAATATGTTTAGACATAAATTTCTTATCTATACTCCATTAACGAATTATGACCTACATATATGTTGGTTCCATTGATTTGACTGGTTTCGTTTTACCTTTTGGCAGTGATGATGTTGCCTTTGCGCTAAGAGACTGCAAAGATCCGTCTTGGCTGTCAAAGTATCTAATGTAGGGATGGGAATTACATTATGTTCACCAAATGTTGTTAGGTGATGCGAGTGATTTAACATTCTCATCCTTTTCCAAGGTTATGGAGTTGATCCCCCTTTAAATATGAAGCACTTTACTCCTTAGGGAGCAACCTGGTAGAAAAGGAGATTAATTAGACTCACAAGTTTGCCACCTGATTATACAGAAAAAGGGAAGGAAGAATTACATTATGTTCCTCAGAACAATTTTGTCCACAATTTTTTTTAAAATTCTTAATGACTTGAATGATTTTCATGTCTTTGATACTTTAAAATAATATATCATTTGATGCTGCATCTCATGCTCAATGCAAAGTTTTTCCTTTTTTTGCTTATAAAATTATTTTGAAACGAAAGTTAAGCCTAAAACTAGATATTGATAGCAAGATAGAAAATTCAACTCTAGTTGAATTTCATTGATTCTGATTCTCCCAACTTTAATATTAGATTAACAGATTATTTCACACTAGATTCTTCCAACTTTCTCTCAACAACTCTAACCATTGTTCATTGTCGTCAGAGGTGATTTTCAAAGATGGTGTTTCAATATTTTTTCCATTGTTTCTCTATCGCCACCACCCCTTCTATGACATTCTCCTTACCCCAATTTTTTCGCCTTCCATGAATTCATGGTGGTTGTGGTGACCTTCCTTAAGAACTTTGGTCCCAAAGAAAAGGAAACCAAGGATGATGCCTGATGATGCAACTAGATCGAGCATAGGTGGACCTTGTGTAAGAAAATCCTCAATTTGGAGTTTGATTTCACACACGAGCCTGAACGAAGGCAAAGGGTTTCTTCTTCGTTCCCTTAAAGCCCTCAAAGCATCGAAGATGTTGAATCCTAGCTACCGCATGATGGAGATGGGGATTAATAAAGGAATTCTACATGAAGCAGTTCGAGATCAAGGGCAAGATTCCAAGGAGTTAATGGGAGGCGGTTGGGAGAGAGAATGAAAAAAATGCCAGAATTACCTTTGGCAACGATAATGATGGTAAAAGGAGTTACTGGGAGGAGGTTAAGAGAATCTAGTGTAGTGCGATAAGAAGATTAATTTAACAATTAGAATTATGGTCTACCAAGAACCACCTATTACGGTGGTTGACCTTGCCTTCATCCCCAAAATGACCTAAAAACGAAAAAAGAAGTTGGAAGTTTCTCTGCTTCATAAACATTATTAAGCTGGTCAATGGTCAAAATGCACGGATAATGGGATTGATTTGATCGAATAGTACTTGTGTCTACCTGAGTACCTGAATTCTAGGTTTCATTCTTTACACCAGCAAAGTTGGGTTTAAGAAAAAATGTATTGGGATCAACTCAAGTATGTATTAACAATAATTTAAATCTATGCAGACTAAATTTATGGCTGCAGAATATTGTCATATAATGCACATAATTGACCAGGCAGTACAATTAGATCTTAAGCTTGCTGTAATGATGGCGAACAGGTTTTTTGCCAGAGCAGCCGCCCTAAAATGGCACTTCCATGTACTGAGAGGTATGCAGCATTTAACCTGGCAAAGCAAACAAGGATTGGTCAGAAACACATAAGAAGCCAATATGCTCATGTAAAGGTATTTGTGTCCCAACTTTTACAAGGGGAAAAAATTACTTATCAACAACAGGCATTGCCAAGGGATCATACAATTCCTCCCTTTGTTCCATGGTAGGCACAGACATACCCGATAGGTCTTGAGAACCTTCAACCTAAAAATAAACAATCCATGTGCATGGGTAGCCCAATAAAATTATTGCACAGAAACCAATACAGTATGTAAAACTGAATTTAACAGTAATAGCTTACCTGTTGGGGGTATTGTGCATAGCCAGCATATGCACCATATGCATACAATGAAGGATCATGAGCAGCCCCATAAGCATAGGCTTCATAACCCTGTCCATACCCATAATAGGCACCCCATTGGTTTGGATCCATCTGTGGTCCCCAGCCACCAGGTAAGTCCTAGAACAATTTAGGGCCAAGATTGTCAACGCAAATACATTACTCCATACATGAGCAACTTGTTAAGCTAATCAGAAATATTAAATTCATTCATATATAACCTTGAGTACGGCCAAAGTAAGAAAGGAGATGTTTTGGTCAAACTCTATTGTCAAAATGCAATTAATATACATGAGAAGTTTGAAGCACTAGGCTCTTTCTTGTCTCCCTCTAAATTCATTATCCGTCCATGTATTAGTTACTAGTATTTTGGTATGTGCACCTAAAATTTACAAGATACTAGTAAATGTTTATTTTTATACAACTAAAATTTATAATATTTAAATATTTTTTTAAATATATATCATTTTTTTATTTCGTTATTTTCTATTACCCCAATTCAAAAGTTCTGAATGTCCCTCATTTGGCATTCACACATTACCACACATCATCTACAAAATCTCACAATTGTTCGGGGGAATCTAAAATCATGTATGGGTGCCATATCACCAACCTAGAAATTCAGAAGACTAATGAAATAATACCACATTGCAAGAGTTCCTGAAATTGAAATGCATGCATGATGTATCACAAATGCACCTGATCACAGCATGAAAAGAGTCATTTTTATAAGCAAAATCACCTGTCTAGCTGTTAGAGTCCTATCCCATGAAATCCGGACCACTTGTTGACCTATCATCTTTTCCTGCATCTTCTGAATGGCTTCTTCAGCAGATGCTCTGCAGACACCAGATATATGGGAAAGGTAAACACCAGTGTGTAATATTTATTTTTTTTCTTCTAGAAGTTAAAATACTTATTTCATTTCAATGACTAATGGAATACTTATTTTAACTTATGGAAAAACTCATTTCATTTTTTTCTTCTTATTTTTCTCTTCTAGAAGTACTTCTAGAGAAGCTAACATCCAAACATGCCCTATACAATGAATAAATAAAAAATAATTTAATCTAGAATTCTTGATGCATAACAAAATTACGCACAGCCACATGAAAAACATGCCAAAATGTTATATTATCCTTTTACTTTCAAAATATCTCGCATAAAAGATTGGGGAAAAAGAGGAAGACCTGGTCCCAAATTGAACAAAACCACATCCCTTGCCAGACTGAATTTTGACAGAGACAATTTCCCCAAATTGCAGAAAGTTTTGCTTCAGCTCCTCCTCTGACACATTAAGATCCAAATTACCAACAAAAATCTGCAATAAAAAGCAAGTAATAAGAGTAGCATAGCACAAGCAATGAAAATCACACACACACACACAAAAAGGTTAGGTCCATCTTATATATAATATAACAAACTTACGGTAGTATTATTGACATCATACTCAGGTGGTTGAACTTGAACAACCGGGGCAGTGTAGGCCGGAACCGGATACAGCGGTGTCGGCACAGGCGCGGCGGGCGCAGCATAAGCATTGGTGGTCTTCTTGGGAGTAGCGGCACTAATCCGCATGGGCCTGGTGGAGCAATAAACGCCGTTCATTTCAGTCATGGCCCGGTTCCGTTCATTCTCATCAGAAAACTTAACGAAACCGTAACCCTTGGAGCGGCCGGTGTTGGGGTCGGTGACGACTTTGGCGCCGCGAACTGAAGGGTAGTGGGCGCGAAACGTTTCCTGGAGAAGATAATCGGTTACGTCGGGGGCGAGATCGCCGACGAAGATGGAGTGTTCCGGGGAGGCGTCGGGCCTGCGCTCGCCGATGCCGAAGGAGGCCCAATTGAGCCTGAAGGTCTGGTCGGTGGAGGGCATTTGGGTGCCGTTGTAGGTCTGGAGAACCCTTTCCGCTGTGGCGTGGGAGGCGAACTCGACGAAGCCGTAGCCCTCGGGCTGGCCCGTGAGCTTGTTGCGGATGATTTTGATGGAGACCACCTCGCCGGTGTGGGCGAAGCAGTGACTCAGGTAGGCCTCGTCGACCCAGTACTGTAAATCCCCAATCCATAGGGTTCGGACCTCCTCTATTGTGGAGGCTTGGTGGTAGCCCTGCCACGTCGCCATCGTTCCTCCAAGGTGCTACTACTGGAACACCGCTTAGGTATTTGGATTTTGTTGTTTTTCAATCAAATATCTATCTCTTTTGAATTTTATCGCTCGCAGTCTTTTCATTTGATTTTACTATAGCAGCTTCATTTTGTAACCCAGTCACATACGTGCAAGGGCATAACCATTAAGTTGCCATGACTAATACGTATATGAGGCGCTCATTCAATATTCAATATAAAAAATGTAAGTATACTTTTTAAATAGATAAAAAAATATGATAAATTAATCCTCTAGATTATATAATAATAAATTATTTTTTAAATTTTATAATTTAATATTAAATTACTCATAAAAAATACAATTTATTATTAAATTATTGACTCTTAGACTTTTTAAAATGGTCATATAAATTTAATAATAAAATTAGTTTATTATACATTTTTATATTTAAAAATCAAATTTATATTTTTAATCATTCAACTCAATTTTTTATTATGTCACACTTTTAAAAATAAACTTAGTTATTTATCCCTATACTTTTCACATTCCTATAATCACATATCTTTGTCTATTATTTTATTTTATTTTAATTATTTGAAGTGACTTAATCATTTTTTCCTTCAATCGATTAATTTTAAAAAATCTTAACTAAATCTTAAATGATCCTAAAAGAAGTCTAATAGATCTCACTTATTTTTATACTATATTATCATTTATTAATTTTAATTTTAATATATTTTTATATCTATTGAAAAAGGTGGCCACGTGGTCCTGGAATATAAAGGTGGTCAAGCACAATATTTGAATTGAATATAAATTACTAAACATAAAAAATTAGCATAAAGAAAAGAGATACTTTAAATCAGTATATAAAAGTATGTTGTCTATATTATTAGTGGAGGACAATGAGAAACTCTCCTAAAAGATCATCTTATCTCGGAAAACCTGTAACAAGGTATTTCTATATAATTTAGTTATTTCTATGTTGTCTATGTTTATTTACTTAAAAAAGACTATACCCGGACATAAAACTTCATTGCAACCCATACCCATAAAAACGAAACCTTGTAATGCGAGAGTCCTTAACCACTCATATAAACCTGTGTTAGCTAGCTATGAACAGATAAGATAACAAAATTGCAACGTATGTTTGAATTTTCATAAATTATAATTAAAGTAAATATAAAATATAAAACATTTTATATACCAAACTATAAAAAAACTTGAATAGTTACATATTGCATAGCCTTTAATAACGACATTGAAATAAATTTAGCCTAATTTCAAAGAAATGATAAATAAGAACCACCTTTAATGACAAATGCATACTAACATTTTGCTGTCATGAATAATTTAAAAATAAAATATCCGCAATCTTAAAATGTGATTTAAGAAGAATTCCACCTAATATTTATTTTCACAACATAAAATACTTTAACATAATTTATTCTATAAACATTTACTATAATGTGTTTTTGTTATATATACTCATTTTCTTTCGTACTTAAATCTTAACCTTAGAATATACTACTAGTTTATTAGTTTATTCGTCTGCGTTATTTTTAAGCCGTTTAAATAACTTATTCAGCATGACAAGCTAAAGAAACGTTACTTAGCAATTAATTCCACATGGTGATTGATTATTTAATTATCATTTGCATTTGCAACGGTATTTATAGCTGCTTAGCCGGTCCTTAATCCACACCCCAGCCTGGCAGAGCTATTCATTGTTAACAAAGATCTAAACATCATCCCAAATTAATTCCTCTCTCTCTCTCTCTCTCACACACACAAACACATTTATTTTCTTTCTCCTCTCATCTTAATATCTGTATGTAACATAGCATTAGCAGGTCAGAGAAACCATGGTGTTCCCAGCTACTATTGTTATTCTTCCTTTAGGCATTCTTTTCATCCTTTCTGGCTTAATTGTAAATATAATTCAGGTAAAATAAGATTCAATCTACAATCATTATTATATTCTTCCTCTTTTTTGTTTTTGGTTTAATGGCCGCTTTAATATTGATACTTATCTCGTTGGTATTTATTAATGCAATTAATTTGCATGCACATTGCTTTGCTTCCCATCCGTTAAAAAAGGAAAATATAACAAAAATATATAAAGCAATTATAATACATTGATATAGGATGCAAATATGTAATGCAAGTGTTTCTATTCCTTTGTTGTATACTTATTTTCTTCGTTTAAGGAATATTATTTTTCCCATAACATCGGAATTTGTCATAAAGCTATAATTAAAATTGCCTACGTACACGCCAAGTCTGTTGTATTTCTAATTTTCTTTGTACATCTTGATCAACTCTGCTTTGTTATTGAGAATTAGAATCTTTAAAGGAAAGAAGCAGCAAGGATTGCTTGACAGACCATAGAACTTAATTTACAAAATCACATTTCTTTTTTAATTTTGATTAGTTAATTGTTTCACCTAATGAATATATATGCATTTGTAGGCTGTCTTCTTTGTCCTTCTTCGGTCACTATCAAAGAACTGTTATAGCAGAATAAACAAATTGCTCACAGAATCACTATGGTTGGAGCTCATATGGCTCATGGATTGGTGGGCTGGCATCAAGGTGTCATGTTTGGTTATCTTAATTCCATCTACGTTTAATTTAATTTATCATTATAATACTTTATTTGTGTCTATCTTTTGGCATGTTAAGGATTTATGTAAAGCATATCAGTGTTGCATTATCCACACTGGTCTAACTAGTTGAATCTTCTGGTTGCAGATTGAGCTATACACAGATTCAGAAACTCTTCAATTAATGGGTAAGGTGATAGCTTATGTTCTTATAAATTATTGTTTTATTTATTTGTTTCTTTATTTCCACCAATTTCAATAAGCTTAAGTTAAAAATACTGTTGATGTTGATGTTGTTGTTTATTTGTTTCTTTATTTATTTTATCACCGACTTCTCGTCATCACTATTATTTACATTCTGTTGCTGGAAACAGTGTACTACTCAAAATAGTATAAGTCTCACTAATTTTCTTTTTCGTCTAAGAAAATTTTAGGTAAAGAAAATGCACTTGTAATCTGCAACCACAGGAGTGACATTGATTGGCTTGTTGGATGGGTCTTAGCTCAGGTGTCTATTATATGTGAATTTATTAAAATGCACACAGAATCCTTTAGTTTGTTTAGTCTAGAAATGATTATGACTATGCATAATAAACTATTACACACACATGATTTATTTGAGACAGCGCTCGGGTTGCCTTGGTAGCACAGTAGCCATTATGAAGAAAGAAGTCAAATTTCTTCCTGTGAGTTTCTATAAATCTTTCTTTTGATCTTCTATAAATTACAAATTATATCAAGGCTTTTTCTTTTACATTTAACTGCTCCGCGCATAAATTTCTCAATCCATTAACAATAAAGTTGAAATGGGACTTCCCTTGAAAATAAATGACTATGATTTGGGAATAAAGCAGAAAATCTTGTAAGTTCTTGCATAAAGATAAGATCGACAGTTCTATTTAGTAATGCAATCCAAAGTACTTTTCATTTTTCAATCTTGCACAAATCGCGACCATGTAGCTGAAGTAACTTGTACTTCAGAACCCCTTAGTGTTTGAAGCACCAGAAATCATAAACAGCATGATAAATTCCCAAGGGCTTACCCTGTTGATAATTGGTTGCTACTTAACTACCGTGATAGAAAATTGATCTTATCTAACCCAACCATAAATAATTATAGAGCATCTATGCAGGTGCTAGGTTGGTCAATGTGGTTTGCTGAATATATATTTCTAGAAAGAAACTGGACAAAAGATGAAACATCACTGAAGGTATATCTAGATAATTTCTCCTAATTTACACATCCAATTTTCCTCATTAGCATTTTATTTATACATATCTTGACTTTTGTGTGGCAGTCAAGTTTTAGGCATCTAGAGCACATGCCATTGCCTTTTTGGTTGGCCCTTTTTGTTGAAGGAACTCGTTTCACGCAGACAAAGCTTTTACAAGCTCAAGAGTTTGCTGCTTCAAAAGGGTTGCCTATACCTAGAAATGTTTTGATTCCTCGTACTAAGGTGACCAAAGTTGATCATTAGTATATTAGAACTTAGGAGAGTATAATTTGATGTAATATACCGGATTTTTTATATCCACTATGTTTCTTCTTGCAGAAAACCCAAAAAGGCTAAATAATTTATGCTAACATTGACACAATAAGTTTCTAATTTACACATTTTGATTGTTTTTTAACTGATAGCTTGATACCTTTTAGTTGATAATCTTTCTCCAGGGTTTTGTCACAGCGGTACAAAGCCTTCGGCCATTCGTTCCAGCCATTTATGATTGCACATATGCAGTTCCAAAGAGTGAGGCTTCACCTACTTTGCTGAGAATATTTAAAGGCATTTCTTGTCCGGTAAGCCAATTGAAAACCTAGACAAAAGCTAAATTAGACAAACTACACAACGCCATTTCCGTACTCATTCAAAATAAACTGTTTTATAGGACCTCAGTCTTTTATCTGATACAAGTACAATTATTACTCTTTGTCTACCACTATCTCAGGATTATTTTCATCATTTCATTAGTTTATTTTTAGAATTAGTTCGTAGTATTGTGAAGATCATTGATGAGTTTTCCTTGTTTAACAGAAGAAACAGTGAACTACTATAGTTCCTACAACTTTATATATCTTCCTCCGGTTTTATACAGGTAAAGGTTCAAATTAAGCGTCACAAAATGGAGGAACTTCCAGAAACAGACGATGGCATTGGACAATGGTGCAAAGACGCGTTTGTTGCCAAGGTATCACAAGTTTTTTAAATCGAGTTTTTCTTATGTGGTTTTCATAGTTGTGTTTATATAATGGTCACAGTAGACATACAACATCCTTTTCCACAAATTAAATCAGATGCATGCATAGTTGCATACATTCTTAAAAAAATTCTATACTATGATTACTGTGCAAACGATGTCTGTTTTCCAAACTACCAGGATGCTTTGCTCGAGAAATATAGTACTACGGAGATATTCAGTGAACAAGATCTTCAACAAATCCGTCGGCCTAAAACATCTCTTTTGGTAAGATGTAGGCAAAACAAGAGAGCATATATACATGTGTGCAAAGAAATTATTACATAATTCAGAATTATTATCGTCTCAATTAATCTTTACATTTTATTATTTTTTTCTTATAAATTAAAAAAATTGGCTAGCATAAAGATTGATCAGGACCATGAACAGATAGAATATCTAATAATTTATCTCATATGTGTTGCATGATCATGTTGGTGTTTGTGCAGGTTGTGGTTTGTTGGTTGTGTTTGCTTGGGTTCCTTGTTTATGAATTCTTCCAGTGGACCTCACTCCTGTCCTCCTGGGAAGGCATCTTATTTACGGTGCTTTTCTTGCTCCTGGTCATAGTTATTATGGAAATCCTCATTCATTCGTCTCAATCAGAGGGTTCTATACCCCCCATGGTTTTACCAACACAAGATCCCATGAAGCAGAAGCTTCTTCAGACATGAGCTTAGGAATAGATTCAGCGCATGAATGTTATTGTTCATCACATGTTTTTATCTCACACCTGTATATTATAGTAATTTTTTATCCTCTGTTTTGAAAATACAGGATTTCATTTGGTAAGTAAAATAATGTCACATTATTACCCGGTTTATATACTTTTCTTTTGAGGCCGGTCCATATATTTCTTCTTATGTCTTAGTCTATGTCTTTCTTTTTTAAGAAACGTAGAAGGGTGGGTTTGGGAGAAATTTTTAGTTTTTCAAGAATTTAAGTTAGAAATATTTATTTGATAAAATGTTACACCTTTTAGATATTATTAAATTTACTTTTTTTAAAATAAGTTATTATTAAATATACTTGAGTACTTAATATAATCACTTAGCATTTTTTAATAAAAAGTACATTTTTTGTTTTTTTAATAATAATTATTTATAAGAGTCAACAAAATATTAATCATTTATAATAAAATTTAATTATTGATATTTCTTCCTTTCTTTCTTTCAGTACACACATTAAGAGAGAGATTTTTCCACGAATTTGATCAAATACTTTACCCAAGTAATTATCTAAATTTGAGTTGCATCAATTAATTAAAATGTGATGCTTAAAACAAATAAAAATGTAAATAAAAATAAAAAGACATCACTCTTATTTTAAAGGGATAGAACTCGACGAACTGATATAGAGGTTAGTTACATGTGCTTATATGTTATGGTGAAAATTTTTGAACTAGTGATAGTTATATGATCACAAGCAAAATTAATTTTTAACTTAATAAACTGAAAATACTTGGGGCATGAAAAATATATTATTTTAATTAAAATTAGGGTCATCTTAGTCATTTTAAATCACACTAAATCCATTAAAAAATTAAAATTCACATGTGACTTGTTTAATGCTCCTTTTTCCAAATTTCCAATGCGTTGTCTTGTTTGAGAGAAATACAGGGAAGTGAAACCACATTGAGCAATGGAGGACATGCACTGCCGTGAGAAAGTAAACTACCCCTTATTTTTACGTTAATCATTATGTTAACATAAGTCCCGTTCGGGATTTTTTTTTTCAGTTTTTAAATTATTAAAAAATAAACCCGATTTTAGTTTTGAATAATAAGTTTCAGTTTTAAAATTTTAGAGACTGTTGTAAGTAAGTAAGAAATAGATAAAATAAGTTTATTGTTCAATTTTATTGTGTTCCATCATGAAATTATGCAATATAAAAAATAATTAAACATAATAAAATAATTGAAAAGTATTAAAAAAGTTGTTGTACAATTTTTTGTAAAACTAAAAAAATAATGACACAAACATAGCACTAATAATAGTATGTCGGGTTACATAATATTATTAAGCAAAAAATTACAAGTGTAAAACAAAAAAGTGGATAGAGTTTATATATAAAAATGTGATAATAATAACAATTAAGTACTATATAATTACGGTGTTACATTAGTTGCATCCTATAATAGTTGAGTTAGTATATCTAGAAAATTTTTCATTCGACGGATATATGCTAGTCACACATGGTGGTCTATGTTGTTGTGTCATGTTATTCTCATCTAATTCTTCAGCTTCTACTTCAATATTTTCTTCCGCATATTACCTAAATAGAGGATCATCTTGCATTTTCATTTTAATAAAATTATGAAGAACACAACATGCAAGTGTTATATATTTTTGTCTTTTCAAAACATATGACAACATTGATTTTAGAATGGAAAAATGTGCTTTTAAAACTAGAAACATCTTTCAATTACATTGTGTAATGAAGAATGCATATAATTAAATAACTCTTGTGAACTTTGAGGTGTTTGTTGGCCTCTATATTACGCAAGTGATAGCGTTCTTGTAATGCCTTGAATTTTAAGCATGTAATTAAGCTTATATTAAGCTCATGATTAAGGGTAATCAATATGCTTAAGAGTATTCAGAGAAAAGCTTGAGAAAAGAGTTGAGAAAACCCTGTCTGGGTTATGGCGCGGGTAGCGCCAGTTGTGGCGCTGATAGCGCCAAAGAATTTAGCTGTGGCGCGGATAGCGCCAAGTTCCGCGCGGGTCGCGCCAGAAGTGCCCTGGGAAACCTTTTTTCTCTGGTTGCTCACGCTGATAGCGCCAGGGGTGACGCTGGTAGCGCCAGAGCACTGCCCTGTGGCGCGGATCGCGCGAGATGCGGCGCGGGTCGCGCCAGACCTCGGGCAGGCTTATATAATAGCTCATTTTGGACGAAAATGGAGGAGAAGAAAAGGGAGGAACAGCCATTGATGAGTTTGTAAGCTTTGTATCTTCTTCATCGTTCATCTAAACACCTCTGTCCCAACTGAGAAAGTGATCAGAGCCCCGAGATAAGAGTAAACCCCCGATTGATTTCTGAGAAAAGGTGAGAAATAGTGAGATTGATTTCTCTGAGAGAACCCTTAAGAGCTCAGAGTTTAAAGACGAAAGAGGCCGTGATTGGGCGAGTTATCTTAGGGAAAGCTATTCCCTGGTGCTTCTGAACATCACAGAGGTAAGAAACTCAAGCTCTAACCGTTGGTTCTGAGTATTGGATTTTGTGATTTTGGGGTTATCTTGAGGGGTGTTTTTGGAGGTGTTAGAGCCGTTGTTAGGCTCGGATTCTGTAGAGTATTATGCTCAGAGGACTGTTCTAAGGAAGTTAGAGCCTTGAATCATCATTACTGATGAAGTTTGATTTTGGCTCTGAGTATGTATGAGCAGAGATAAAAGGCTAGTAATATGACTAGTATGAACCTTAGAGCAGTTGACAAAGTTGCTCAGGAGACAGTATAGATGAGATTGACCGATTGAAACTGTGAATGATGAGAAGTTGGGGTTTAGGCTATTGTAAGCAGAGATATGCCTTATGTTAGCCTGACTAGAGTTTTAATAGAGGCTCTGAAACCTTGTGTAGGCTAAGTAGGACCTTGTGAAGGGTCTGAGATCACTTGTACAGTGATTAGTATATGTTTATAAAGGATGATAATTCCTTTCGTTTGAACGTCCTAGAATTATAATTTGATGTATTATATGCTTGTTTTGTATAGGACGTGAGCTTGATAGCTCTGGTGGTGTTGACCACGAAGCCGGGAGAGCCGGTGATCTATCTAGAGCAGGTAAGCTCTTGGTTCTTGAATGTATGCCCTTTGTTGTGTTCAGCCATGCACCAAATGAGGTGATGGTTCTGTTGTGGGCAAATGCATGTATATAGAAATTGTATATTGATGTGATTGCCTGATGAATTGTGCACTGTGCCCTGTGATGGGAATTGGCATTGTATATGTTTGAGATGCTGAAATGTGATTGGACCCAGTGATTGGGGGAAATTGTTATGTATGGCTATGTATGGTTGACTGATGTTGTACCGTTTGAATATGAGACTGTGATGTGAATGAATGCTAGATGTTGTCTGAACCCTATGAATGGGTAGCTGAGGTTTTATATGTGATCTGCTATGCTTGAAATGTGAACTGAACCCTATGATGGGGGGATTGATATGCATGGCTATGATGTGAGTGAATTGTGGCATGACTGGTTGAATGTGAAACCTGTATATGTAAGTTGTGCTTGAATAGTATCCTATTGTAGTAGGATAGATGATTGAGACTGAGAAAGACCTGGTGAGAGATGAGCCTGTGGTATGGAGGTAGCCTCCTATGTGGAGATGTTCCCATATACACAGATGTAGCCTTTCCCAGGCGATTGATTGTGATAGGTTGTGAGATGTTCCTGTGATATAGATGTAGCCTCCGTGAGTGGAGATGTTCCTATACACAGATGTAGCCTCACTAGATGGAGATGTGCCTGTTACATAGATGTAGCCTCTTAACTGAGATGTTCCTATGTTTCAGATGAAGCCTCCGATAGATATGTTGATATCCAGGCAAGAGATGTTCCTAGTATATAGAGGTAGCCTCCCTGTGAGGAGATGTTCCTATATACTTAGATGTAGCCTCTGCATGACAGTGATTGATGTGATGAGTGGCGTTATGCCATGAGTATGCTGTGATTTTGGCTGATGGATGTGTAGTCTGTTTGTGATCAGGTGTATTGTGTATTGATGTACACTAATGATGATGGTTGAATGTTTCACTGCTTGATTATATATATATGTATGTATTGTCAGTGAACCAGGGGAAGGAAATACCTTCAAGGGCCCTGAGTTTACTGAGATTTTATATCTCACCCCGTTTGTGGGACTTATATTTCAGGTGATTCATCAGGAGGGGGAGCAGATAGATCCCAAGGCAAGAAGCCTATGCAGGATTAGCTGCTGATGATACCTTAGGCTAGAGGACTTGAGCATGTTGCTCAGATATTTTTGTACTTAGCCTTTGGTTTGTTTTGTTGTACCCTGATGGGATATTTGTATAGTTTTGTACTGTACAGAGAACTCTGTTGTATATTCACCATATTATAGTGTACAGTGTTATGATAGTGACCTTGCTGATGTCACTTTTTAGTTATGCTTCCAAACTGCTTAAACTCTGATTGATTATCTGTTTGATTGTGATTATGCTTGGTAATGACCCTTATAACTAAGGAGGGGCGTTACAGTTCTCCACGATATGGTGAAAGAAAGCCAAGCATGTTGGTGTATCCAGAATCCACTAAATAATATTTACCTTCAGGAGGAATGGGAAAATGATTAACTAGGTTTTGAATCGTTTCTAAAAAGACTCTTGAGTCGTTCGTCATACCCTCCCAATCAACCATGACAAATGTAAACTTCATGTCAAATGAGCAACAACACAACACATTGATAGTTGGTTCAAGTTTTCTTTCGCGGTGTGAAATTTGCTTATCTTTTGGAATGCACGTTGAAATATGTGTATCATCAATAGCTCTTACACAATCCTTTAACAAAATAAAAGAAGGTAAGATAAAATATAAAACAATAATCATAATTACTATATATAAAAAAGAATAATGACTACAATGAAAAAATGACTATATCATGGATTCAATTGTATTTATGGAGCAACTTAATCAAAAGAAACATAAACAATTAAATCCTTGGAAAGATAACAACTGACTTTCAAAACACACTTAAAATGTCTATGAATAGTATCTATTGAGTGTTAAAAATAAGTCACTACAAATCTAGTAGTCGTCATTTGACAAATAATAACAAAAAATATGACAACATGCTTTTGAATAGACAAAAATTTGAATTTTCATTTTTGAATGACAGATTTATCAGCGTTTTACCCATTCAGAAATGAAAATAATTATTTACCATAATATTTATTTATTTCTAATCGAAAACTCTAAATTAATCACATTGTGTGATAAAATAAGACAAAAAAGTTATTGCCAGCATGCCACCCCAATGATATTTTACTCTAATTTTTTTGTAAGCAAGTAAATATGCTCCCGCCAATCCCAAACGCGCCAACGAGTAAAATTCTAAACCAGAAACTGTCTCGCAGCTAAAAATCACATCCACGGGGCTTCTTCTTCTCTCTCCTCCGCAAATCCTATGGATCCTATTATCTCTTTTTTGCACTCTTTTATTTATTATTACCTTTGTATCCTTTCAGGTATACACATAATTTATGTTGCATTGCACCAAAAATTGTTTCAAAGAATTGCTTCTCTGAGTGCCAGCTAAAGGCTCAGCCGCTAAACTTGATGGATCCCGAAACTTTGTAAGTTTTCATTTCCACTGTGGTACTTGTAGAAACACAATGTTTAACTATCTATCATGCTTCATCTTCAAATTAATTGATTGGTTAAAAATTGCCCTATCGAATTGATTAGGGGCTTTAATTATCTTCAATGCTCCTTTACAAATAGAGTTATAGAGAATAAAGACTGATATTTGAGGTACATATCATAGTGATATTCTTACTTTCCTTTGTTAAGAATAAAGAATGAGCTTCCACTTTAGCATGGTTCATCTGATTCAAACTTTTGCTCATTTTGTTCTCAAATATAATTTCATCATTGACTATTGTCTAAGTAGTGAGTGTGTGTCGATATAATGAAAAGTATGTCATAACTCATAAATTAGGGCGAATTTCAGTTGAGTTATTTTCAGTAGCTAGAAAATTCCACAGTAATCTTCCTTTCGCTTTAGGTATTCATGTTGATCTTTATCAGTATTATTAATGCTTCCAAGATGCCGCCAAAGAGACATTTCAAAATTCATGCGCTCATATATTGACCCCAATGTCTCTTTATGAGTATCGCTAATGCATTATTATTTTAAACAAATATGGAAGTCAGAGGGAAACAAGTTGCCCATTTTTAATTATTTTCTCTTTCAAAGAGCTAGTCATTCTCAAAGTTTCCACTTGTAAACTGAGAGGCTGAGAGTTAATATTATGTTGAACTGTTATACGACAAGATATTAGTACGAGGTTCCTTTTATGATATCAAATATCAGTGAAATTTTTATTTCGAAGGAGCAGGGCACAAATTACATTAAGGTCATATCATGTGAACAAGGAAATGCTGAAATGGAAACCTAACGACAACAAATTAGAATTATATTATTATAGAATTTAAAACAAAACAAACTTTTGAATTGACACTGATTCATTACAAAATAGGACTACATTCAAAACAAGACTCTTCAGTGTTGACCCTATATTATTGAAGAAGTCTTGATATTAAGCCGCAATATTGTCTGGCATAAACTTATTGAAATGATATAAGTTGGTTTAGTTAGCTTAGTAGACTGTTGCAGGAGACGGTGGAGACTTGTAAATATATGGAGAGGGTGGTGACGGGGATGGTGGTGGTGGGGACTTGTAGATGTAAGGAAGGGGAAGTGATGGAGATGGTGGAGGAGGAGATTCATAGTAATACGGAGGAAGTGGAGGAGACTTATAGATATATAGTGGAGGGGG
>CM023955.1:2941770-2966861 GCA_013407115.1 Glycine latifolia | reverse complement strand
ATATATATATATATATATATATATATATATATATATATATATATATATATAACAGCAGCATATATTAATTTATGATAACGAAAATATTGAAAAAATCAATTTAAGATATAAAAAGATTATAACAGATTTGGGAGAAGTTAGTTTGGGGCGGTTTAGTTTTGGGAGAAATTAATAAATAAAAGCTTACCTATACTCTTCATTATATTGCGAAGGTGAAGAAGAGCGGGAAGGAACATGAAGAAGAACCACGCTGACACCAAAACTCTCCCTCTGGAATTGATTGCGGAAATTCTGCTGAGGTTGCCGGTGAGATCCGTTTGGCGTCACCCATTACGATCCAGCTGCTGCTCCCTCCCATCGACTTCTTCTCCGATCAAATCATTTTTACGTTGAATCCATTGGCATTGATGCACGGCTCCACAAACATTCGCTTCCACTGCGTTTCCTTCTCCCTCCTCCATCACCCCCACGCTGCCGCAAATATTACAATTCTCGTGAAAAATATGGTATTTTGGGTTCATGCAGAGGACTTATATACTTTTACTCCAAAGCGGTGGTGATCTCGTTCTATGGAATTCATCAATCGATGTCCACAAATTGGATATGATGCGTCAATAGATGACTACTTGCTTATTGTTATTGCATTACTGCGGCCGTCCGCAAATGCTGAAGCTCGAATCTTGATTTTCACTGCCAAAATTGATTCGTTCGGCAAAGAATTCAGTGCTGGGCCACTCTTGAATGTCTCTCTTCATTGGTTGGTTTTCTCCGAGGAAAAGAGGGTTCCCACCATTATTGCCTTTGATTTGATGCAAAGGAGTTTATCGGATATTCCTCTGTTAGATGATTTAACTACGGGAAATTATCAAGTTTATCATTTGAGGATAATGGGAGGATGTCTTTGTGTGTGTGTTGCTGGGTGAAAGACCACTGTTGCATTCCCGAAATATGGATGATGAAGGAATATAAAGTGCAATCGTCTTGGACTAAATCCACTTTTAATACTGATAACAAAATTTACAGTAAATTTTATCCGATATGTGTCACCAAAGATGGTGGAGTTTTTGGATCAACCATTGGGGAAAGATTAGAGAAACGTAATGACATAGGCTATTTGGTTGGGCATCTCAAATACGGTGGATCTAATCAGGTGTGTTACTCTGCCAACCTACATTCTGTTATGTACCCACATTGGAGAAAACAAGTGAAGATAACAGACAAGAAAAATCAGGGTATGTAGTGTTCTCGAATCCCTTTCACCATTGTATTCTTAATTCGTCTTGCATTATGGAAAGTGAAAAGTTATGTACAGAATGTGTGATATGTGAAAAATCATGCTTTCTTTTACCTATTTTCTACTCTACCCATCCTTTCTAATTAATAATCTTCTTTTTCTATTTTTTTTCAAAATTAAATGATACATGGGATTGCATGGAAAGATGAGGTTTAGTGGTGGTGGTGGTGGATTCAATTTACCTTGCTTAGATAAATATTGATGTCTTGCTTACTCACAAGCCACAATAATCAAAGGCAATTTGAGTAGAAAATTATGTAAGAAACTAGAGTATAACAATTAGGATTTCCGATGAGATTTTTAAATATCACCGTTTTACTGCTAAGATCATAGAGAATGTACAGTTAATATTCTATCATTACTTTTCTGCAGGCTACACATTTGCAAGAATATATACAAATTACCCTGTTGTCACTTTTCTTCAAATGGAGACACTGCTAGATAAAGTTGAAGTATCAACAGACTTCACAATTTAACTATGTTTCAAAGTAGGAATAACAAAATAACTATTCAGTGCATTTTATGTTCTTTCCTCTTTTATATTATTGTGTTCTCAGTTTGTTAAGACATTATTATGGAAACAAAATAACTAGTTTTATGTTTGAAAGTGAAGTGAGGTGGGAGGACAAAGTGGGTTTCATTTCCTTTCCCTCTAAAATCACAATCTTGAGTATATCCTTGGTGTAGTGTGTCAGGTTTCAACAAGGAATAACGGATGCAAATTATTGAATGTCTATTGTTTTACAGTTTAAAAACACTTAGAAAATAAATTTGACTTATTTAGATAATATTTAATTGACATAACTTTATTAAGGTGATGGTAAGTTACGTTAAAACAATAATAAAAAACTAAATTCCTGAAATTAGAGCACATAATCCAGCCTTTGCAATAAAACCATTATGTGTTTTCAATTGTTCTTTTAAATTTTACTTACAACCCTCACGATGGATTCCATTTCTTTGTCAAAACCAAAACTGAAACAAAAAGGAAAAACCAAATCATATGCAGTTTACTTCTATTCGCTCGAAGATGATTATTTGTGTTTTGACACGTCGACAAACACCTCCCTGTAACACATAGGGCAAGCCTGAAGAAAACCCAATAGAAAAAAAATGAGAGGTATTTCAGCAGATACCAAAATGAGCACTAGAAGTATATAATGAATTCATAGGAATCAACCAACTTATTTGAATGCTTATAAAAAAAAAAACTAACTTATTTGAATCCTCAAAAATATACAGTTTACAAAGAAAATTAGGGAGTAGTAATTGCTACTTTGCTAGTGAGAAAATTAAATTAGTCATCACCTATTCATGTTTTGTCATTAAAAAGCTTTATTTATAAAATGTTTAACACTTGTATTTTTAATTCCATCAATGCTTTGACAAACTGTGAACTTCACAAAGTGTATTATGCACTCAAAATCTCATTCCTAAATAACTTGCCTTATTGATGCTAAGCCATCTGTTCCCACAGCTAGCATGATATACATGTTTACATGGTAAAGTGATCCTCTTGTCCCCTCTTTTATATTCCATCTGGCAAATCACACATCTAAACAGGAAGACAAGTCAGAATAACACATTACTTGCTCTTCCATGAAGAAAACATTAGATAGATAAGACAAGGACTGTAGTTGCAACTCTAAAGAATGCAACTGGCTGTTTACACCATAGTTCTTAACCACATTCCAAAGCTAGACAACCTAGTAGTTCAACAGAGCATATAAGATATGATTCTTATTAAAATTTACTCAATAGGAAAACTTGCATGCAGCAATTTCTTATTCCTAAAATTAAATTTGGCTCAAAGTGAAAAATATAAATTAGAGTTAATGATATGAATAAAAAAGCAGCAACAACGGGAATGATTTTGAATACAATACTCATGAAAAGAATATTAATATAGTGATCGAATGGAAAAGAAAAGAAACAGTTGCATTGGAAACAAAAACAAAATATAGAAACAGAAATATTACCTCTCGTTGCGTAATTTCTTCCAAAAGAAGAAGCAGCCACACTTGTACTTTGAAACTGGAAGTGATGAGATCTGTTCTTGGGAGATACCACGGCTCTGAGTTCCAACTGTCTCACCTAATTCAAGTAGCTCCTACAATAAATAAAATGATATCAATGTGGGGAAAAGTCAAAAGAATAAAACCAAGTCAAAGAAGCATATACTGCCAACTCTTATATTGAAGCCTTTTTCCACTAAGTGGCACATCATTAGCAAGTAACAACAGGTTTAAGGAAAAAACAATTTCTGCAATAACTAACATGAAAAAGATATTATTAAGAAAAAGTATTTTACAAAGCACCGTATGAACTATAATGAAGGAAGAAGGAATTGAAGACTTCAAGACTATGAAGAGCTTGTGAATGGTCATAACCACCCACATATCATACAACTTTGAATTCCATCAACCTGTATACTGTGATAATTCAACTTGGAAGGCCAGCCCAATAGTTGTCTGTTACAATGCAAGTGTATGACATACTCATGGATTGGTTTTGAACGATTAATAACTTCCGGTGCTTTATTTTTTATAGGGGAAGGTAAGGGTTGTCGAGATCATGCAAGCTTCCTTGCTTGTTTTAGCCAAATAAAATGGTAGAGAGGTTTTGCAGTGGCTTCCTTTCTGGTAACTATAATGAGTAACAAAAGGTCCTAATCGCCAAATCAATCCCACAACTGCCCCCTGTGCAACTAATCTTAGTAATTGTTAGAACCATAACCTAAAAGAAAATTTTCAATTATAACTACAATTATACAATTTTTTAACTTTAATATTTCTCTGTTAATTTTTTCTTTTACCGAGGATTGATGCCATAGTAACGGATATAACATAATGCATTATGCAGGAAGGAAAAAGGCTTGTGCAGGAGCAAAGCAGAAGTACAAGCAAAGGGAAAATTTGAATCCTGAAGGTATAGATTCTCATAATCAAACAGTTGTAAGACTTACCATTATACACATCTAGAATATTGACTGTATACTTTTAAGAAACCAAACATAAGACAGTTGTACTTTAAGGAAGAGATATACGGGCACTACTAAAAGAATGCTAATGCTTTCAGTCCAACCTCATAGGTCATGTTATCAGGATCAATATTATCTTCCCAAATGACCTGAAAAGTTTCATAAAAGTGGCTTAGTTCATTTTATTTAATTGATGATTGTGCTAAAGGAAAAGGTATTAATTCTTTGATGTTGAAAGAGATTTCCATTTAATTATTTAATGCATCGGGAATTTAATGAAGATACCTGATTATCATTGGAATTATTATGATGTCTTCGTGGACCTGAAAAAAAGGAGAGGATTTGCTTAAATTTTGAGCATACATTTTATACAAAGGTACAGATCTGCAAAAGGGTTTTGGATGGATAATATATTTGAGGAAAATTATCCTCTGTTGAAACTCAATAACATACATTCAATAGAGCTTTCTCGTGTTCCATTGTTTACTCCTTCTTCCCTTTCTACACAGACTGTTGGCATCTGTTCATTGATTGTTGCAGAGTCTTCTGAAGGCCTTATATGCTCATCCATCAATGGTTCATGATGATTCACCTCATAACCATGACTGTCCTGATAGTAGGAGGTACTCTCTGGTTCAGATAGCCCAGATTTGTAAAAGTGTGTAGTTGAAGGGTATGAACTCTCCTGTATATATATAGATGGAAATTTTGTTACTCACAACATTCAAGTAGAATTTCATTCATAGGAAAAGAACATGAAAAATATTGCATATAAACTCTTTAGCAGATATTTATCCTATATTTGATCATTTTGATTAGAAAAGTTCTACACTGTATATCAAACTATGCAAGGTCATCCAAAAAGAATAACAGATCTACATACAGGAAACAGTAAAAGGGGTGCAAAACTTTCTATAAATATCTCAAACAGAATCTAGATAGGATCTCTGAGTGTACATGAGCATGTGAGGCACCAGAAAAAATGAAGTTAACATGTTCATATGTAAGACCTTCAACATATTCAATAAAGCTTCCTGCTGTACTGTAGGGATAGTTAATGTTATTGTAACAGACCTCCATGTGTGGGTTCCAACTCATCTTGAATTCTATCTGCCTGGCAAGTAATCTGTAGAACGAAATCACAGAAAATAGTGAATCCGCAGAGAATGAACAAGTAATCTGTAGAGCGAATTTAGAGACAACAGTGAATCTGCTGACAAGTACTCTGCAGAGTGAATTCACCAATTCAACAATGCAAGCAAAATGGAGAGATTGATGAGGAAGTTCATCAACAAAAAAGAAGCAATTAACACCAGATCACTCTGCTACTCCTAAAATGTTGAGATGGAAGAAATTATTAGGTTTTCCTATTCATTGTAATTAGGAAAGCCCAAATTATTGTCCTAATTACAATAACTAGGAAAGTTAATGATTATGGCTTAAAATGGAAGCAAATCACTACTCATATAATTAGTGATCCCGAGAATAAAGAAACAATTTAGATACAATCACAATTTTCCTCATTACTGAACAAAAATAAAATCCTAACAGACATGCACAATATATATAAAATAATGATAATCATTGCTTAAAGACGACATTAATTATTGCTATACAAACAAATGAAAATTTCCTTCATTTGTTACATTCTAAAAAGCAGGATAAAAGTTGCATGAAGCATTTTCATCGTGAACTTGACAGCCAACTAATGGAGTGTAAAAGGAAGCAGAGCTAAAAAAATTCTGGAGGCGGTTAGTTATTATACACCGAAGAATAAGATCGCGTAAAGACAAAAAGTGAATACTTCGATCTTTCGCGAAGAAACGAAAATTCAACGAGGAGTACCTGATGGAAGCAGAGAATTACAATAAGTCTCCTCGCAGTTACGTTGATTCTTCTGGTAGCATAAAGGATCAAAATAAGAGAAATTGTGAACGGTGAAGAGTAGAAGAAGAAAAAAAGTGAAATAGAAGGAATATGAAGAAACTGACCTTGATCGCTTTTGGTGCCGAATGAAAATGAAATGAATGGCTTTGTAACTGCCTCTCTTCACTCTGCTCTCTCCACCTTTACGCACTTCTTTCAGGAACACGCCAACTCCGTTCGATAGATAGATAGATCATGATCAGCTGCATCGCACCTATTCTTTAACCATTACAGTTTTTTTCTTTTTAATTAATTTCATGTATTTATTTATTATTCTGTTTACATGAGTTAGTAATTCAATCTTTGGCGGAAAATATTTTTGGCCATTACTTACCTCTTGTGCATGTATATTTAGAATCAACCTGTGACCGAGGAGAATTCTTTTACTTTCTTATCAAGTGCAGGCTTGTTTAATAGTAGTATTAATTTAAAGATTTTTTTTTAAATATATTAATCTCTCTAGATTTCATCTTCATCTCTCTTCTTATATTGCACTTTCTTTTCCTTTTTATATTTACTTTATTATGCAAAATGTTATATACATATATTGTATAAATATAATATTTCTTTTACAATCCATAGAATTTTTTTCAATATATAAGATTTATTGAACGTAAAAGATTATGAAGTGTGTCAAGTAATTTGTTAGAATGGTGAACTGTATGCTTCTATAGTTCGATTTATGTTCAAAATCATTTAGAATAATTTTTTTAAAAACTAAACAAATAAAAACATTATTTTCCTAAATAATTAAATGTAAACAAAGTGTAGAATGTTGAACTTCACTTCATCGGAATATATGGTTCATGACTTCATGTACGCAAGTCCATCTTTCTCTAATTTACTTTTCATTTTATTGTTTTTTGGGTGCTAAACCATGCAGCACTGCTGCACACCCAAGAGAAACATATAGAAAAGATGGTGCGAGGCATGTGAGGAATGAAGCATAAAACTGAAGGGGGGAAGTTATGAGAATAAGCAAAATCCCTGCGTGTCGGTGAAGCGAAACACGAAAAGTATCATTATCTTGACATATTCCAATCACACTCTTTTTGTCTGCAGTACTTAAAACCTGAAGAAGTAAAGTACAGCCACGAGACATTCGCCAAGTCACACTAATAAACTAAATTCAAAAGAATCGCTGCTTGTCCTCCTCAAAGGACATGACTCATACCAAACGATATTTTTTAAGGACGTTTATATGTTATATATAGATAATGGTATCTTTCCCAAATTAGTGTATGAGTCTTTCTATATAAATTTAAGCTAAATGGTAGTAAAACATTGTTTTAAATATTAATTATTAAAGATTGTTTTCTTTTATTGTTGTTTATTTTCTTGTTCGTACTGACAGTTAGTTAGGATTCAAAACAAAATTATAATTTTATAAGTTATTCCATCTTGCTTCCCAATTTAAAGGGGAAACATTGAAAGGATGTATAGATTTTTAATAAAATTCACCAAGTTTGGATTGGTGGGGCTTCCCAATAGAAATTGAATTGTTTTCTACGTATGCATTACGAATTCACGTAAAATTTATTGTACAAATATTGATTTGAAAAAATAAAACAAGAACTATTATAGAAATCAAACACAGTTGGCTCTGAATACAGTTTTTGTATCACGCAAATTCGTACTATAAATAACACTTTTCATAATTAAGCCCCACCAAAACCATACTTCTTTCCCAGGACAAGTACCTGAAGTTTGTCATAACCTGCTAGCACACCAGCACCAGCAACTGCACGGAGGATGTTTGCTCCCGCGCCCTTGAACAAAGATTTTGAACCTTCATTCTTGACAATTTGTGAGAATGCATCGAAAGAGCTCTTGTACTTAACAGCTTCACCTGATGTCATCATCATTCTTCTGCGAACGGTATCTAAGGGGTAGCACCAGTAGTAACGATCCACCCCAAAACAAAGCTAGCTAAGGAACTATCCTGAAAATTTAGAGACAAAAAGAAAGAGAAATGAAAATCTGAAACAAATTAACCAACCAAGATGACAAGAGGTGAACATAAAAATGCAATGCCTCACTGCCAAGTTCCCACCAACAGCACTGGTTTGAGAGAATCATACATTCCGAAGTACAAACCACGGTCGACAATGATTCCAACACAAGAAACGTTGAAGCCACAGTAGAGGCCAGCAACACCATCCGATTGAAGAGTCTTCCTGTACACATCAACCAAACCATTGAATTGCCTTTCTCCACCCTTCTTTCCAGCTTTAGCATCATTGGCAGGGCGGGTTCAAGCATAATCCAACGAATAAGCAAACACCGAAGATGAAATTCCTGCTGCAGCACTCGATGCCATGTTCCCTGCAAGCCATTCCCAGTACCCATTCCCGTCTTTCTTGAAGTTAAATAGCTTCTTAAAGTAGTCTTTAAATGCAAAGTTCAGGGCCTGTAAAAGCATTAGAGACAGCAGACACAAGTTTAATTATTAATGAATAAGAAATTATTAAATTATGGTCTGGGACTATAATAGTCTCGGACTCTCAGTTAATTTCTACATGACACACTCTCAGTTAATGTCATGAGGAGATTGGCTAAAACTATAGACACATGGTGGCAAGGACCATATAATAGTTTCTCCTAATGAACATAGCAAAGGAAACAATGCAATGTTCAAATATTGCATGGTGCAGATCATATCCAACTGTCTATGGCCACACTCAATCTCTACATGACAGAACTGATTTTTAATTTACGAGAAAGAGGTGTTCATGGTTCAAATTTATCTCTATGTGACACGCTACTAAGTTTAAGGAGTTAATAAAACTTGGGTAGTGTCCCGTTTAAATCTATCAGGTTCATGGACACATAGTAGTCCTCAACCATGCAACAATATTTCTCATAGGAATGACAATTATATCTGTGTTGGGAAGTAACGGATAACATTGGCAGTGCTCCCTCTCCACAATGAAACAAACCTCTCATCTTTGATTGTTCTGCCAAAGCAATCTCCAATTCCTTTGTAGGATTCGGAGAGTTGGCCGGCCTTGATCATCTCATCTTGATTTTGAATCAAAAGCTTTACACGCTCAATAGGAGCAGCTGCAGTCTTGGACACTGCAGCAGAAACTCCACCCATGAGAAAATCAGTGGCAAAGCTTGCAAAGTTTTCCTCTGATGGGGATGAGACGAACACTGGCAAAGCAGCTGAACCTACAGAATGCAGATCGCTTGTGGCTTTCCATGCAGGCACAAGAGGCCACAGCAACCCTGCATTTGAATGATTTTCTATTGAAAATCGTTGCTGAAACAGAGCTGGCCTTTTCAAACCACCGTAACTGTCGGGATTTCGAGGGGTACATATCGGGGAGATTTTACACCAATGGGTCATGAGTAACCATATAAGTGAACTAGACACCACACCTTAACCTAAAATCTTAAGGCTCAAGGTTTATGGGTCTTTTACTCACTTATATGGTACTCAACTTTTCCATTTTTATCAAATGTAGGACTTTTTACTTCACACTTGTACTCCAACAATAACAATTTCTGACATGTGAGGAAAGGTTGGAGTTGGATCTCAAGTGAAGCTGGCTAGCAAGCTTTTGTTCGATTGTTGGGTACTGTTGTTTATCAACCATCATTGCTCGAGTAGCTGATTACTTAGAATTACTATAAACTGCAACAGAATAAATTACGTTTAGCTATTTATGGACTTAAATGAAATCAAGACCTAGGTTATTAGAGTTCAAGAGTGACACTGAATTCCAAATTACATTTCAGTAGCTAACTGACAGCTTCTGTTTAATTCTAACCGGGGGAAGAAAAGGAAGCTGTCTGGGAAGTTACTAAGGACAAAGTAAGAATTCTATCATTTTGTAGTAGTCACCACTTATACACTTAAACATGTGGTATGATATTTTCTCCAATTTTTTACTTCCAAGTCATATTTCTCTTGTCACTTGTAAAATTGCAATATATATTATGTTTTTTTTTATAATCAATAGTTCAATACATATATTATGTTTACTTCTACTTAACAGAAACTTTTTGTTTTCAAAGTCTGTCTTAAACTACTGTATGTGAAATATGTTTCAAATTTAAGTAGATAAAAGTGAAATAAGAGTAAAAAAACCTTGGAATGAAAGAATCACAACATTGAAATAAAAATCTTGTTTGATCGTATCTTGATCAAGAGGCATGATGAAACTTATGTCACTATTTATGCAAATAGAACCACACTTCAATTGGCAACACAGACATGAATCAATTAGCAATAGAATCAAGTAAAAAGAGTACAAATATGGATCGAAGTAAACAAACTAGCTTAATATCAACATAACCCAAGAATTCAAAGGACAAAACAAGGCACAGAAACTAACTGGTGAATCAACAAATACGGTTATAAAGAGAAACTAAAATAGAAGCCAAAGCAAACACTGATCGATAGAGATTGTATCGTTGTCTTGCCTTGATCTGGAATGTGAATATAGATAAGACGTTGAGAAAGAAGTGTTTGAATGAAAATGAGTCTCATGAACTTAGGGAGACTTGAAACATTATGATAATGAGGCAACTTAATATGTTTCTCCTTAGTTAATATGAACTCGCAAATCTTACGGCATTAAAGCATGGTAGGCACAAATCCTATGGCTTTGGAATAAGAAGTTGAATTTACATTCTTATAAGGAAAATTATGGAATAGTTAATGCTGAAAAACGAGCTTCCACTCCTTGAAAACGGGAAATGAAGGCCGTTTCATGGAAATTTCTGACGTTGACTCATAAGACTTCTTCAAGTTGGACCTTTTTTTAATAATAAATTAAAAGCCAGTTTGTTTAACCATCTAAATATATCCACTAAAAATCCCCAAAAATTAACAAAGATGAACAAACAAACAAAGGAATGCAGAAATAGGTTAATCCTGTCGGTGTCAAATAAACCACAGGTTCTAATTTGCCGGATAAAGATTAATAAAATAGCATAAATGTTGTCAACATTAAAGTAAATTATAAATTAATAAGATATTGTCTCGAACATAAGAGAAGTACGTGCTTTAATATTAGCATAATAGCATGTTTGAATCTTACGTTGTCGTGGATTTAAAATCAAGTCCTTTCCGCGTTTGATGCAGAAGCATAAAATGATAGTTTCTCTTTTTTCCGTCTAATACACACGTCCCAAATTGTTGGAAGGGAAACCAAACACCCATATGCTTATCTGATTTTTTATATTGTTTTTTTAAAGGATTTTATTTATATTGTTAAAACCTTTTAAATAATTGTTATTTCTTCTAAAATTATCAAAGCCGAACACGCCATCCTGTTGACCGGTTCAAAACCTATATACTTAACAGGAAACAAACAATAAAATAACAATGAGGGGAGGAATAAATAACAATACTACGTTGGCGACAATTTTAAAAAAGTAGACCAAAACAAAAGTTTTCAAAGACTACTTCAAAGCTTTTACGAACGTGCTTTGGAAAATACATAGCTAAAAATGAATCAAGCATACTTCATGTAGCTACATAATGTAACAAAGTTACAACAAAGTCTGCAAAAAAAGGTTACGACAAAGTTGGTAACATACACGTGGTATAATATACAGCTGCAAAGCCAAAAATTAAATCACGCACGTGGTATATGGATACAAATGTAAGTATGTAACACAGTTACAATTATGTTGACAAAAGACTAGTTAAAACCACGTCAATGATGAATTGAGAACCAATGAGAGCTCAAGTGCCTTTAGAGCAACATCCTTCTATTTCTGTGTCACTGGCAAAATCCCACATGCCAATATACAACGATTAAATGGGGTAAAGCGTGCAACTAGTTGAGCAAAACATTTATTTCTTCACATTCCAAATGAATTTACGCTTCACAGCTCAGTCGCTAATGCCACAACACTGCAAAAGGTATAAAAAATATATATATTTGTCAAGTGAACTCTCTTCAAAACGATATGGTTGGAAGTTCTTGAACAAATTGATATATCATCAATTTACTATGTCAATGCAATTATATTATCTATAACCTAGTAACCTACTATGGTAGTCACTTTATAACACTATAACTGTAACACCAAATTATTAAACATATTAAGCGAAAGGGTTTCGTTTCATACCTCATTTAAGCAATAATGACCAATCCTTTCAGAGAAGGAGCTACTGTTGTCTGCCTAAGCTGATATGTTCCCTCCCTTGTGGCCGGTTGATTCCAAGAGAGGCAGGGTCTAAAGACATCTCAGATGTACTGAAATCTGCCTCAAGCTCTTTCTGCTTCAGTTTCAAGATCCTGCACTCATTTTCTAATTTCATTCTTTTGTTCTCCAACCTCAGCTTCTCCAGCTCCCTGTCCTTCTTGCTGCAATATCTTAACCACTTGAGCCGTTGTTTCTCAAGTTCAAGAGCTTGGGCTTCGTAGCTGATATTTTGCTCTTGAAGCTGTAACATCTGGATCTTAATCCACTCTCTTTGGTCACGCAATGACTTTGTGGGGTCTTGAAAAACCCTTGCCATTTCAACCTCAAATTTATCCATCCGAGAAGTTTGTGGACCAAAATGGACATCCTCCTCACTTAACTTATTTCTATCACATAGCTCCTGCATCCTCCCCCCATCCTCATGTGCATTAGTATTAATTTCATCATCTGACTCATCATCCTCATTATCATTGTTATCCTCATCTTCATCCTCAGATCCATTATTATCTCTGGAGTCCCTCCCATGCTCTAGAGAATAACCCCGTAAATCAAGTTCATGAGAATTTGGTATCCTTTGCCCATTATGGTAAGCACACATCTCCTTATAAAACAAGTGTTTTGAGCTCAATATCTTCCTAACGTCATCCTTCATCTTAGCTGACAGGTTAGGCATTGAATCCATCAGCACAGGATTCTCAACCACCTGACAACAAGTTCCCCTTCCAAGTATGTCATTTAACCTCTTGTATCTCTTATTTAAGTCATTGAACTTGTCCTCACACTGCTGTGGCGAGACATGGCAACCCTTGCCTATCATTATCTTGGAGACCGTTTTCCACTTGCCCTTCTTTTGTAGAACCCCAGATTTCCTTTTATGACAATCCATGCCACCAATTGTGCCATCATCACCCACACAACTCACCACTGTTATAAGAAGCCTAACCACATTGTCTGTCCACTTCATTCGCTGCCAAGGTGACCCCTTTTTGCTCTTCCCACCATCCGGGTTCTCACAATTCCCTTCTTCTGCATAGCTAGGCTCATCTTCTTCACTCAACTCATTACTATTGGAAGGAGCGACTGCCTTTCCTTTATCAAAATTCAATGCCGCATTCAAACTTTTCACTTCAATTAGGCCAATGGGGTGATCACTTTCAAGACCACTCATCATATTCATGTGCTGTTGACCAGTTATTGATGGATGACCCAATTGGGTGTGCTGGTGTCTGTGAAATGGAGATTCCAAGTCCAAAATCCCTCCGCTGGGACCAGACAAAAAACCACCACCCAAACCCGAACTGTTCATTCTTGGAACCCAAACCCTAATCCTCAAAGATGCTGATAGAAAAGCAGTCTACAGCAGAAACTGAAATCTCAATTGGAACAGTATTTATTACCAGTTGACTAAGCCTAACACCACGGCAAAACCAGAAAGCCAAATATTTTGCTCACACATCATTTAAAAATCAAAATAAAGCTCAGAATCCGCAAATAGGCAATAAGCGAAGGCACTAACTTGTAATTATCATAAGAAGCTTGATATGTTGGGTGTATGATAGTAACAAATACCCTCTTCAAATCGAAACCCCAACATAAAACATAAGTGGATATTCACAGGGATTAGAACCAAAGTTGATGACAACATCTAAAATTGATTACAGATCTTGTTTTAGCTAACCTGTTGGTGACCGGAGATCGGTAGCACAGTAGTGGCAGCAGCAAAAGAAAAAGACAAGAAAGAGGGGGGCTTTCCTCGGTTTTCTTAGTGGGGAACCAAATTCAAAGCTTCCTTTTTTACCTTATCTGATTTGTAAAAATAAAAAACAATGAACTTTTTTTTTTGTCATCAGAACACCAAAGGCGCAGGCCATGAGGCCCAAACGGAAAAGCTCGCACATGAGCGGGCCGCAGTTAAAACCCAGCCCATATCACCTTAGGCCCACCCTTTCTTAATCGAAACGCCTTGAAGAAAAAGATTCACCTCTTCGGAGGTTTTAGTGGTGACTGCTGGAGAAAGCTTTAGCCGTGGCAAGGCAAGAACTGCACTCACTCACTGATTCCCGATTCCATTAAACCAAACACGGAGAGCACAATGTTTCAAAACGACGACATTTGCATAGTTTCCTCTTCCATTAAAATCCCTCTTCCTTACATTTCTAAACGCCCTACCTGTCCTCTGCGAACCGCGCACTCTCACATCGCCAACGCCACAAACTCTATTGTGCAACTCGTTAACTCCTTCACCTCTCACTCCACCAAGTTGACTCGCTCCGTGCTTCAAAAATCGTCTCTCCTGTGCTCAGCAACGCTGTCCTTAACCGGCGACCGGGAGAGAAAATTTCCGATTCGGCGTTTGGCGTCGCTGTCTCTGGCGGAGGAAGCACAGCAGAAGGCTCGGCAGAATGAGGAGAGAGTGCTGATAAGCGAAGTGTTGGTTCGAAACAAAGACGGCGAGGAATTGGAGAGGAAGGACCTCGAGGTGGAAGCGACGCAAGCTCTCAAGGCTTGTCGACCTAACTCGGCTCTCACAGTGCGCGAGGTGCAAGAGGATGTGCATCGCATCATCAACAGTGGATATTTTTCGTCGTGCATGCCGGTTGCTGTTGATACGCGCGACGGTATCCGATTAGTATTTCAGGTATGTTCTCTTCTGTTGAATAATGACAATTAGGCATTGGAATTGAGTTCACCGTGCTGTAATGATTTCGAATAGAATTTCGAGTTCTAGTGTTGTGTATTTACGTCTGCAACATTGAGTGCTGTAATGTTAGTACGCGTGACGGTTTCTTTTTAGTATTTGAAGTATGTTCTATCCTGTTGAACTAAGGAGGTTGGGCATTGGAATTGAGTTCGTCGTTTTATAATGATCTTACTGTTATTCGAATAGAATTTGGGCATTCTAGTGTTGTTTATTTGAGTCATCAATATCGAGTGCTGTAATTTTAGTAGTGGTTTCTTGTGGCATAAGGTAGAACCAAATCAAGAGTTCCAAGGGTTGGTATGCGAAGGAGCTAATGTTCTTCCGGCTAAATTTTTAGAGGACTCGATGCGAGATGGATACGGTAACTTATTCTTCTTTCTCCTAATGTGCACAGTTGTACATCATCATGCGCATGTTGCTCGTGTTTGACCTTCACTATATTCAAATTAATGTGTCAAGTTGTGCAGGAAAGATTATCAATTTGAGACGATTGGATGAAGCATTATCTTCCATTAATAACTGGTACATGGAACGTGGTCTTTTTGCCATGGTAAATTCCCCTTAACTTCTGGTCAAACTTCACAATCTAATAATATATTCTTCCTGTGGGAATCCAAAATTGGATCCATATTTCATGTTTTCAGTAGCTTAAGTTGCAGAAACTATCACAACATTAAATCATTCAACTTCGCTTCCCTTGCTCTGACTAGTATTTAAATGGGAATTGTCTTCTTTCTTTTTTCCCCTGCCTTGATCATTGCCTTAGGTTTCAGCTGTTGAGATTCTCTCTGGGGGTATTCTGAGATTACAAGTTTCAGAGGCTGAGGTCGATAATATTTCCATACGGTTTCTTGACAGGAAGACGTAAGCGCCTTCCTTCAATTTTATTGATTAACACAAGTGCTCTCATGCAGAGACAAACATACCTGCAATCTTCTGTTTTGTATTCTGCTGAGAAGGGTTTTGTTTTTTACCAACTTGATTTTCTATCTGTAGAGGTGAGACTACTATGGGGAAGACAAAGCCTGAAACAATACTTAGGCAAATTACAACTAAGAAAGGACAGGTAATTCCTTGATCTAGCACTGGCCATTCCAGCAGATGATGGTTCATAGGTTTTAGTTATTTTCTGAAAGTTTTATCAATAACTAATATATATTTATTTTCTGTGCAAAACTGTGAATCGAGCTAAAACAAGAGGATTAAATATTTGTGTAACGTAAGTTTGAAATAAGGCTTTGTGTTGTTGTTGTTGTTGTTGTTGTCTTGTTGTAATGTAAGTTTGAAAGCTGGGTGTGGCATTATATTATCAAATTTGGTTGTCAACATTATATGGTCTGTTCAACGGTAATTGGACATTGTTTATAGTTTCACCAAAGGGAAACTTTTAGATAAGCATGCCTTCTTGAATTCACATTCTTACTAAGAAGGATTTTGGCATCACCCATAACTGTATTTTCAGGTCTACAGCATGCTTGAGGGAAAAAGAGACGTAGAAACTGTATTAACTATGGGAATCATGGAAGATGTTAGCATTATTCCCCAACCAGCTGGTAATGTATGCATACTGACAATAAAACGTTGTCAGTTTTATGTTCTAACCAGTAACTACACTTGCCAAGTTGTAATGTAATTTCTTTCCCAGCCCTATATAAGTATTTTTTTTACCCAGCATTTTAATATCCTACCAAAAATGACTTTGTATATATTGTTATAAAATAAAGTGGAGAATGTTTCATTCAAACTTAGGGAGAAAGTAGGAAATTAAAATTAATGGAAACAGAGGAGAACCAAAAAGAAAGAAATGAATAAAGAAAAAAGGATGTTATTATGTTAGAGACCCCGTATCTTTGTTGCAGAAAATTACAAGGATCACCTTCCCTTTCTACAAAATGGAACGCTAACACTCAGCAGTTATTTAGGGACTTCACCTCCCAAGTGAAATGCACTAATCTCTTACAAATGATAAAATGATCTGTCTCCTGTCTCCCTCCTTATTTTTGTAGGCAACATGCCTTATTTAGACTATCTAACTAACTCACTAATGTAACTAGCTAATGGGTACGTGATGTATCATAACTAACTGCTAACAGGGGTTATCCAACATATTCTCTAGTTGCAAATATAAGATTTTTGCTTTTTATACACCTAACTAGAGCTAAAAAGGACTAAAACAAGTTGCAGTGTTCTGCAAGTGGCCCAAATTTTTCCTTGATAATTTTTATTTGTATATTGACATTTGATAGTAAGTTATTATATCTCATACCTTGTAATCCTTGAGAGAATTTGGGATATTTTCTTTATGTTGAAAAATGAATTCAAGGTTTAGAGTTTGAGTTTACAACTGATATTTGTAGTACAAAGATTGAGAGCCCATCTGAAGTCTAATCTGTCTGTTACAACTGTCATAAAGACAGTTGCTTCAATTTACAATCAGTTAACAGTAGTACATGTAAGGAAGAGGTGACACACTAAATCTATGTAAAAGAAAACAGAGAAATGATGTTCTCTCACAATCCACAACTAATGCTGTCAAATGGAAAATACATATATTCTTGAAGAAGTGACATAATCTCTTTTATTTGTCTTCACCCATTAGATCCATGGTATTCTCTAAAGTCTAAACTTCTGTATTTTGTTTCTTTGGCATGCTATAGATACAGGGAAGGTTGATTTGGTGATGAATGTAGTGGAACGTCCCAGTGGAGGATTTTCTGCTGGTGGTGGGATATCAAGTGGGTAAGTGATGCTAATCTAAAGCATACCTAAGTAATGCTTATATTTGCTGATTTGATGAATTATGCTTAGTCTCTTACCTTCTTTAGGTTTGATGAAATTCCTAGCCTCCCTAATATCCCTTTGGATTAAACCCCCTCTATACAGCCTTTTGTACAGCTCCATATTGGTGATAGATACACATACCAGAGAGATGGATATTTTATTTCCAAAATTAGAGGTGTCAGATTGACTCTGTTGCTTGCTTCATGATCTGAGTATCTGACTAGGTATTTACTTTTGCAGGATTACAAATGGTCCACTAAGAGGGCTTATTGGAAGGTGAGTTTCTTTTATAGTTATGCTATGTGATGGGCTATTGGGCTATGTTATGGGTTAATTCTTTGTTTCTTGCTATCCTATCATCTCCTTCATTTAATAGCCAAGATTACTTTAGTAGTTTACTGCAAATGAAACCAAGTTAAGGGTTTTTTTTTACCTCTGGCCCTCTGCTGCTGGCTCTATACACTGAGTGCTATACAGTGTTTATGACATTGGCAAGTGGTGAATAAACCACTTATAGCTGTTACTCTGTAAACACACTACTGTCGTGTACATTATGCTTCCGAGGATAAAACTTGGCAATGTTGAAATTTCGGTTGATATTAACTTTGGATAATTTATCTTGGCTTATCTATAATTTATTCTTTATTGATCCACTCAGTTCTATTTTTATTCCGTTGCAGCTTTGCCTATTCTCATAGGAATGTTTTTGGTAAAAACCAGAAGCTCAATATTTCCTTAGAGAGGGGCCAGATTGACTCAGTCTATCGCATAAATTACACAGACCCTTGGATTCAAGGCGATGATAAACGAACATCTAGAACAATAATGATTCAGGTAATTTCTGAAGGTTTTGTCTGAGCACAATGACTGTACTTTTGATGCTAGAATGTTAAAAACTGTATTTTCTGATATTTAATTAACTTGACTTTAGAATTCAAGAACGCCTGGAACCATTGTTCATGGTAATGCAGATGGTAATGGTAGCCTGACTATTGGCCGCATCACAGGTGGTATAGAGTTTAGTCGACCAATCAGGCCAAAGTGGAGCGGAACAGTGGGACTTCTTTTCCAGGTGCTTTCATTGACAATATTGACAACTGTTTATATCTTTTTATTTCTAATTTTAGTCCTTCCACTCTGGCTCTGTAAATACCATTTGCAAATTGATGATATGCTTAGTTTAGTTAAACTGTGCAATCAATAATCAGATTATTTCTGCCCTAAATTAAATGTTAATATAATATAGATTATATGTCTATTTATATATTTATACTACTGATTTTTTTCCTTCAAAATTTCTATACCATTTCAGCATGCCGGAGTACGTGATGAGCAAGGTATTCCTATCATTAAGGATTGTTACAGCAGTCCTCTTACTGCAAGGTTGTAATCTAAGTAATGCTGACAGTATGGCTATCATGACTTTGTGTGGTTGTTTCTAACTTTTGTCAAATTTTCCTTGTAGTGGCAATACCCATGATGATACATTGCTTGCTAAACTTGAGACGGTTTACACTGGTTCTGGCGACCATGGATCTTCTATGGTTTGTTCTGAATTGAATAAGGTCCTTCATTTTAAATAATACTATGCTTCTTATCATGAATTGCTTGGTTTTGCAGTTTGTCCTTAACATGGAAAAGGGACTTCCTCTTTTGCCTGAATGGTTGTCCTTCACTAGGGTGAATGCACGTGCCAGGAAGGGTGTTGAGATAGGTCCTGCTCGCCTTCATTTAAGGTATGAAATACATGTCATCAAGTCAACCTTGTCATTGAAAGAAAAAGGAATGCCTTGTTGTGTACACTTTACATTAAAGAAAAACAGACAATCTTTTGTTTTACCTACTTTAATTGGCTCACTGGTAGTATCTCTGGTGGTCACGTGGTGGGAAATTTCTCTCCCTATGAAGCTTTTGCCATTGGTGGAACAAACAGTGTGAGAGGCTATGAAGAAGGTAGTGTGGGCTCTGGTCGTTCATATGTTGTTGGCTCTGGAGAAGTTTCTTTCCCCATGGTACTTAAATTTTATCACTCTTTTTCCTGCTCAATCTAATTACGCATCTTGTGCACACTTATGGCTGAATTGTGCTTATCCTAATTTTCATTAAATGCACCTAGCTGTATCTGAAGTTTGTTGCTGAATTGTGTAATTTCTTAGAACTGGAGTCATGTTTTCGGAACACTAGATGAAGATGGCTTGAAAAATATTGGAAATAATTGTTATGAATTTGAAAGTGTTAAAAAATATATAGAAACCTAGAAGGATGATCCTGTTAAGAATGGGTAAGAAGCAAAACAGAATATCAAATATTCTGTAAAATTTCTATAGAATCTGATTCCTATGTTTCTGCCAAAAGTTGAATATGACTTTGAACATCACAGTAGCAATTAGATTCTTTTTTCTTCTCATTTTAATGACCTGATCTTGCCACCTCCGATGATTTCCCTTGACATAACAGTAGTGTTTTTAACCAGATATGCCTGACAACATACTTATTAATCTCGGATAGCGGCGCGTAGCGACCACCCCTAAAAAATGCTATAGCGGGTAGCGCTACACCGCTACAACGAAGTACATAAGTGAATATTATTCTGAAATCTGAATTCTGAATTATATAAATATCAAACATAGAGGACTAAAATATCAAACATAATATACCCAAAAAAAAATATGACATAACATATCAAACATAGAGGACTAAAACAAATTCAGTAACTGACACATACTTAATGTCAAACATGAAAAATGAAAAATTAAAGTGTATAACCTATTTTCTCAAAAAGTAATAGTAACAGTGAAGTGAAATGGCTAAGGTAACGTAGGTTTGGTTTGTAAGAGGAGAGGAGAGTATCTTAGAGTTTCTGTCTTTCTGAAAGAGTGAAAGTATGGCCTGTTCTTGTTTAAGCTAGTCTGTGTGTTTATCAAATATTATAAAAGAGGGTTTCTGTCTATAAAAAAGGGAGAGCTTTTATATTAGACTTGTAACTTATTTACTAGTAGGCAGTAGCAGCACCAATATAATTACGGGAGGAGAAACGACGCTGGGGACCTGGGAGAATTTTTATAAATACTAAATTACTAATTAGTAATTACCAGCCAATATTTACTTTACATTTTAATAGCGGCACCAATAAAAAAACGGCACGGCACGAGTACAGTAGTGCACGATGCTTTTGTTTGACCATTTACGAGCTTGACCAATAGCGGAACGGCACCTCAGCGACCTCGATTTCGCTTCGTCTTCTTCCTCCACGGGCCTCGTTCCGTTTCATCTTCCTCAGCTTCCTCAACACGCCGCTCCGGATCCACTTTTTCCGCCACACCCACCCGTGATAGCGGCCGCTATCGCCGCTTTCTCATTTTCCCTGTTGCTGTCGGCCGCCGCACCGCACCGCACCGCTATTCCGTTATTGCGCGCAATAGCGCCGCTATTGATAACATAGCCTGACAATAAGAGAAATTATATAGAATTTAACATGGTTGAACCTATAGCCTCACTAGGAGTAACTGCTGCACTGAGAAAATTCACTATGATCAATAAAGATTACAAGGAGCGACTGCTCAACATTCAAACCCTTAAAAAACTAGTCCCAATTTACCAAATGTTCACTGTCAAAATATTATGTGATGACCAAACTACTAAATTTACTGTCTGTGTGTGTGTAGCCCCTCCTTGTTAGGTCACACCACAGGTTTGTCGGGTCAGGTTAAGCCCAGAACTAATATACTGCCACTTAAAATTCTAGTGGGTTTCAAAAAATCATAATCTGCAAATAGCTATCCATTTGCATCTAAATGGATGATAGAAAGATTTGTTGCATTTGTCCCTGTACCACAGGTGCATGCATTTGATTAAATTTAAGTAAATTGACTCACTGATCTTACTGTTTCTATTTGCAGTACGGGCCAGTAGAAGGTGTTATATTTTCTGACTATGGAACTGATCTTGGATCAGGCCTAACTGTACCTGGTAGGTTTTCATTTGGTTTCTTTGAATTCTTCTTTTTTATTTGGTTCTTTCCTTTTGGCTGTTATAACTCTGTGAAGGAAACAACAAAGCACACAATCATAAGACTGAAGTCATTTATCCTAACAGTAACAGCTTTTCTTGGCTTATCCTTGTGCTCTGGCTCCTTTAAGTGACAATATCCAGTGTCAAAAACAAAAAAAGTTTCTGAATCCTCAACTGTTTCATCTCAGTTGGTAGTATATCTCTAGCTGTTTGCTGATATTGAATGGTGTTTTGTTTTGTATTAGGTGACCCTGCTGGAGCAAGGAAGAAGCCTGGCAGCGGATACGGCTATGGGTTTGGCATCCGTGTGGAATCACCTTTGGGTCCTTTGCGTCTTGAATATGCCTTTAACGACAAGCAAGACAAGAGGTTTCACTTCGGAGTTGGGCATAGAAACTAAAAGTCGTGAGATAATTCTTATTAGGTGCTTCTTGATTGTTGTATATAACCCTCCTTTCCTTATTCAGTTATTCGGAAAACTTGTATATCATTTTTCAAAAAACTTAGCTGCCTCGATTCCCTTTTGTGTTTCTTTTAGATATTATGATGAAGTGGATCATTTTAACAAGATGTGTAGTTACCACTTACTAGTTAGTGGGCAATGGATCTCTCCAGTCTATTTTTCACATTATAGGAGAGATATACACTAGGGAAACAGAGGGCCACTGATTTTAATAGGGCCCCTATGAATAGGGTCCATGTTTTTGGTTTGTCTATTTGTATCTTCACCACTATTGTGTCATTTGAAAATCTTACTCAAAGATTATTTGTTTCCTGTGTTGTGATAAAATAAGCTGAACTAATCCAGCCACTGACTTTCAATTGGCTTGTCTTGCCAATTGGAACGTAAATGGCAATTGTAGAGAAAGAAAGACTCGCCACCGAAGGGGATTTCCTTCTCTATGGACTTGATTCATGATTCATATGTGACCTATGAATCGTGGCAGATGAGGTAGACATAAAATGCATGAATTGGAACGCAAAATTTATGTTGAATAGTTCAGATATAAAATATTTTTTCAGAAGAAATCCAATAATGCTATTTGATCAAACTAAGAAGTTAGTAATAAATGGACAGAATTATTAAATTATGCTATTTTGGTCCAATTGAATGCTAGACTTAACATTTATTTAAGGCATATTCAAGAAATGATTTAATTAATTAAAATGCAAGAATTAAATATAGAAAGAATTAAAAACTTGATAAAAAAATATAGATTTTTTAAAATAGGGAGATCAAATGTTATATTTAAGGCAAGTAATCAATATGAACTCCTTTATGTGTATTTTCTTGTGTACAATAACACTTGGTTAAAACTTAAGATATTACATAAAGTGTAAACTACTCAAACTTTTCACCCTTTTTCATGCATATTAAACATAGGATTAGCTTTCCTCTCAAACTCAAATTGTTATTACTGTCATCAATTATTAGTAAAATATTTTGGTTTACCATCACTTCAATGGTATAAATTAATAAATTAGTTTCTAATAAGAATTATGGTATGTTATAGTTTTCTTTTTATAAATAATATTTTACTTCTAATTAAATAGTGATTAACAAAAGTGTTAATAAAATATGTATTGATTGAGTTGGGAAATAGAAAGGATATGAATTGATGAAAAACACCGACAAACAAAAGACAATGTGAATGACCTGGAAAATGTGGGATCAATATCATGCTTCAAAGACCCAAGCGGACAATGAGATAAGCCCAAGAAAGGGACATGCCAATAAATGGCAATAGTTAAAAAATTTTACTCTCGGCAAAGTTGGTTCGTGTAGAAAACTTATTCGGTCCTTTTATAGTTAAACTATTTTTAAAAAAACTTTTCAAAATTAACACTTTAAAATTGATATTTGTATGTCTTAATTTATTTTTATTACCAATAATATATATATATATATATATATATATATATATATATATATATCTATATATATATATATTACATTTATATCTTTCATGTTTCAAACATACATTTATAAATTTGTGGAATGCATGAAATACTTGCTTGCTAGTTGTCTTGAATTTTCATCATTTTTAAAGGCTTAGATACTTTATGAATATGTATTGGTGAAATGTATGCCTTTTATACCAGACCCAGACAATGAATTGATGGAAACTCTAATGTGAGTCTTATAATTCACGATGAAAAATAATTAATTGTTTTTTATAGTCAAAGTAAAATAACAAAACTTATTTCTATTTTTATCATATCATTATAATTTTCTAGCGTAGAAATAATTTGTGTATTATATCTAAACACATTACTAGTCTATTTCTTAAACCAAATCTCAAGCTATGTGTTGTATATTTAAAGTCATCAATTTTTGGGGGGTAACATAAATTTGGGTTAATTAAGTTTTAAGTTCATGTAATTTCAAATTTTAGATCTTATAAATATTTAGTTCATTTTTAATCTTTTGTTTTATTTTTATTGTTCACAAAAACATTGTTCTTTTGTTGCGTATTTTTAGTCTCTCTCAAAAATGAATTATGGACAATAAAAATTAACAAGATACTAAAATGCAAATAATTTAAAAAAATAAATAAAAACCCAAAATCTGAAATTCTATAGAACCAAAAACTTAATTAACCTGCAAAATCTTATCTACAAGTTGAATTCTTAATAAAGTGGAAAAGAGAAAGTTTCAATGCTATTAATTTTCTCCCCATCGAGAAGACCATCCTCTACAACATAATCAATTAGGATAGACACAAACTCAAATACTAAATAGGTTAAATCACTTATTAGGTCCCTCAATTATTTGAGAATTTTTTAATAGGTCTCTAAATTAAAAAAAGTAATAGTAATTGGGTCTTTGACCATGTATTTTTTTCTTGAGTTTTTAAATTTTTTAAAATTGTCAGAAATTATTATTTTAAGATAATTTCAAGCTACTATAAAGTATAAACTAACCTCGGGTACCTTTTTTTTAGTTTAAAGATCTACTACTTGAAAAATATTCAGCAAAAAAAAAAAGGCCTACTTGAAATAGGATAAAATAGGATATTGAGTCCTAAATAATTCTAATCGGTTGATCGAGTAAAATAGGATAAAATTTTGTATACAACATAACAATGATCATAGGTTTGAGCGTTTATTCATCTTAAGATAAGATTAAGGTAAATTTCATTTAAAAAAAAAATTCTTACCTTAGTCTGAGACTCTATTATTAGTTTATTTTAAAATTTCATCTATAACAGAATCGTCTCTATATAATG
>CM023955.1:2780276-2941670 GCA_013407115.1 Glycine latifolia | reverse complement strand
AAATATGACGCCTTAAAATTAAAACTAGAAAGCTGGGATAGTCATCATGAGAGTCAAACTGGTGCCAGCAGACTACACTTTGTAACAAGCATCTCATATGATATGATATGAGGTGGATAACATAAGCCCAAACTACAATTTTTTTGTAGACAACAACAAATGATAATGACAGCCCCACATTGTCGTTGTCCATCATGCATTATTCACAAAACTCAAGCTTGTAACTTTCTGCGGCATTAACTAATATATGCCAAACATAATGGCTCATTGTCGTTCATATGGCCTAGGCATCTCTGTTAGATTTACATGATCTTCTAACTCCATGGATGGACATACAATTACACTCAGACACTCCTTAGTATTCGGGCTGGTATAAAACAATAAGCTAAAATTACTCCTTTGAGGTACCCCTTTGACTGAGTTTTAGATATTCTCTCAAGAAAAAGAAAGAAAAAGGTACATAAAAATGTGGATGACATAATTAAGGCATCTAAAAGATATTTTATAATCTAATGATTAAAAAAAAAAAGACAAATTATTGTTTAAGTGTTAGTTTCTAAAATATGAAATCTTAATTACCTGACCAAATTAAATAGGAAATATTAATATGATAATGTTTTCCTAAAGAACAAATTATGTATTAAAAATAAAATTTCAAAAAAAATGAAAGATTTTCTAAATAAGACAAAATTTTAAATATGTCTAAGACTAATATATAATGCAATAATTCTTAAATATGATCCTTCCCTCTGCATCATTTTCTCCCTTTAGGAAAACTCATCTCTAGACAGTTAATTGACCATATTGTACTCGTCCAAAAAGGTTGTTGAGAAAATTTCTTAAAAATGTAATTACAATTCTTAAATACTATAAATTATAAATTTTAAAAATAATAGAATGAATTTAATGGCTATATGCTATAGCCTAAGAAGCAAGTATTGTTCCCCTAATTTTAAGGGTAATTATTTGCTTATATATATATGTCAGAATAATTTTGAGCCTCTTGTACCGAGCTAGTTCCTAATCTTGGACTGGCTATCTATACTGTATTGGTAGCCATCAAAGTATGTGCTGCAGCGATCAGATCAATTACCACATTAGTACTATATCCTTTACTCACTCTAGAAAAACAAGATCAAAACCTACAAACAATGATGAATTTAGAGAGAGAGAGAGAGGACCGAACTTGTTAAAGCAAAGGAACTACGGGGGTAAATTAAAGTTAACCATCGAATAAAAGAGAGTTCCACATATTAACTTGAAAAAAAGTAGAAAAACAAACAAATATTCTTTAAGGAAAAAAATTTGAACGATTCATTCCTAGGCCTAGCTATAGTTACATTTTTTTTCCTTAAATGGATATTTAAGAGATATCAATCCTCCAAACCGTAATTCGCCGCTGAAATCAATATTTGGCCTTTTAAATTTGAACATAGCTCTTATTGACTTATTGTCATAATTTCTCCCCTTTCTTTTTGGTGAACTTTTTGCTGATAAAGTTACATACTTAGATTCACTCTGTGATTCCTGTACAGTTCAGAATGTAACAATTTTAGTCGGTACGTCAACTTTAGTTACACTACTTTGTAATTATCCTACTCGGTTTTGCTTTTCATGCGTGGAAAAAACGTGTTACTTTATGTAAAGGAATATAAACTACATATATTCTTCAAAATAAAGTTACATATAATAGAGTTCAGAAGTAATTAAAAATGAGGGGTTGGCCAAAATTGTCGTTCTTCCTAAATCATACCATGCATACTTTTTGTATGTGTAACAAACAAACACACACCCTTTTACCTGTGATACATACACGCGCCAAAATTATTATAACTGTATAATAATTGAAGAGTGTAGGCTATAAAACACCTGTCTGTCTATATATTTGATATTAGATACTAATACTCTTAAATACTTCATTGATATATATATGTGTGTGTAAAGTAAATTTACAACTCCATAACTTTATTGAAATATATAATTTCATTTATTAAGTGTTCTTTACTCCCTTTTCTTGTTAGTGTTTTATTTTTTTATAATTTATTTATTTTATAATAGAATTGATGAAACAATTTGAAAATGATATTTACTTGTTCTATCATCTTTTAGCACTGAGTTATTTTTCCGCCTTCCTTATAATATGATCGCCCCAGTAAAATTTAACCATCGATTTATAAAAAGTTATGAAAATCCAATAAAGTTACTCATATATGAGGTACAGTATAGAAACATAAAAGTATTATTTCTTATAAGGAAACTAGTAGGAAAAAAACACTTCGAGCCTCTATCTTTATTTTTAATAAATAAAAAGAAAAAATAGTTAAAAAAAGTAGTGGTAGTAGTTTTTTTAGAAAAAGTGACAGCAATTACATTTTAAAGGTTTATAAAAAAAATAAAATGTAATTTAGGAATAACAAATATGTGCACCAAAGAAGGTAATTACTTTTATTAATAGTTATAGATATAATAAGGTTGGTTGAGTGATTAAGAAGAAGAAAAAGAAGGAAAAATTATGGATTTTATTCATCATATTATTAACAAAAATTAACAAACTAATCATTAAGATATGCGGATAAAATTATCTTCTTTAAATATAATTTTGAAAAAGGAATGAGAGTAACATTAATTATATATATTTATAGATTACATAAAGTGACATACGATGACATTTATTTATAACTTTTATCTTATTTTTGGTAACGTCCAAAATGTGTATTATTAATTTCGATTTACATAATTGTAAGTAATTATGAAATTTTATACATATTTAAATATTTATTTTACACGTATTGATTTATTTTTGGAATAATCATTTTATCGGGTACATGTTTTTTGGGCATGTGATCGAAAAACAAGTGCAAAAAGGGTATTAAGTCTAAAATGTCCCACTGAACAAAACAAAACAGGTGTGTGAGAAGAAGAGAAAGACAAAGGGTAGATCGAACAGTGAACGTTTGCATGTAACGGGTGAAAGCAGTAGCGGAGACACGGACTGAGTCTCTGCTCCTAAGAGGAACCAAATTAACCCGACCAGAGCGTGCATGCCAAAGCACTTGCTGGTTTAAATGCTAACTATTAATTTGTTTCCCGAGGAACGCTGTCAAACAACACATTGCCAGCACTTAGATATATATATAACCCAATTAATTAATTTATCAAGATTAGAAAAAAAAGTTAATTTAATTCATAATAATTTTTTAAAAAAAATTATAATTTTTAAAAAATTATTATTATCATTAATATTTCTCTCTAAATTGAGTCTTGTAAAAAAATATTATTTTAAATTTAAGTCTTATATATAAAAATAAAAATAAAAATTAATATCAATTGTACTAGGATTTGCTTTCTTTCTTCTTTTTTTCTTTTTTTTCCTTTTACTCATTTTGTTGTTGATTCGACACTTCGAAATAATTGATGCCTTTATCATTTTAATTAAATTTCATGCTTGCTAGTAATTGCTAACTGTAGTTAAATTTGATTTAATTAATAAAATATCAGTAATGGAATGTAAGACAATGCGGTATTATAGATGGGACTACAAGGTACGTACGTAGTTTCTGAATTATGTCTATATATAGTGTGAAATGGGAACGGGATTGTATAGTAACGAGAGAGAACAAATAGTCTTCGAGGTTCAACAGTTCAACTTCGTTGACTGACTTTGTGTTTGGTCTTATTTCCCAGCACAATGTTAGGTAGAGTTAAGAGTTGCGACCATATTTATATTTTAAAGAACATACTCGGTCCATCAGATATCGATTATAAACAATAGTAAAACATATTCTAATTAACAATAAATATTTTCATAAACTATTTTTCATTTAAATTAGATATCAAATATAAAAAAAATTATTGACGTTATTAAATGAAAAATATTTTAAAAAAAATCTCATTAAATAAGACATAAATAATTAAATTTAGTCATATTTAAAACAAAAAATAAAATACATTTTTTATTTATAGTTGAGATCTAAAAAATATATATAATATTTTTTTTACTATTATATAAAATAAATCTGTGCAACCTTTTTTTGCACACTGTTCTTACAAACGTTCTTTCAAGTCCCAAGATAATCTCATCATCTAGGACCTGACTTTTTCCCACCCTCTCTACCACTTTGGTATATTTATTTTCCCCGTTGTTAAGTCACACTTCGCAAGTGATTTCTTGTCTCCCTTTTTTTTTTTTTTTTTTACTTTATTGGGTCTGCTTTACCAACATTGGATTTCTACACGTCTTTTATAAAATTTAACTCTTCATCCTGACTCTTCCATTATGGCTATTTTTTTCTTAAATCACAAACTTATCTTTTGCTTACCTTTATCTATATACCTCTCTCTCACTCCACTACCCCTTCAATTCTCTTTATATCACTTGTGTCTATAATAACCTAATCCTTTCTACGCGATCATATATCCCCTTCCTTCCTTTTCCCACCCGCTCATCATGACTCATCCCTACTGCTCCAATGACTTGAATAATGCTTGGTTTGACCTCAATTCTCCATGCCTTTTTTCCACTTCTTCATCACCTTGCTCCAATAACCCACCATTTTTCTTTCCTATTAGTAATACTAATTACCATCATAACTGCACAAATAATGGCATCTCTTTTACTCAGCATATTCAATCTTCTCCCAGCTCCTTTCCCCCTCCAAAAGAAGCACTTCCTCTCCTTAACCTAAGCCCTGCAAGAGGTGAAGATCTTGAATCTTCCTTCAGTGCCATGAAAGTCAACAAAGAGAAGGAGAAAGAACTCAGCATGTCATCTAATAATAACTCTTTGGATGATGAAACTGCTGTCACGGTGGCTTTGCACTTAGGGCTTTCAAGCACTACTACTACTACTACTTCATCAGTTGATTTAACTTCAAACGTGTACTCAGACAAAGAAGATAAAAAAGACACGGTTGCTTCTGATTATTCTCCTACTAGAATTAACAAGGGTCAGTATTGGATCCCTACCCCTGCTCAAATTCTGATCGGTCCTACACAGTTCTCATGCCCCCTTTGTTTCAAGACGTTCAACAGATACAACAACATGCAGGTATTTAAAATTATGAAAACATTAATTCAGGATGTGTGGTAGAAAGAAAGAAGTAAAAGAATGTCTTTCTTTTACCTTTTTTTTTTCTCCTACTAGCTATCTCCTACTTTACCAGATCTTACTTTTGTGGAAATTTGCTGAAAAAGAAAATGTCCATTTCTATATATCCTATAGTTATAGTCTTCTTTTAATAGTATATATCATTACTTTTAATTTTTAACCTATAATCTATATTGTCTTCATCAATTCATGAAAGTACGGGCACTTGTGTATGTATTGTGTAATTTAGGGTTTTTCCTTGTAACAACTATTGCATGTCCTTTAATTTATTTATTTTTATCTTAAGCTGATCTTAACTGTTTTACCATGTCCCTTTTGTAGTCGAAGAGATGAAAATGGAAAATTCCAAGTCCAATTAAAGATCGGTGTTATTTAAGGCTATATCTTTTTGGACCCTGCAAAGTGTTAAATTGTGTTAGATAGAAAACGTGAGGGACTGACTATTTGATATCTAGGGCTTATTAAATCTTAGCTAATATGCTAGAACAATGTTAACACTTAATACCAGCATGAGGAGACATAAAGTAGTGAAACAACATCAATGAATTAATTTTTTCAAGACTCTAGTACAACGCATGGAGTGATTATTTTTTTTCACCTCCACAAACATGAACAAAAATAGCTGTCTAATATTCCCTTGTTGGGCTTGCGAGCTACTACTTTATTAGGATACCCTACATTGTCACCTTTTATCTTTAGTCCTAGACCATAGGTGACTAACAAGTATTGAAACATGTAGAAAAAGACGTGGCTGCTTGATTATCCTCTTAGGCTTTCTGACTCAAAATCTTGGCCGGCTTGGGAAAATAATTCTTAATCCTAACAAAATTACATGCAATGCAACAAAGGTGGAGTTTGTATAGGAAATGTGGTTTCACAGTGAGACTTTTGGACCATATCGATAGTTCCAAATGTTTTACTTGTGAGTGTGAGTGAATGAATGATGAGAGACTTTCATTATTCTTTTCAACTAATTAATTAACTATTTTTTTCTAATGATATTGCTTCCAAAAATTAACCTACAGATGCATATGTGGGGGCATGGATCTCAATATAGAAAGGGGCCAGAGTCTCTAAGGGGAACTCAACCAACAGCAATGCTTAGGCTCCCTTGCTATTGCTGTGCACCGGGATGCAAGAACAACATTGATCATCCAAGAGCAAAGCCACTCAAAGACTTTAGGACCCTCCAAACCCATTACAAGAGAAAGCATGGAATCAAGCCATTCATGTGTAGAAAATGTTGCAAAGCATTTGCTGTGAGGGGTGATTGGAGGACTCACGAGAAGAACTGTGGGAAGCTATGGTATTGCTCTTGTGGGTCCGATTTTAAGCACAAAAGATCTCTCAAAGACCATATCAAGGCATTTGGGAATGGACATAAAGCTTATGGAATCGACTCGTGTCTTGATCAAGATGATGAAGCCGGCTCTGAAATTGAGCAGGAAAATAATGAATCTTTTTAATTTCCAGTTGTAGTTGATGTGTTTAATTTCAACTATGAAGACAAGACAATTGAGGATTCTCTCATGTTTTGAACTAATTAAATTGCTGACTATGACTACCATCGCTAACGAGTTCTCCCTCCCCCTATTCTTTAATTTCTCCTTTTATTGATTTCATTGTGTCTTGATTTTGCATCCTCAAATTGCGGCAAATTATCCTTTCTCATGGCACTGTTGCCACATATATAAACAAGGACATGTTAAATTTTCATGTTATTTTATGATGCTTATTTAATTCATAATTTTTATTTTATTTTATTTTAAATTCATAAAAATATATCATACATGCATGTTTATTTTTATTCTCTCTTCTAAACTTCAAATTTGCACCGCAGTTTATTTTTAATATTTATCAAAAGAGACATAAATACATAAATTAAATATAATTGTGTACATAAAAATTATATATATTCGCTAGGATTTTCAAATGATCAACACCGTAAGAATCTTCATTTAATTAGAAAGGTGTGGAGATAATACATGCAACATCATGAGTTTTAGCTTTGTGCTCGCTGTTCTCTTTTTCTAATTTATGTTAATAGATTCATTGATCATTGATTATGGTAAGAAACTGACGTGCATGTTAAAATTTGAATAATATTTTGATGTAATAATATAAATAATTTTAGTGTTAATTTTTCAGTTAAATTATAACTTTATAATACTAATTAATCTCATCTTTATTATATAGATCATCGATTGAAAATTTTAATTTAATTTTATTGATAAAAGAAATTTTAATTTTAATTTTAATTAAAAGTAATAAAAATATTGCATATTCTTTTAAACTTAAGACAAAATTATAGCTCGTGTAAATCAAAGTTTGTGAAAATTAACATAATCACGTTTATAGTTTACACAAGCGAAGGTGGGCAGCAAACTTTTTTTTATTATCAAAAACCAAACCAAAAAGGAATATCACTATCACTAGCTATACACAAGTGCAAATGCAGTTGGCGGAAGCTTTTGAGCCTGTCATTGATCAGCTTTATGACTCGTATGATGCTGCTATTTCCCTTTTGCTAATGTCCACCATGATGGACCGATCAAATACTATGTTTAGACTCACCATAATGGTTTCGACCAAAATGATTAGCTTCTCAAGAAAAATTGGCTGTTTTTTTCTTCTTTCTAAATTGATACTTTTTACACACACACATATATATATATATATATATATATTTTAAAATAAAGATTGAATTAATCATTTAATATCTATATTTGATCCACACTTTATGTTTTAGTCACTTCGCATTTTAGTCGCATACAAGAACTTTTTTATATGTTACGTTCATGTTGTTATTTTCTGATGATATTAGTAAAACCATCACAAATCGATTTATAACAACTAAAATATAAAAAGAAACAAATATTCACACAAGAATTAAAATGTAGAATATTAAGAAGTAGAAGTAGAAGAAAAAGTGTAAAAACAAAATAATAATTAATTGAAAGCTAAAATAAGAAAGGAAAGAGGTAGCTAGAAGTGCAATCATACCACGCAGAAGCATTTGTATGTATTTTAATAGTAGTATTGTAAATTCAAGGTTGGAAGGGATGCATTGGATCTTGATGGCAGCTCTGTGAGAGAAAATAGGGTCAGAGCTTCTTGAAATGTCATTTCAAAGTACAAGATAGATATCCAGTGTATGACTAATGACTATGCATTTAAATGTAGCAGCTAGCGTGGCTTCACACTTCAGTCTAATTCCCTCATAAACCCAACCAACAAAAACGGGACTTCACGTTCCTTTTGCTGCTGCTCCTTTTTCTTCTTTTTTTTTTTTTACTGTTTTTTCTCCTTTTCTTGGGTAAATTCTCTCTTTCTCTCTTTTTCAGTTGAACTTCAAGATCCCACTATGATTTCTATTTCATCCCCATTAATAAATTTTACTTTACGATATTATAGACTTAACAGAACAGTAAAAAAAGGGGTGATGAAAACGATAACTAATTATGTGATTCTTTTCTTGTTATCCATGGTCTCCAGTGTAACGTCAATCTGTCACAACGACATTCCCAATGATCGAGCAAAAAACCTGTCAGCTTAACAAAGAATGATGTGATGGAACCTTGTAGACGTTAACAGCCTCTTCTTCTATGAATCTATTCTATTCTTCATCAAATAAATAATAAACTTTGTAATTGCATAATATTAGAAAGTGTTGGCGCTAGAAAAATCAACTATTTATGATGGAATATTCATCATTCAAGTATACAGCGGCCAAAGGTGTGTATATATATATATATAGGTATAAATTATAACTAGGCTGATAAATGATGTTATATACATACGTATACATTTTGATTTTGCCTTTTTTTACTGCAACCTTCTCCCAATGGTGGAGATTGTAGAGAACGTTACGATTATGGGGACCATTGCAAAAACAATCCTATCGAATAAAGCTGATGCTGTACACGTATTGTATGCAAAGCTAGGAAGTAACAACTTAGCAATATATATGGCCCAATGGGGCATGTAGGGCAAGAGATAACTGTTTAAGTCTCTATCTTTTTATATAAGCAAGATTTCTGTTAAGTTATTTGTGTCATTATTACAAAGCGATAGATAGGGAGAACACAACATGAATACTAGGAGAAAAATGCGTTATGCTCGATTTTCTGTCCTTGTGGGACAATTTTGTCCCCTTGATAGCTTGGATCAATGAAAGCACGTCTATATAGAATACAAAATATATTTAAGGGTAAAATGACGTTTCATCCAAGGGTGTTGCTTCTATGCTATATATATGCATACAAATAATATGGTTTAAAAATATGTATTACCTTTGATGAAAAAAATTAATTAACAAGTCCATAAGTCAACATTATTATTATTATTATTATTATTATTATTATTATATTATTATTATTATTATTACTAAAAATGTAACAATAGAGTAAGTTTTTAAACTCTTAATTTAGTCAAGAAATTCCAAGACAGATTTGACAAAACTAATCAATAAGATAGTTGAAAGTTCATCACTTAACTGAAAATTGATAAGTTACTTTAAGGCTCAAAATTTATTAGTGAAAAGCTAAATATTAATAAGCTAGTTTAAATAATTAAAAGTATTCAATAAAATTAGTTGTTAAACTAATTTAAAAAAATAGAGACATAAAAGACATATTTTGTTTATATGCTTAAATTCTATTATTTCATAGAAAAATAATAGTTTTAGCAATTATAATTTTAGTTTTTCAAAAATTTTAAATTCTTATCAATTTTTTCTAAAGATCAAATATTTCATTAAAAATTAAGATAAAGAAAGTAACAATTAAAATAAAGTGTAATGTTTCTTTTATTCATAGAAATTAAATTTTGGGGGTTATAATAACTCATGCACCTTATTCAATTAATTGAATTAGATATTCTCAATAAAATAAATAATGTAATGTGAAAAATAAGTTTAAATGTTCAAAAATAGGACAGTACGTAAAATAATTTAGCTTTCCCCCTTTACTCATATTATTAGTTTATGATAATTTCTTAAAAAAACCAGTTTATGACAATATAATAAAATGTAATTAAAAATATTTTAAACAATTTTTTATTATCATACTATTTTTTATATTTTTAATATTTTTAATATTAAACTATTTGTTTTAATTATTACACTTTTTTGCATTATTCAATTTAATATTTTAATAAAATACATTATTCATACAATTTATTCATATGTATTCTTTCAAGTCCTCAATATTGACTTTTCATGGAATACCCAAAACCTAAAATGTAATTTCATGAGCACGAATTATTACTCTAAAGATTAAAAACGGAAAATGATGTGTAACTTAGTAGCGGGAAATAAAATAAAAAAATACAGTGTCGAACCATTGATTATTGCAATTTAAGACAAACAACAAGTGGAAGTGTATTAATTAAAAAATTATTAAGAACAAATATGGTATAAAAAAAACATCAGTTATAAGCTATAAACTATAACTGACAGAAGAAATTTACAGCTTAAAATTAAATTATAAGCTAGTAAAATAATTAAGTTAATTTATCAAACACTTTTAACTCAATTAAATAAATTTATAAACCAATCAAATAAGATATAGACTAACTTCTCTTTACGAGAGAAATAAACTAGTAGCTAAAACACACTATATCTTCTAAAAAATACATAAACACACAATATATGCCATAGAACCGCTAATTAACAAAACGATTAATCTTTTAGTTCAGACTCGTTTATTACCCATACCAGCTACTTGTGTTTCAGAATTTAATTAAAAACTTAACACAATAGGGTGAATATTTGTTATTTCGAGTCGGTGCATTTGTCTTGGATTGAATAGAGTTAAGAGATTTCAAAACATAAAAGCTAGCGTAATAATGAAAACCGACCTTATGTGGCTGTTTATAAGGATTCAGACAAAATTCTTAAGGGTAAATTATAATTTATAATATTTAGAAACATCCAACGTAAATTTATATACATTATGTTTCTGTGGACATGTAAATCTTATTCCACGATAAATATTAGACCTGTCATCTGAAGCTGATCTTCGTATCTAGTATTAGTTTTCGTAACAGAAAGTCTAGTATTTCTGTTTAATATATTATATTAATTTATTATGCTTAATATGAATAAAAAGGTAATGAATATCATTGTAGATGTTCATCGTTATGAGTACAAATGTTACAAACATCTTTACAAGATTTAATTACTTTTTTACTAAAGACTTGATCTTATACTCTAAAGTCTAAACATTTATAGAATTAGAGTTTCAAAATTTCTATAATTATTTTTCATTCACATGTATTAATATATCTTATATGAATAAATTAAGACATAAGTTCTTATCTTGCCTTTTTCTGTAAATCAAAATAACTTCATCATTTCTCACTTCATTAAGGGTAGAAATAAATTTAAACGAGAGGTTAGGAAGAAATTATCGTAATAGCTCCGTTTGAATTCAAAATAAGACAAATAATATATATGTGTAAAAAGAAGACTTCACATAAGATTTCAATAACAGAGAAAAGGCCAAGCTATCAAAGGTGTCTACATCATCATAAATACTCAAGAAGGAAAGTTAGAGAAGGGAGATATCTTTGTAGTGTAATTTTCTTGTATGTTGAACCGTAAAAAATCTATACATGATATTTTAATTTGCTTACACGAATATATAATCAAAACATGAGTTTCCACTTTGATTAGCAACAAAACATTTGCGAAATGATCAAGATTCAATTGCTAACAAAAGAAGAAGAAAAAACTTTGTTAAAAAGACTGAACTCACTTTTTGGAAATATTTAACCTTGAAAGGCATTAGTTTTCTTCTTATTATTATTTTAACCCTTTGTTGATCTGGAGATAAAAATCCTAATCAGTTATTAAACTTAGATACTATCTAAACAGTTTAACTTTAGTTTTAATACATTAATTATTTGTATCCAACCACTTGGTTGAAATTAGTTTTTATAACCATACTCTTGCTGCATACCTAAAATATACTTAGCGATTCGAATTCTCCATGAGGGGAATGTTTGTTTAATAGGCAACAGAGACCTGTTTCAGATGCTTAACTATGTTCCATAACCCTACTTTAGATTTAAATAATTTACTGCTTGGTACCAAAATAATATTATTTTAAAGTTGTTCGAGTAAGAAAGAAGGCGTGATTTTGAACAAATATAGAGGGAAACAGTGAATTCACACTTATATCACCAAATTTTAAGAAACCCCGTCCAGCTATTGGTTTATAGCATTATAAAAAAAAAAAACGTACTAAGGAAATCACCATTGTATTCCTCCCCACTCCTACCATTGAACTTGGGAAAAAAAAATTAAATATTATTATTTTTTAAAAAATTATGAATTTATAATAGTTTGAAAACTAATTGCGAATCTGTAGTAACGAGTCACATCCCAACTAGACGTGTTAAGTCACGTCTCATCCAGGTGTGATTGGAGTCAAGACACGTCCCATCCAGGCGTGATCAATTACGCCCCCACCAAGCGTGACTCCGCACCCAGTCACGCCCCATCCAGACGCGACCTTGCTCCCTCTATTTAAACCTCAAATTCACTATTTAACTTCACTTTTTAACTTCTACATCTCTCTAGCACTTTGCTCTGACTTCTCTCTAATTTTTTGTTTGAATTCGATGTCAGTCAAGTAAGTGTTGCTCGAATATCTGATTTTTAAATTACATAAAATATATTATATTATTGTCTTAGAAAATTGTTATTGATTTAGGAAATTGTTAGTGACTTATATTAGAAATAGTTACTTGAAACATATTTTAGCAATGTAGTTAGTTAGTTATAACATGTTTATTGGCTTAGAATATTATTAATTAATGACCTAGATTATCATTAAGGACGTACCTAAGACATACATAATCAATTTTTAAAAATAATTTTTAATTCAAATTAAATAAATTATCATAATATGATTATAAATTTTTAGCGATATAGTTTGTTAGTTGTAATATGTTTATTAGCTTAGAATATTATTAGTTAGTGACCTATGTTATGATTAAGGACCTACCTAAGACATACATAATCAATGTTTAAAAATAATTTTTATTTCAAATTAAATAAATTATCATAATATGATTATAAAATGTGTAACATATTATTATGACCGAGTCATCGTCATCTGAGTTACCTTGTTATGGTTCTGACCATGAGTCTAACCCTACCGATCCAACAACACATGTTTTTCCCGGACCATATAGATGAGATGTACTTAGGAGGCGCAGACAGCGCACTCATATTTCATATGTTGTTTGGAATGAGGAAATAAAGAGAGAGCTAAAAATTCGTCGCGGAGGTAGACTTAGTGGTGAACCCCGACTCGACGATATTTCAGACCTAGTTGCATAGTATTTGACTGAGGTTGGTTTCATACATGTCACTCGCATGCGGTATATGCAAGTATCGATTTACGAATATTGTTATGTTTAATGTGTTGAAATTTTAATGTTCAAATTGTTGGTTTCATACATAGTGTATTTTGAACTTATAAATTGATAAGTGACCTATATTTTTCAGATTGATGCTTGTCTTATCAGTGCTATGGTTGAGCGGTGAAAGCCAGAGACACACACTTTCCATATGCCACAGGGTGAGATGACAATTACCTTGCAAGATGTGACGGGTATTCTAAGATTGCTTACTGATGAGCAAGTCGTTACCGGACAGACTTACATGGATTTGGCAGAATTGTGTAATCAGGTTTTTGGTAACGGCCTTGATGCGGCCACTAAGTTATCCTCTAGCAGTTTGAAACTATCATATTTTGACAGAGTGTATCCTTCATGGGATGCAGTTGCTGGTCATTTTCATCTTCCATAGACAAATTAACAAGTGGAGCAGCAGATGCTGATGCATTATGGGAATAATTCAAATCAATTGACCTCATCGGTAAAGCGACATCCTCTGCTTCAACACTATCCACGTACAACTCTAAGAAATCTTTCATTGATTGGTTGAAGAATTCTCTTATTACCATTTCTCCATCTTCGTTGTCTATTATTTTCATGCTAATATATTTATCATTGCACCATATTCTTGCAGTGACCATAGTGATAGATTCATTACCTTTGAGAACTAATTTTTGACAGATTTTCTTATGCAATTCGTTAATACTTGAGTTGCGCTTGATACGTGTTGGCCTTTTGTCACCTTCGAAAACAACACCACGTCGACCCTCAATTATCCTACCATTATAATATAGAACAATACGAACAGAATCAAAATGTGTACACATTTTTATATATATAACCAAAAAACATAACAGAAAGTATAAATAACCAAATATTGATATATCTAAGATTAGAAAGATGATGAAGAAGAGTTGTGAAGAGTGTGAAGAGGATATTGAGTTTAAATAAGGGGAAATGGCTGAAGGGAGCAAGGTCGTGCCTGGATGGAACATGACTGGATGCAGAGTCACGCCTAGTGGGGGCGTGATTGATCACGCCTGGATGGGACGTGTCTTGGCTCTAATCACGCCTGGATGGGACGTGACTTAACACGTCTAGCCTGAGCGTGACTCGTTGCTACAGATTTGCTATTACTTTCAAAAGTATTATAAATTCGTAATTTTTTTTTAAAAAGCAATATTTTATTTTTTTTGGCCTTAAACTTGCATAGCACATATTGATAGCATACATGCGCCAAAAATCCCATACATAAAATCATAAATAAATATGTAAGTACAAATAATCTTATTGGTGAATTTCAAAGCACATGGAATCTTCTCATGACACATTCTTAATTTTTTTTTTAATGAGCCTATTCGCTTAAGATAACCTTTTTTTTGGTTAATATGCGTAAAAGAGAACTGAGAACCAAATTGATTACCAAAGCAGGCAAATGGTCCGATTACCCTACCCTTTGGGTTTGGGCCAGTGGAGCCTTGAAAATGCAAGTGAAAAACGATTGTTGCTTCCTGCACCAAAAAGTTGTATCCTGCATCCTTTTTTGGCTTCTGGATTCACCAATCCGAAATGTAAAATTACATTCCAGATTAATTGCACCTTTACATTCTAGAAGGTACAGGAAGCAATTTTTGGGGTGTAGGAAGCAACAGCCGCAAAAAAAATTGTTTGCTTGTGCCTAGTGGAGTAACCCAATTGTAAAGGAACTAAGGAAGAATGCTCCATGCACAATGACTCATGACTCATTAGGAACCGTTCCACCAGCAAAAGTGTTCCTCTGGCCAACATTAATATTTATGTTATGTGATTGTTTCTTATACCCCAAGGCTGAAATATATTAACACAACACATTATTAGCAAATTGTGCAATTTAAAGTCCATTATCGTTGATGATACAGTATACAAGGTGGGTCAGTTAAAGAATTTAAAGGGACTATACTCTTATTCTTTCTTTTTTTTGTACATTAGTCTATAGGGGAACCACAACCATAGGTGGAATGCATCCCTCTAAAATGATGTCTGATTGATTGTTATCCTAAACACATGGCGGTTCATTATTGTCCTTGGACACTATGTGAGACCCCTTCTGAAGGAACTTTGCTGCGATGGATGATAGAATCAGGAAACATCACAATGAGACTGAAATTCTTGACATTTAGAAAAGAGAAGAGGTTGTTCCCACCTACAAGCTTAAGTCCTCAGGTAAGCTGATACTTAGAAAATACAGGCTGCACATCCAGCAATATTAACGGGATGAAAGCTCATCAGCAAAAAAGTGACAGAAAGATACTAAAGAGCTACAAATAATGTTTTGACCATGTTTGTACCAAATCTGGTAACATAATTTTTTTTAGACAGGAAGATACTAAAGAGCCAAAAATCTTGTGCCAGAATAAGTTGATATTATTATTGACTCTTGGATAAATGAGTAGACAGAGCCAATTGTCTGCACTTGCTGTCACCACAATAAAACTAGGAGAGGCAATATTCATTATTACTAGTTGCTAGTTAACATGCATATTAGTTTACTTTAATATATAGAGACATGAAAGAGGACACTCAAATGCATTAAATATCTTATCAAATTAGCAATAAAAAAAGAAGCTATATCATCAGCTCTTGAAAAACTATTTGATTAGCAATGAGATTCTTACCTTGCAGACATGAAAGCCATCCCCAGAAAGACAGCCTTAACAGATTGCTTCTGTCCGGCATAATCAAAAGCCAATGGCAGCATTTCATGAAGGGTCAGAAAAGCCATAACTCCACCAACTGTAATCAATCATCATAGATCAAATCTGCATAATAAAATAAATGCCAAAAATTCCATTGTGACATCTACATGCCGTATCATTGCAAACCTGATCCAAGTAAACCTTCCAGAATCTCAGGACTTAAGCTGCTAGGGAATAGATAGGCTACAGTGAGAGAGAGAAAAATCATCACACTAACCTCGACTTCGTAATTCACACATATCTATGAAATCTTGAGTGTCAAAAAAATAATGAATCTACATGATTAAACACCAACTCTATAGTAGAGATAGAGATTTAATGGGTAAGGTTGAAAACTTGAGCTGGGTAATGCATATCTTACCTGACCCTAATATTGAAGCATGTCATGCTTCATCATTGTTATAAACTTATAATATCACATCAATGCTAATTATTGTTTTTGGCATCTTTAAAAAGAAAATTAAACTCTATTGCACAAAACAACATAAATCAGATGATATACCTACGATTATAACTCCCAGGGGTTCAGCAAAGCCAGAAAGTGATGCTAATTTGAATGCCTGCCATTTACTAGGACACATCCAGAATAAAAAGGTTATTATTCAATTTTACATAATTACTTGCACAACTTCATTTAACATGGCAACAAAAAACAAGATTTAAGGTTAACTAATTACTCCAGGAGCTATTATTATATAACAAAAGAATGACATCAAGTATCAAAATTTGCAAATGTACGCATCATTACATCTTGTAACTAGATTTTCATAAGCATTTATTTTTATTTGTATAGGTACCAGCATTCAGACCCAAAACAGGCTCAAGATTCTTTTCTTTAGCATTAATCTCTTTTTCTGTTGCAGCAGAAGTGAACAAAAAAAATTCCACAGTGAAACAATAGTATTATGGCCATAAATTTAAAGGCTTTGCTTCACACAATAGCTAGCTATCATTTCCATTGGCACCATCACACACTACTACCACTAATAAAATGGTGACCAACTGAGCATATACATCAGCAAACCTCTATAGCACAAACTACTGAGATAACAATTCCAATATCACCTACTCAGAGCCACTGAGAACATATTTGCCACAATCTGCCTGTTTATACATACATACATACATACATACATACATACATACATACATACATATGTATATGTGTGTGTGTGTATGTATGTATGTATATGTGTGTGTGTGTATATCATTGCTGAGTTCAATATTTCATGTGCAAATTTCAGACAGAGTAGCAATTGATCATAAACCCTTTATGCTTGAATAGCTATTAAAAGTCATTTGTCATCTCTAAGGGCTACAAATACTAGAACCAACAGGAGCCCTTAAAGTCATTACCTTTGTGTCGCAAAATAAACAGGAAGTGCAACAGCAACACCCTAGAAGACAGAATGTTATTAAATTACAATAAGAACTGTAGAGCATTTTTAAATGTGGTTTGACAGAATACTATTTGGGTAGAAAAAAGTGTCAAACTCAAAATAATGAACAATAAAAATTAAAATAAAAAATAGAGACAAGAAACTAGAAAGCATCAAGGATTTCAAGGAACAGTGGTTTTCCATCATTATTAATTGCACCACTCAAATATAATTAATGTGCGTAGGCTTGTAGAGTAAACAGGTTACATCACAAGATGAAAAATTATACCTCTGGGATATTGTGCAGAGCAATGGCTAATGCTAAATTGAGGCCAACACGGAGGCCCTGTTGAAAAAGCATGTCACAAACATCAAATTGAAGTGGCATTATTAACAAGCATATCAGGGTGGATACAATATAAGTAATGCTTCAACAATTAATAATAATGTTGCAGATCCATAAGCACATCAATAGGTTCATGGGTACCTTTAAGGATCCAAGGAACACTGCCATTCCTTCTGGAAAATTGTGCAAACTTATGCCTAGGAAATGAACAAAAAAGAAGAGAAAAAAAACAGAACTCAAAGAAACAGAGAAAAATGAGAATTGAAGTTGCTCAAGTCTTTAATTAACAAGGAATTTTTAACTCTTGAATACAAAACTCCTAGAAAAGTCAAAAGAAATTTCGTATTAATATTTCTCTAATATATTCATAATCTTTTGTTCCAAAAAGAACCACATTGTAAGAAAAATGTTAGGTTTCAAAGTACCCAGACAACCATACCTACAGCTGTAACAATTCCACTGAATAAAACTTGCCGGCGATGCTTTTTCATAATGTCCTTGCCTCCTTCATCCCCATTTTTCTAATTTCAAACATGTCATTACATCTATCAAAAATTTATATCTATGTAGATATTATACATAGCAGCTCTAATGCCACTTTGCAAAAGCAACAATACAGAGGTAGCAGTTATTTGTAAGAACAAGTTCATTAAAACCTTTCTGCCATTCACATCAGAAGTGGGAGTAAGAGTAAGTGTTGGCTCTGGGATAAAACTGGCAACAACAGCAAAGAATATTACCCCAGCAAAAAACTACATGAATGAGAAGATGAAACATTTGGTCAGAATTAACACGAGAGAAGATGATATGAAAGAAAAACATTGCGGTTAGATGACATCTTTATGATAGCTGAAGTGCGCAGCCTACCCAAAGGTTGCCTTTCATGAAGCCCAGTGAGTTCAAAGCATTGTGAGCCAAATCAAAGAACGATATGCTAAGCATCAAACCAGCAGCAAAACCCTTCATGCAATGAAATAGTTTCAGAAAACAGAATTGAGCAAGCAAACCAACAAATAGAATACATTTCATCACATTTGACTGAAGAGAGGGACAGAATGATTCTAACTGAATCAATGCATTATCATAAATTTAAAAAAAAAAAAAATCCTGACCAACTAAAACTACCTGTAATAGCCCAAGCATCTTCAAACTGGGCGTTTTATTAACAATTACAAAAAGTGCACCTGTTTCAAAACGACAGCTTATAAACACACAAAAACTGAACGGAAATACTATAATTCAAAAGATAAATAGATAACAAATAAGTGATGATAAGCTTTCATTAAGAGCTGGAGCTGGAATAAATATATAAATAACCAATTGAAATAGTAATCCACGAGAGGGTCAAAATTGAAATTGAAAATGAAATAAAAATGGTGAAGCTATGTTAGTGAAATAAAGAGCAGAGAAGTGTACCGATAGAAGTGCTGACACCACCAACAAGTGAAAGAGAAAGAGCTACGGCAACCTGAGAATCCATTTTATGTTACGGTTCTTTTCGAATCAATCAATTTCCAGAACCAGAACCGCTAACACTCAGTCACTGGACTCTCTCGCCCTTACCTTACCCAAGAACAACGAAGTAGCTATATATATTTTTCTTTTTCTTTTTATTTTTTATGTTAAATAAATTAATGTTTACTTTTACTTTTTTCATTTTGTTTTATGCAGGATTGAAAAAACCCTCATGATCATGGCTAGTAGTATAAACATTTTTTAATCAATAGAAACGTCATTGCTCGCGAAAACTTTTTGAGTTTTTGCGCCAAAATCGTCACTTCGTTTCTAAAATATAATGATTGTTGGAAACAAACAGAACTTGAAGTCTGAAGAGTTGTAAAAAAAAGTCTGTAATCACAAATATGATTATTATAAAAGTAATAATGCAAATATATTTACATTAACTGCTTATGAAATAAAATATTAAAACATATTACCAAGAATATATAAAATACGTTTGATTATCTTAATATATTAACTGAAAATTAAAGATTGATACGCAACTAAAAAATTTTCTCTGTTTGAAAAAGTTAGATTCATATTTTTCTTTTTTTGAAATATTTTTCAGGAAAATGAATTAAAATTAATTTATGAGAATCATAATTTTTTGACAATTTTTTTAATTAATTAAATATCAACCATGAAAATCATAATTTCTCACTTATTGAGAAAGAAAGAAATTTTTATTTATCAAGCTGTGCTTAAAAAAATAAGTTAAATGATTTTAATAAAATAATGGATGGGTAGTTTTCATGATATTTTAATTAATTTGAGAACTGCGAAGGGAAGGGACTTTAATATGTTAGGCAGTGGAACTTGAGGAAGGCTGGAAGCAACAAACGGAGTTAAAAATTAAAATAGATGAAAGTTAAATTGTTTAGTTTAAGAAAAATAGATGAAAGTTGTTTGATTTGGATGGAATGAGAGGAAATTTTTTTCAGAAACTTATAAAAGTACCGTTAATCAATTAAGTTAAATTTGACCAAACTTAAGCATTTAAGTTGACGATGTAATCGACTAAATAAGTGTATATATTTTATTTTTGACGAAAAGAGGCGATTAATTGAGTTACATCAGAAGACGCAATAGTGTTGTGTGCTCTACATCTACTGTGTTGAAACTTCTCTCAAATGAATGTTTGTCTGTCAAGCGAGCGCCATTAATAACTACACACGTCGCCTCCAATCATGAAATAGCGTTCATTTTGTAGTATAGAAGGACAAGACAGAAGCGAGAAAGATAGAGACACTGACAACACCTCTCTCTCTCCCCTCGTTGATCCCAAATCTACTAGGGTTAGGGTTCCGTGGCCTTTTTATCATTTTTTTTCCGACTTTTATCGGTTTGTCATTTTTTTATAATTAATCTGTTTTTCTGTTTTCTGTACGCAGGATTCTTATTCGATGCGATTCGGCCTGAAGCTTTCGTTTTGCGGATTTTTTTAATTATTCGTTTTCCTGCCTATCAGGTTAGATTGTGTCTTGTAATGTTCGCAGATTTTATATTTCGTTCAAAATCATTTTTTCATGTGTGAAATTATTTTTTTCCAATGTTTTTCTTAAGGAATATGAATTTTGGTTGGGTGGAAAAATGGATATTATAAGTTATGCATGCAGATATGAGATATGTAATAAGGGTAGACAAGTAGGGTTGCCATATTCATTTTTTAATATGTTTATTGAATTTTCAGTGCAGGGACTCGACAACCATGTGCTCATATGATGGTTGAATTGTGGTCTATAACGCCTTATTCTTGTTCAATGCTTTGGGGACTTGTTATTGTTTTCTTTTTTTCATGCTAGTCGTTAGGTTCATGTCGTTTAATGTTTCCGTGTTTCCCTGAAATTTATGTTTTTCCAATGATTTTTATTTTGTTGGAGATAGTTGTTTTTTCATTTGTGGCAGAGCTAGCACTATTGGTTACATGAATGAACAATCTATTCTGGTTAATGAATAATTTCTGTTTGTGTATAATTTGAGAAGGATTGTGATCTAAAACAGTTGTATGAGCACAAGTATGGGCAGAGGAATCATATATGCAATCCAAAAAAAAGTGAAACTTTTTTGAGAACGGGACTGTGTAGGATTAGGAATAAGTTTAGGGGACTGTTCTGCATTATCTTATAACATTGAGCTTGTTTGGTAGTATCCATTGACATCTGCTAAATGCCTGTTTAAGAAACACAAAATCATTTCCTCCCACCATGACACAATGAATTCTCGATTCCAACATACCTAACATACTCTTAGTCTTAACTTGATTTCTTGCTATTTATAAAGAATTTCCAGTTTTTTTATTTTTCCTAGAATTAAGATTTGAACCATGGTCTTTTGGGATTTTGTTTGTTTATGCGAGCTTTTGGATATGCATGCTTAGAGAGTTAAACAAAGCACGATATGTGTTTCTTGCTTAAGAGCACACTTATCAACTAGCTTGATTTGCCATATTTACGCACAAGTATCAAGAAGGGTTGCTAGTATGTATGCTAAATATACATTGGACACTGTGTATGCTCAGAAATGACATTTGTTCTTAAATTTGCTATGACTTTGTATTTTAACAGTTTAGTATTTAAATTTCTTTGGTACGGGAAAGTTGAAAAAAGATGGACCATGACAAGACTGGATGCGAAGCTCCCCCAGAAGGTCCTATATTGTGCATCACCAACTGCGGATTTTTTGGAAGTGCAGCTACCATGAACATGTGTTCTAAGTGCCACAAAGACATGATGCTGAAACAGGAGCAGGCAGGGCTTGTAGCATCATCCATTGGGAATATCATGAATGGATCATCAAGCAGCAGTGGAAATGAACCTGCCATTGCCACCAGTGTGGATGTGTCAGTCAATTCAATAGAGCCTAAAATTATCCCTGCACAACCTTTAGTTACTTCAGGTTCAGAGGAGAGTGATGAGGCGAAGCCCAAGGATGGTCCAAAACGGTGCAGCAACTGCAATAAGCGGGTTGGTTTGACAGGATTTAATTGTCGATGTGGTAACCTTTTCTGTTCTGTACATCGCTACTCAGACAAGCATAATTGCCCTTTTGATTACCACACTGCTGCAAGGGATGCCATAGCTAAAGCTAATCCGGCTGTCAAGGTTGAGAAACTTGATAAGATCTAGATTTGTTGTCTATAAGTTTCTCATGCCCTGAGATGCTGTTATGCTCATTGTCGTTATCATGAGATGATCCTCCTGCATATTTTAATGGTATTATTATATTTTGTATGTGATGGGGGACTTGCGGTTATAGGACATCGCTGCAGTTTGAAGTACTATTTCGTGTGATTTGCAAAAATATACATCCCAGTGCTTTAAATTCTAGTATTTAATCTCTGCTGGTGGAAGTTGGTGTTGTTGGCATTGTTAAGGCATATATTAGGTTCCTTATCTCTCACAGATGATTTCGGGATCATCCTTGGACAATTGGACATGTGGTTAGATTGTAAATTGTAGATGTGGACTTATATATGAATACAATTGGTCTCCATATCCTTTAGTGATGCTCATTTAGATCCATCTACGTACATGATCCAAAGTTCTAAAAAGCTATTAGATTTGGATTAGTGTCGAAGAGTGGAGAAAATTTGCATAAGATGATAGTGTTAAATTTGATCGTACTCCTTCCCATTTTTTTTTGTTTTAGCTTTTTTTTCTTCAAAACAATTGATGTTTTAGAATTTCAAATTTTGATTAATATTTTTCTGTCTCAAATATATCCGTTTCAATAGTTACTACTAGTGGGGCAGGCAAAGGCATAGAAAATTAAGATATTAAATAAGGATATTTAGTTCAAATATAGTTCTATTAAATATTTTTTAATTCATGTGTAATAATCTTAAACATGAAAATAAATGAAAAGGAGGGAGTACTAATTAAAACAAGTGCCTTTACTAGCATTTGAAGAAAAATGGTAACCTTGATTTTATGATAAGCTAAACGTGCAGTGCTTCGTTTATCAGTCCATACATGTACATGTACCAGTGATTGTCATAATAAATACTTGAACTATAATAACATAGAATTGCCTTAGAATTCAGCAAAGCGGAGTCACAAGATATGTCCCATAAATCAAGGAAATTAGTTCAATTAATTGAGTTTGATTCTTTGGATAAAAAAAAAAAAAACAAGATTTGTATCATGACACTTGAACTATCAGGCAAGACAACATCACTAAACTCCATCGCATCCCATCTCCCTTAGCAATCATCATGTATATTCTATAGACTTAAATATGAATTTAGATGATATAAATTTCTTTCTTTTTAATTTTGGTCCCGGTAAATTTATTTATTTATTTATTTTAGTAATTTGCAGTTTTTTAATTTTGTTCCTTGTAAAAATTGTTCATTTTTTGTTTCTATAAATTCATGTTTTTTCAATTTTAATCCTTTTTTTAAGATTTATTTTTTATTTTTAATTCTTGTAACCTGTAAAGTTCACGCTTTAATGAACTAAAATTGAAAAAAAATATAAATTTATATAAACTAAAAATGAAAAAAAATTATAATAACTAAAATTAAAAACACATAACTTACATAGATTAAAAATAAAAATTAAATTACAACGAGCCAGAATTAAAAAAACTTAAACTTAGCGGGACTAAATTCATTAACCTATTTTAAAAAGTTGTTGTTAGAGAGATAAAACTTTTCCGCCTAAAACAAGGGCACCGATAACATCTTGTTTCACATTTATTGTATTTAATACTATTTTTTTGTCTTGTTACCCAATCAATAATTAATTAAGGATTTTATTATTTATCAATTTAACTTTTATCTAATTAATTTAGACTTAATCACCTAATAGAAAATCAAAATCAATTTGTATTATTTATATAAATTCGAATTTTCTTTTTATATTAATATTTTTAGTAAATAAATAAATATTACTAATTGAATATTGAATGTTTAAGTTATTGTATATAATATTTTTATATGAAACAGAGCAATTTCACAGCTTTTATTTTTTTAGGAAAACAAAATCCTAGGAGGCATAGATAACAAGAGTTTGAAAACTGTTGAAGGAAATAATGGACAGACAAAGATACATACAGATAATGCGTGTAACATTTCCTTGAGAAATGAAAGGGAACCAAAAGAAAGGGAAGAAAGAAAGAAAAAAAAATAATCTACGTCCACTTCAATTTCTATGTTTTCTGGTTTCCAGTGTTGTGCCATCTTTAAGACGTTCCTCTGCATCATGGTCCATCCCGAGGCTGAAGAGGGCCACTGCTTGAAGATAGAATGCAGTTGGCCATGTGGGGGATACTGATTGAGCTTGCATGGCATCTCCCAGTGCTTCTTGTACCATGTTGTTCATAAGGTAACAAAAGCAGCGCCTTGCATACACAGTTGGTGATACCATCGTTCCGCCATTGATGAACTACACAAAACAAGAAAGCAGGAATTCTCTCAGAAAGAAAAAAAAAGGAGTAAAAGAAAATACTCTTTTAGTTTAGGAGGTGCATAACAGTCTAGTCTTCTTTATTTAGCATGTTTTGTGAGTAATGAAAGGTTAATTGATAATTCTAAAACATTGATCCCTTTACCCTACCAACTAATCATTCACTGTTTTAGCCAAATAATAGTAAGTATTAACCCATAAAATTCAAAAGAGTAAAGATGAACTTTGTCTGCCAGGAAGTTGATAATCAAAGGTTATGCAATTTGTACAAAAGAGTGAAATCTGCATGCTATTTTGGGTGATTTATAATGGATTCATGCTCCACGCATTTCTAGCTGACTTACTTGTGTATAGCACTCAATGGCCGTAGAGAAGTCTCTGGCATGGAAAGCAGAATCTCCTTGCTTCTTAGAATTTAGTGTTTCTTGTATTTGGTCTGTCCACACTTGGAACGAAAGCTGTGTTGCAAAGGAATGGCACAAAGGCAAAAAATACAATGTACAAAGTTAGTGAAGGTCAAGCTTGATAAGAACTGCACGACCACAACAATATATCTTCACAGAGCTAATGACTTCAACTTTCTTTCTAAAGAAATGTGATAGTTTTGGGCTAGCAAATTCATCATCAGTATATATTGAGAATTCAATGCAAAACACCTAGGCTTACCAATTAGTAAATTTGGCATCAAGAAGCTATTCAAATCTTGTATAGAACAAGAAAAGAAAAGTAAGTAAATCCTATCATATCATAGCATTCTTAGTAAAATCTGTCACATGAGAAAGAAATATGGGAAAACATTGCATTACCTCATTCGCTACATCTTCATCATCCTTGTACCCCACCGTTTCCAAAATTTCATATATTGAAGTGAGATCTCTTCTAGAACAAGCTTCACCAAAAGGTGTCAATGGAACTGCTTCCTTTGATGGGGCAATCTCATCTGGTATGCCCAACAAAACTTGTGATGGAACCTGATAAATAACACCAGATTTAAACTGAATAAGTTCTTATGCTTCCATGGAGTTTCACTAATCTGGTAAAATACAGGCCAGCCAAGTTATGCTGATCCTTGATTGACTTGTGATAGAGGAAACTTCAGACAAAAAACTGGGAGGGAAAAGGAAGAGCATACTGAAGTTTCTTTCTGAAGAGGAGTTAGAGCAGTCACAAGTGACTTGGCATTTGGCCTCTCACGAGGTTCATACTGTAAACAGCGTGAAGCTAATCTCACTATCTCAGTTCCATCATCATTTGAAATATGACCTTCCAAACATGAGTCCACCAGCATCAGAAAGTTTTTGCCTCGTATTAGGTCAAGTGCCTACATGTAAAAGGATTATGCACACTTTTTATTCATGAACTCTATAATAGTTTTGATTATTTTTGAGCCAATCTATCATAGGATGCTACTGGAAACCCAGTAAAATTCAGGCAAAAGTTGGCAAAGTTCTACGAACTCAAATATTCATTGAACAAAATACCATTGAATTAAAACAAAGAGAAAGTAGAAAGCAGGGAGTATGAATACATGACTGGGTGGAATATGCTTGCCACTCAGAAGATCAAGCAAGAGTGTGCCAAAACTGTATATTACACTTTCTGGGGTGATTCTTCCTGCCAAATTTCAAACAACTGTGTTGGCTCGGTTAAGAAATTGAATAAGTCAGAATGCATGAACATATCAAAATAGATATGCCCTGTTCCAACTTCCAATAAATAACAAGCTACACCAATCTTGAAATAAATTTTTTTTTCCACAGGTAGAAAAATTGTATGAGCATACGGCCTATACCAATGAATATGTCTATTCATTTTACTTAATTGAAGAGAAAAGACAACTTCTGCTTATGCAAAATGAATGTAGGATAAACTGAAGACATAGATAGTAATACTACATAATTCAACTAGCTAGGGTACAACAATCTAAACTGCTTTGTGATAGCATTGAACACCTCCTTAAGACATTCAGAAATAAATTAGTACCTGTCCTCAAATACTCAGGTGGGGTGAAGGCTAAATTTGTACTATAGCTTCTGCCATCTCTGCTGTTTTTCATGAGTCCAAAACAAGAGAGCCTAGGGTTCCCATCCTGTCCACCATTGGATACCATAACATGTAAACAATAGTTAATAAAAGATAACGACTTAAGTGAGGCATAAGCCAGCCTGGTCGTAAAAGCTTAAGTACCTGATCAAACAAAACTCTATAAGCATTAAGATCATGATACAATGCCCTTCCTTTACAGCTGCAGTACTCCAATGCTTGTGCTAAATACAAGGCCACTCTCAGCCTCAATGCCCATTTCATTGGCTGGCTCTCCCCTACCAGATTAGTTCATATCATACAAATAAAAAATCATTGGTCTACATGAACTTTAAGATTTCAAAAATTACATTAAAAAAAATGAGGAAAGAGCAAACTAATAAAATTCAGCTTATTAAACAAAATGTTGAATCAATCCATATCTAACATTCTGTTTACCAATGAATATTTTGCTTTTGTTGAAGAAATGCATGATGGTGTAAACTCACAGTGAAAGAGATGTTTGGAGAGAGTTTCATTGGGCATAAACTCAGCAACAAGCAATCTTTCTTCTCCTTCACAGCAATACCCAACCAAGTTAGCCAACCGCTCATTCCTCAGCAGCCCCACTGCCCTTGCTTCCTCCTAAATAAACGATCCAACCCACAGAACACATCAAACACTAACTTCCACTCACAAACATGCAATGCAAATGTCTTACAATTTGGGCTTGGGTTGACTCAACTCCAAAAGTTAACTCATAAAGTGAGGGTTGCCTCGCATTTATATACAATATATTAGCTATATCACTAGTTGGATTTTCAACAAAATGCAAATGCAAAGGAAAGGAGCACGAACAAGGAACTGTCGAGGATCAGGCCAAGCAGACTTGTTGAAGCGCTTCACAGCAACCAACCTATCATCTTCAGTCCTTCCTTTGTAGACAACATTGGGAGCCTTCTCACCGTGTTCTGAGACTATGTTGTCGGGTGAAAATGATGACGTGGCACTTCTCAGTTGATCCAAGGTGAACTCGGTGAAGCCAACCCAAGAGCCCTTCTTCTCACCCTCGTTCCCATTCTCTGTACCCAGAAACGAGTCCGTGTTAAAAAACAAAACTTTAATTCCAAAACACAATGAAGTAAAACAATAAGCTTTTTTTTTTTTTTTTTTTTGTTGGCCCAGATGGTGTGAATAGTGAGATATGAGTTCACCATTATCGGGTAAGTCATGAAGATTGGATTTGGAGTTGGAGGGGCACCAGCATAGACACAATTTAGAACAACCAGCTCCCATTGATGCAAATTACTGAAGCAATACTACAACACTTATTCTTGTCCTCTCTTTCTCTCTTGGAGTGTTGTTAGGAAAAACAGAAAAGAAGAAGGATAAGGTGGGAGAAAGAATGAAGAGAAAGAGAGAAAGTTGAAGGGAGAAAATATTTGTTCTGTTGGATCCAAAGAACTTGTGTATGGTGGTATCAATATCATTCACCACCTCTCCATCATTTCATTTGCTCTCTCTCTGCTTTTATTTCTTCAGGTTTCTCTGTTGTTATTTGCTTGAGTCAATATTATTTTCATTTTAATAAGTAACAACCGCTGGATGATATATGATTGATATTTGATTCCGTAACATATGGAAAATGTTTTAACGGGAGAATTGATTTCACACTGTAACTGTACTGTTATAATGTTATTGTTTTTTCATTGAACAAGACTGCTTTCACGTGAGAGATGGTCTATAAATTAATAAATGAAAATATATTATTTTCATGTCATTTTTAGGGGGGAAATATAGATTATTTATCAAATGTGTTATGTGTGGATATTTTTTAAAGTTAAATAATCTTAACTAAGGACATCTTGTGATTTTTTTTAAAAAAAGTCATGTTATTTTTTAACTTGAAATTTATATATATAACACAGTTATATCTGTGTTAAATTATACTGACTGAGTATTCTAGTGGTAGAGCCAGCAAACCTTTCAAATTTTAAAGTAATGTTAAATTTTTTTAAGGTAGTGTCAAATTTTATTTTTAATTTTAATTAATTATATAAGTATATATAATTATTAAAAAATTATCTTATTAAATAACTATAAATTTTATTTTTTTTAATGTCATGTTAATCACAGGCCACAACATAGCTCGGCCACTAGAGACAGCAATGAAGTTTTTATATTATGTTGACACGGTATTCTAATGTAGTGATCACGTTTTATTTTCATCTTTTTTATTTTTTAAAAGATTTATAAAACCTTATTTTCATTTATTGTGAGACACATACAGAGGAGGAATGTATTATATGTACGCAGGACTCATAACTCAAAAGTTCTATACATGTTAAAAAATTTATAATTTAATTAATATAAATTTCTCCCTAAATGGTTCCAAATTTTGGAGAATAGTTAAAATTGAATTTAAGATAGATTTTAGTCTCTGTAGATTTTTTCAACGAAATAAAAAATATAAAAAATCCTTTCTTCGTTTTTCCCAATTAAACACTATGTTAACATGTGAGTTGAGTTTGATATTGAAAGAAAAAAAAATCATCAATTAATATGTCGCTAACTTTTTTTCTCGTTTCTTTTTCAATTTTCAAGTTGGCCCAATATCCTTTACAACTTCTTGTGGTAACATCAATAATATCTTATGTTAATCTACCACTCTTGAATGGGCACGTCGTAAGGAATCGCTATCAATTCCCAGACAAATGATATCTCTACCTTGATATATAGGGTCAATGCTCTTGTAAAAGATAAGTCTCAATAACGTGTCCAAGTTATTGTGCTCAAGCTGTAGATATAGTTGCATCTATAATTATGCTGTCCTTTTCACTGTAATACTAAAGTAGTTACTAAACAGACTAATACAAATAAGAGTTTGCTCAACTTGTGTATCTTCAGTTCAACAAATATAATTCCAATTATGAAGAAACACATTATTTTGATTTCCTCAATCATATTTCTTTTTGTTTTTTAATGATAAGGTCCTGTCTGGTTTTCATGACATACTAACTCATTCCAGCTTTGCTTGCTTACATTTAAAGCCTTGATCATTAATATCGGCTATCCTTTTAATTATCGATGGTGTAATCCATGGATTGTCATTATTTTGTCTAGAAAGCAGTATCATGGCGTTCTGTATAAACAACTTCTCCCCCCCTTTCTGTTTGAATTATAATTACTGATCATTTAAATAACACAATTTGAGCAACAATAAAGTGTACGAGTAAGAGTGTACAAGTTTAGATCTGAATAACTTGTGCCCACATGAATTTGGAATTTTGATTAATGTCCTGAAGCATGTATGACCGAAATTAATATATATATATACACATATATATAGAATTTCAAAGCATACAAAGTGACAAATGTTTGGTGTCTCCATTCTTTTACAATTATTAAGAGAGAAGAGCGAGAAAGAATTGTTATATACTATCGTATCATATATGGTCCATGTTTGCAGCTTTATTTGCCTTATTCTCTTCTTCTATAGGATTCTGAAACGAACATGTTTCGTACAAATTAGTTAATTTTTATTTTACATACAACCCAATTGGAATGTTTTTTCCTTTTAATATTTACAATAATGTAAAATGTGAAGAGATGAACATCACATCCCAATCCAGCTATACTGCATACAAATGTTCCACTATACTTGAAAAGTTGACACTTGACACAAAGGGAACCATTATATTTTTTGTTAACACTTCTGTTTAATAATAGAGGTCTATTTGGAGACACGTTGTAGGGTTATGAAAACCTTCGACAAAGGGTATATTTTCTTGATCAATTTTTACAGATAGCTACTTGCTACAACCGGAACTGACTCAGTTGGGCCTATTTGCCATTATTATGAACAGTAAACAAAAATTTTCCGCTATAGTTTCCCATTTACATATTTAAGTTATACAAGAAAAATAAACGTGCAAAAGACATGGAAAGTTGTATTATTAAATTTTATTATTGTTAACATGTGTCATAAGATGTGTCACGGAATGTGTTCTATTTGATCGTGCTAGCATGGATTTAATCAAAATCGGATGATGACAAGGACGTTGTTATCGTCGATTTGGGAAAGTACATGAAGGTGGCAACCATTTTGTAAAGTGTAATGCCTAAGTTAGAATTCAACATAGTAACAATATGTTAATACAGAGAGAGAACATATGAAGAGGAGAGACGATTATACGTGAGAAATTAATAAATATTTCTTGTTTTTAAATATTGTTAGTTTTTAATTAATATTTTTTTTATTTCTTGACATATGTCCTAAATACACGTAAACAAAACTTTTTAAAAGCTTACATAAATATATTAATTTTTATGAATATATTAGGGTTTCAGTTAAAGTAATAATTATGTTCTCTTTACAAGCAAGGAAATAAAAGTGCACAGGGATGGTCATGGCATGGGTAACGATATCTTGGATTTGAGAAATTGACATTGAAAGGGAAAGGGCAGAGGAAATGCCATGTTATTAGTATAGATACAATACAATGGAAAAGGTAAAACAACAGTGAGATAGATAGGAAAGGAAATGAAGAAAGCAATGTGATGTAACGACTAGTGTCTCCAATATCATTCATGCATAACTTCATACAGCAGCGTCCCACGGGAGGATTGGAGAATGCAAATGGAAAAAGGTTTTGAAAGGAAAGGAAAGAAGTAGCAGCAAACGTGAGACATCAGACAAAATAAGCATTTGTTTTATTTTATTATCAAAATATCATTAATTGAAAATGCTCAGTAACACATAAAAAAGCATCGGTGATTTTTTCGGATATTAAAAATAAACAATAACAGAGCAAATACACAATAACAAGTAACACACACATGACAACAAATAGACAAGAAGCACTGTTATTGATTGTTAAATTACATCATCGGATCGGATCAACCTATTGCTAGAATGGTCATTAATTGAATTGTCCACTTCACTTGGATTCCTTAAATGATTATCACTTTCACCATGTCCGCAATAATCTCATACCATTATTAATTTCACTAAGTGCTTATATTAATAGGAATCAAACACGGATACAACAAAGTTTACAATAATGCACGCATAATGTTCAACTGAATGAATTAAACCCTTTTTTCCCTAAGTGCTTACTGAAAACAATTCTAACTTGGCCAATAATCCTGAGTTAAATTTGAATTTTGAGAATCTAACAACATTAAAATTTGATAAGAGTCAATCCAAAATTTTCACAAAATTCAACTGAAGACTAATTTTAGCGTGATTTTCAAAATTGGTAAACTGAAATCAACTACTCATTGATCTGAGTAAAACTATGTTTGATCCGCTTAAGTAGAGTCTTAACTTGTTGACTTAGGGATAGAAAAATATAATTGGAAGAAAAGAATCTACCTAATGATTAGTCATGTTTTCCAACAAATATTAGCTATCAACAAAAGTCAAAGAATACTATACACCAATAACTTGGTTGCAAAAAAAAAATGGAACAGACCAAATTGTTAACAAATAAGTTGGTTTGATTGAAAAATTAATTTTTGAATACGGTTTACTTTGAATGATTTTGATCAATTGAATTTTTCATTTACTTTCCTACTAAAATTCGGCATGTTTTGGAGCAATTTTTCATATGAGAATGTAGGGGTATTCACTAGTACTGGTCATCCATGAACCTGAACTGATCCGAACAGTTTGGGTTGGATCATTTATGTATTTGGGTCAAAACTGAATCGAACTGATCAAAATTGTTCATGTACAAATTGGGTCGTGAGTTTAAATTTATAGATCCGTTGATCCGATCCGTGAACATGTGATAAAAAATAAATTTTATTATTTATATATATATATATATATTAAAATTTAAAAACTAAAAAAATAATTCGACAATAAAAAATGTGTCGTACTATAAATGTGTGGGCCGAATGAAGACCAACCCATAATCATCTCATTTTTGCTGTGAAGGTGTGGACCGTATAGTACTGTAAATGTGGGCTTAGCTGTTTAGGTTTCATTTTCTTATATGCTTATCTGTTCTCTCTTATCTCATTTCATCTCCGCGCTTCTGTTCTCTCTCATCTCATCTTCTTCGCTACACTTCTGCACCAGCTCCTTCTTGGTTCTCTCTTATCTCATATCATCTCCGTGCTTTTGTTCTCTCTCATCTCATCTTCTTCGTTGCACTTCTACACCAGCTCCTTCTCTGTTCTCCCTTATCTCAAATTGATCAAGCATCAGGTTTTCCTCTGTGCTTTCTTTTTCTTTTCCAACAAAGCATTTTTTACATTTTGTAAGTTAAGACTAACACATTAAGTTTCACTTGTGTTGAGAATAATAACATGTAATATATATGTAAACATGAAAGGGTACTCAAGTATTTTGAATATATTGTAGTTGCTCCCGATATACGTATATATATCACAATGCTTGACACAAATTGTATTATATCAAACTCGTATAAAAACTTTCAATAACCATAATGTACGAGGAGATAGTCAATTAACATACATGTCTTATAACAACTTTCGACAACTTTCAAATTGTGTTTGATTTGGCTTTAAATACAACTAATATTGGGTCTGCAAGTGTTGAAATTGCAAGTGCTAGAACTTCTTAATGTATTACTTTTAGGTATATTGTTATTTGTTTCACCTTTTTTTCATATTTTGTTTAACATGTTTATAATATTAATGAATCATATTTTGTTCATTTGTTTATTTCAACAAATTTGGTTATAACAAAACTTAGTTTATAAGAAATAGTTGCGATTCAGACTAATAAATCTTGTTCAAGAATCTTTTGTTTTAATTTATATTATAAATCTATTTTAGAATATTATGTTGACAGTATTAACTTAATCAATTTCACTACTTTCATACATTTGATAATTTGTGTTAATTGTATTGGATATTTGAAAGAATCATAATATAAAATAATAGTTATAAGAAAAAAATTTAAATGGGTAACCCATTGGTCCGAACCGAACTAAATCGTAAAAAATTGAAATGGGTAACCTGTTAGTTCAAACCGAACCAAACCGTTCATGAATGAGTTGAATTAGGTTAGGTTTAAAAAAAATCCTAAAAATCGAACCGAACTAAACCGATCAAATTTGATTAGATTGGGTCATAAATTTGACCAAAATCGATCCGAACTGACCTGCGAACATCCTTATGAGAATGTGGTTTGGTGGATGATGTGGATATTAGAAAATAGGGAGTGCATTTATTTTACGAAAAAATAATGTTGGAAATGTGTTCAAAGCAATGAAAGTTTTGTTGAGACTTGAAATACTAAAACCTAAATTTTGAAAAAGATCAAGAACTAAAAATTTAATTTGTTCAGATTTAGCAAGTTCTTTTTCTTAAATATTTTCTTGTTACGCACGTTCATTAGTGTGTTTAAAAACTCGTTGAAGATTGAGATATTACGTTTTGGATGTGAATATAACTAACTATAACTACCTACCATACCATCTTCAGGCACAGCAACTTCGAAAAAATATAGGTCAAAGACAAACACAAAGAAAGAACCAAATCCGTCTAGATTACTCCCTCAAAGCACATTTCATGGTCGACTAAAAAAATGCAACCATAGTCGAAAACAACTATGCCGATTGAAAATCAACTCTAAGGCATGGTATAATGTCGATGACCTAAATACCCAAAGTCACTAGAAAGCATCAACTTGCTTCAGTTTCAACTTTTAAGCCACTGTCTGTGGAGCTCGTTAAGTTTGTTGAGCTTTCTAATGCTTTTAGTACATTTGGTATGTACCTCCAACAGCGCTTGTGAACTCCACTAATCTTTTTGGGAGCATCTGCTAATGGCAAGCCTGCAATAAGTTGTATGATATCAAATCAAGCCAGTTTGTTAAGTGAATTATAATTAGGGTAAATATCAATTTTAGTCCCTCAAAGTGAGGCAATGACAAAATGGCTCCTAAATGATGAAATTTTCAAATTTAGTCCTTAAATATGAAAAAGTGCGATATATTAATCATGCAGGCAATTTAATGACAAATTGACACCTAAACTTTGTAACTTGGTATCAAATTAGTTCTTGAAAAATATAACTTATTGTCAAATTGGTCTTTGAATATTATTATAATTTGGTGATAAAATAATCTCATAAATTTAACAGCAAGATGAATTGTCACACTTTTTACACATTCGAAAACTAATATTAAATTTTCTATCTTTCAAGAATCAAATTGTCGTCACCTTGCACTTTCAGAATCAAAATGGATATTTACCCTTATAATTATATGGTCATCAAGGAAAATTCATATGTAATAATTCAGAAAGGCATTCTTAGCCCAGCCTATACACTAATATCATTGACGAATGAATGAATGATTCTCACTGCCTTCAACAAACAGAATTACCAAAATTCAGAAAAAAAAATAAAATTATAATGCAGCTTATGCCACTAACTAACCGTTTTTAAAAGCAATCCCCCATGCTTTTCCATGTCTTCCATCCTGCAATAAAAAAAAGTAACAATGAGACTCTACAATTCATTCATAGTGAAATAAGCGTTGAAGATTGAAAGAGAAGCACCACCTTGTAGAGATTGATTTTAGTGATTTCGTAAGAAACCTCCTTCCAGTGAGTCTTGGCCATGTGGTAGCCGATTCCCCAGTTAGGTAAGAACTGAGCCACCTCGAACAAATTCTTCTTCTTCCTTCGCTTTGATTTCTTAAGGTTCTCAGCAAAAGAAACGGCAGAAGAAGACGACGAAGAAGAGCTAAGGGCTCTGATGAAGTTGAGCGAACATCTTAATAAGGGGGAGTTTCGAACAGATTCAACTCTGCTACTCAATGCACTTGCCATTGCTTTTCTGTTAAAATCACGAAGGGGAAACACAATTCGTAAGATTTCTACAACAATCTTAAAATTCATATACAGGCATATAAACTCTTACACATGCGTATAACATAGCATAAAAAGAGAAAGAAGAGCCTTTATAACACATCTCAAATACTTAATTAAGCTTAAATTCATAGAATCATAATCATTCATAAGCATGAGAAACCGAACCGGAACAATAGCTCGCACAAGAAGAGAAACAAGCTGCAAAGGAACAAAAGAAAACTGGTTTAAAACAGAGGGGAGCTCGCGGACGCGGCAGAGAGGAGCTCTGGTCGCGGTGGGTTGCGAGACGTTGAAGATGCAGTCACAGAAAATGGTGTGTTTCTTGGTTCTCTCAGGGTTAGGGTTAGCGAGCACTTGGCTTTTGGGCTTTGTTTGCGGGCTCAACTTGGCAGAAGCCCAAAGTAAGAAAAAAAATCATAAATAAACCATTAATTTAGTCTTTATCACCCTCTTTTCTAATTAGCCTTTAAATTAATGAAAGTAATTATTAAAGTATTAAATATTCAACAATTTAATTCCTGGGTTAATATATTTATTAATATTGAGAAAGTATTCGAAGAATTTTTCAATACTTGAGTGACTATTTAATATGATTTCTAATACTTTAATAACTAGTTCTATAATTCTATTAGTTTAAAGAGTACTTTCTTTTTACTCATATATAAGTAAAAATAAATAATATTATATTTATTAAGAAATTTATTTGACAAAATTTAATTTTACTAATCTCGAGTAAAAAAATAAAATTATTCCTAAAATATCTTTCATTGTAACTTGTTATGATTAATAAAAAAGAGTCATTAAAAATAGAGTTACATTTAAATGAAGGATGCTTTAGGAATGATATAATTAGATAGGAGTGAAATTAATTAGATTTACTCATATTGAAGTCCAATATACAGGATAATTTATTTGCTTATATATGAGTCTAGAGGGTATATTTAAGAGAGGAAGTAATACTAACACTTCATGAACCAAATTGATGGTTTATGAAATAAAAAATTTACCTGCCTAGCAAAATTGAAAAAACTCTATGATTCTACCAAGTTTATAATTTTGCATGATAATCCTACCGAATTTACTCATTTATGATTCTAAGCACACACAAACTTACCCTACAATTATAAAAGCATAGAATCATGCAATACTATGAGTTAGCAACGACTTTGACTGACATACTTCAATGCCTCAGGATTCTTCACTTTGTTAAGATATGGAGAGAGTCATTATACATAGCTTTCTCCTTATATATACAATGAAATTGTTTCTAAATTTGAACTTATGATAATCAATCTCTAAGACAATTTTATCGTTCTGCTAAGATTTGCTTTCAATAATTATGAAGAAACAAATATTAAAAATCTTAGGTTATGTTTAGATTGAAAATTTTAATATTTCAAAATATTTGAAATATATGAATTCCTTTGAATTAAGTTTTCTTCAATTTTATCATAAAATATTTGCACGACCTATTATGGGTCGTCGATATGAGCCGACCTTTTTTCATTACTTTTACGACATAAGCATTGGATTAACCTTGGAACATTGGTTAATGAAGAGTTTAGTTTTTTAAAGGAAAACACGAATGCATGAATGTGTCAAAAAATAATTAAACAATTGTGCTTTACAAAAAATTACAAAAATATCCAGAGGAAAAAAAAACTCTAAATGGAATCCACAAAGATTATAAGGAACGCCGCATTAATTCTTTCAAATTTTTATTACTAGATTAATCTTTTAAATGTTTTAATTATTATCATTTTACATTTTTTTAAAATACTACTACATTAATTTCTTAAATATTTATAACATTTATATTTATATTAGCATTGCCTGCCTTTAATAACGGAAAAACAAAACTTACTCATTGTATGAGCTACAAACCATTTACAAGATATGTTGGGTAAAGGAAAAGCAAAAATGTTTTGTCATCCTTACAATAATTATATTAATAATTTTATGAATCAGTCAATAATCTATAAAAGTTTACCTATTATATACTAATATTTTACGCAGATCACAATATTATTTAATTAATCATGTTGAAAATGTAGATATAGTTGCTTTCATTCTGTAGGTTGCGCTGGTTACAACTAGTTAGTATAAATGACTTCAGTTAAAAGTGAGTTAAATAAAAAGAATTTACGCCTAAAATCTTCTGCTCAAAAATACTTTATAACAGAATGAAAAACTTTCAACCAAACGTAAAAGCTATATTTTTCACTTTTAAATCAAACAAAGCCTAATCATGTTTAATAAATATCCAAAGATGTCTTTCTTTCTTGAAAATCATGTTTCAGTGCTCCAGTTTTTGCCGATAAATAAAAGATAAAAAGCACTCCAGTCTTGATCTTGGGGAAAGCTCTCAAGGCCAAGCCAAACATGCTATAACCCTACCAAACAAAATGTTATTTCACCAATGAAAACACCAAATCCAACAATGTAAATGATACATGTAAAATCTCCCCACTCATGCACGTGGACTTCATATTTGGAACTCATCAGAAATGCTACCGTGCAAAGTTACTCTTCATCAGCAGATTTGATTGAATAATTAACTACAACTTCTTTTTCACTTTGTCAATGCCGAATGTTGACGTGAAAAACAAACTTCTATAGAACAATTAACTACATGTCATAAAAAGAATAAGAAAAAAAGATCAACATAGTCATCAATTAGGCATACCTGAAAATCTAAGGATAATCACTTCTACCTCAAGATATCGATATAAAAACTAAAGCTTCTGATTAAGTGCCTTGGAAGATTAGGAAAGGTGACAAACATGAACAACAGAGTTAGGTCCCAAACTCACTCTGATCAAGATTCAGATAAAAGGATATTCAAGATGATTCTTTAAGTTGTATTACAACAATTTAAAAAATTATTTGCCAGTTCAAAATTTAGAGAAGATCCAAATAGTGTTCTTACCATCAAGGGAAGAGACACAAGCCTCATCATCTTCCATGTCTTGCTTGATGTGGCAATGTTTTCTCAGTTATCTTACAAATGTAACAAGTTAAGCGAAATAAACCCAAAACTGAGATGAGAAAGACAGAATCACAAGGCAAGGCTACTAGATTCTGCTTCAAGATATTTACAAATCCTCTCCATAACCTCTCTACCCTTGACACTATTCTGAAGGAACTTTTCAGCACATCGCTGCTCCACCTTTTCAGCCATGGATGCCAGAGCCGACAACGGCCTAATCCGGATGCGAGTCTCCTGCTGGCAAATTGTCCACCCGGTCGGGTTATCCGGGTGAGGATCATATCGGATCTTCTCTTCCACTTCAATGAACTTCTGGAGGCTGATATTCCGGGAGGTTAGTTGCATGGAGCGTGACCGCGCATCCACCACAGTGGATTCCACACAGTGGCAAATATCCTGACCAACAATCTTGCGGACAAACCACGGTCCAGGACAATGGATCGTGATAGCACGGGTCGTGTAAAGCTTCCCTGATGAAGGATCAAGGCTGTGGTTTAATGTGTCAACATCAAGAATATGGGATAATATACGTTTGTTCTCTTGGTCAGCAAACTTGCGCCAAGATGCACAAGTCACACGTTCCCAAGGGTGCTTGTAGACGTGTTCCTGTGTATATGCTTTCACCATTATTCTATTTCTTCACTCAATTAAGTCAACACGCCACACCAAAGTTCTGATTTAGGGTTTAGCCGCTAATAAAGGAGGAATTTCACTCGAGCAATTGAATCTGACAGGGGAAATGAATAATTCATCAAGCTTGTTCAATTCAGAAGTTAATAAATTAAAAATAATAGTTTACGAATTAGATACAGACAATAAAATTGTCGAGAGGTAGATCCTAAAGAAACGTAACTATGCTTAGAAAACAGCTACCTTATAGAAATCGAATTCAAAGAATCAATCGACAATGCACTGATAATAGATATGAGCCATATAAGAAGGAGAAAAAATGGGAGCGTACCGAATGCAAAAACGAAGAATGTTGCAGAGAATCGAGGGTTCAACAATACAAAGATAGGATGAAAGATTAAAAGGAGTGTGAAGTTGCCCTAATCGGAGTGCCCACTGGTATCTCCGCTCACAGATTTCGCGTTTCGGCCAAAGTTCTATTACGCCGTTCAGCGAGACCCGAAAGCTTTCCCCAATTGGGCTGGGCCAAGTCTTTGTTATTGACCCAAAGACAACTTTGGGCTGAACAGCATCATTGTAGCCCGGTGCCACCCATATTATGGGGATATGGTTATGATTTTTTTTACCATACCCGCTGCTGTAGCATTATACACATTATTATTACTCATAGTCAAAATTCTAATACACTCATTGTAAATAGTACATTTTCAAAAATATTCTTCACGTTATTGCAGACTTATTGACTAATCCGTATAATTCATATGGATTAGACAATCCATAAGAATCTTACGGCCCATAAGTTAAAATATATTTTATAAAATAATTTAAAATAATAACGCATGCAAGTCTCAAACTTACAATTTTCGATGTCCCAATCAACTAAGTTAATAGGTCAATTATATTAAAAATTAATTAATGTTACTATATATAACACTGAATTTTTTAATGTATATTTAATACACATAAGTTTACATAATATATTTTGTAACAATTAATTTTCATCTAATAATTAAAGTATTTTTTATATAAAAAACATAATTTTAAATAAAAATTTATGAGTTTAATAAAAGGTATTAGACTAATAAATATAGATATAATTTTTTTTAACTTGTAAATACAAATATAATTTTTATTAAACATGTAAATTTTTATTAAACCTATGATTTTTATTTAAATATATGATTTTTATATGTAAAAAATATTTTAATTATTAGATCAAAATTAATTATTACAAAATTTATTATGTAAACTTATATGTGTATTAAATATACATTAAAAAATTTAGTATTTTATGTAGTAACATTAATTATTTTTTAACATAATTGGCCTATAAACTTTGTTGGTTGAAACGTCATGTTAATAATGCAAAGATAACATGTTTAAGAGTTATATGTATCATTATTTTAAATTATTTAATAAAATATATTTTAACTTAGTTATTATAACGAAGGATATTAAGAATTAAGATAATGCATAAAAAATTTAAAAAACACACGGAAACTACAAATGATGGACTGGGTAATATTTGAAATTTCACTTTTTTATAATAAAAAAATCACTATTTTGAACGCCATATTCGTATAGCACAAAGTAACTTATAATAGAGAAGCTATCTTAAAACTCTTCAAACCAATATTCCAAGAATTGTTTTTTACCAAGGCACAGAATTGAGTATATGAGATTGGACTTGCGTACAATTTGTTTAATTTGCAAATCAGGTAGGTTAGAAACTTAGAATCACTTAAAATGTTGGTCTTTTTTGTAAACATGGACTTACAATTAAATAAAATGACATTTTGGCTCTCTCCTCTCCTCTCCCTCTCTTAAACAAAACTAAGGACACCTATACTTGATACTTCCTTATCTTCCATTAAAATTGCTCCCATGTGCTGCGATATCTCATCTTCCCTTCTTTTCTTTAAATTAAACACATTATAAAGGCTGAAATTTAAACTTGAGATGATTGGTGAAGTAGTTAAAGTAGCCCCTTACTGACTATTATGTACGTTCAACTGATAGTTTTTTCTTAATATTTTTATTTCTTTTAACTTAAATAATAATAATAATAATAATAATAATAATAATAATAATTTTCTTTCAAGTTCTTCCAGAAAATCGTTTCGTCATTGGAAAATCATACAATTTCGTTTTCTTAAAAATGATTTTGTGAAGAACTAAAGATGAGCTAACAGAGAGAGAATCTCTGAATATATATATTTTAGGGCCTGGTTGTTAATATCCACAGAAATCCAGAAAGCATCTAGCCATATGAAGGGAGGTGATAACCCGCTTTGGAATCATAATCTCACTATCATATACAATAGAATAAATTAAAGAATATATTATATCATAAGACATTAGAAGGAATAGGAATTGAAACCACCAACTAGCTAGGTTGAAGCATTCCTCTACTCCTTCCTACACCTTTTTTTGTAGATCAATTGTAGTTGGTGGGTGATGTTATCAAGGATTTGATCCAACGGAAGACCACCTAACTTCTCTACCCAAATCACGATTCCACATTATTTTGTATGTCGTCATCAGTGAACTACAAAAGGAATTTTGATGAATTAGTGACTTGTTCTATACGTATGGGTTCCTTGGGTAAACATATCTTTCTCTTTAAGTTCACAGTTTCGTGTAGAAGATATGCAAAATCAATAGGGTATTGTCAATTCATTGTTAAAGGAGGCATAATCATTCTGTCGTCCACTTGTCTACCCTTTGATATGTTTTAACCATAGACTTGGTTCTAATTTATATGCCATCTTTATATTTCAACATCTTTTATGTTGGCATAAAGCCTACACTTTTGACAAAGAAGCCATCACTAATTCAGTATCATCCACCTAGTTGATCCTCAACATATTAGTTTTCTGATAAATTTTGAATTTTTTTAAGAACATTACTCTCCATTACCAAATGGCTCCTCCAGATTATTTAATGATTTTTGGTAGTATATACGACCCACTTGTAAATTCGCATCCGTGCAGTGGCTTCCCGCACATTAAATTACAACTATAGAACATTAATATTGAACATGTGAAACTCCATTAATAGCTTTCCTTGTCCTTTGCTAGAAACAGCAGTCCTATTTAATTTTTCTAGTTGTAGTTCAACATGCATATACCAATATAAACAACGGGATTGGTGATTAAAATATCAAATATCTATCTTTATAAGTTTTATGATGATGATGCAGAAAATTAGCATTCAAATATAACCAAGTAACCATTCGATGAGCTTAATTAATCAAGATCATCAAACTAAAAAAGACAATAAAATCTTGAATTAATTATCATGTATGATTACCAATGAAGCCTATAAATACAAAACAGCAGGTCTACGTCTAACGCCAAAACTGATTGTAGCAAATAATATATGCAAGTACCTAGATCTCATCAATAGAAAGTCAATTTGATAAGTGCAATACACACAGCAAATCTATACTTGGAAGGTTATATATGATTTATTGAGATAACTATAATTAAGATTTCTTTGGAGCGTGACGAAGGGTGAGTGAAATGTCCTGTTCTATTAATTAAAGAAAGAAAGGAGCCCAATAAAAGAATGGATTGGTGAATGACAAGGTGAGAAGGTGACAACATCAAGCAATAGCACAGGTTGCACGTTCACGTTCTCCTTAGAATAAGGGGGCTCCCATGTGACTACCGTACGGCCAAATTCATTTTGTCATTTTGTTTGTCACTATTTTTTATTATTACTGGATGAGTTTTGTTTGCTGATGTCTCACACGTGTGACCATTCATTCATATGCTTTTTGAGTTTATGTTATGCAAATCAAGTCGCCTCCCCTTTTAGAAAAAATGAGCACTTACATATAATATAATCAATGTATTATTCTTAGGAGTTCAATCTTTTCTCTTTGGTGAAGTTCTTAGGAGTTTAACCACTATTTAAGTTAATCTTAATTAACACATTTTTATCCATAGTTTTCATCCTTTGAAAGGAATCTTGTTCAATAGATAGTTAGATGTTAAAAGTAGACATTCAATAATCTTTTTTAATCAAACGATATACATAGTTATATGAAGACAATTATCATATTTTAATGGAGTGATAATGTAATACTATTAAATATGAATCTCTTGGCGCTTTGATCATCTCATCACTCTCCACACTCTACTCATAATTCATTTTTTTTTCTTGATCTGTTATACAATTTTGGGTTTTAAGAAACGGCGTAAGTTAATATAAGAAAATAAATGCCAGTATAATATAGCATTTTCATTTTACCTTTCTCATGTCTCTTAATTAGAAGTAGCAACAAATCACGATAAAAGTTGGAATTCAAGTTTTTCTTTTGGATGCAGATGGGCGCATATCATTTCAATAAGAAGAACATGAGTACACTCGGATGGATGATCAAAATATATATTGTGGATAAGCATAGAATTCAGATGCCATTTCAAGAAAATAACTGACTTGATTCGCTTAATTAATTAACTCACTAAAGGGTTGTTAATAAAGAGTTGCTAATGAGACAAATTTATTTTTTCAAGTAGTCAAAATGAGCCCAAGTTCTGAAGTTACTCGAATGGAGTGAATCAAACACAAAGCAACATTACTGTAGCCTTCTTCAAGTTATAATTTAATACAATATTGTATATTTTAATTCTCAATAATATTATATATATATATATATATATATATATATAGAAATATTGATTCACATTATTGATATATTTTAATATTTCATTTTATATTTCAAAGTATTTCATTCTAATAAGGTATTGGACACAACTTGTTGCAATAATAATGTTGACACTTGAATTATTTATATTATATAAGGAACTTCACAACATGTACTCTACACAATAAAAGAAATCATTTTCTTCCAACATTATTTTTCCGTTAGCACCTGCCTACAAACACTGACACTAGAAGCATATTCCCTCACCCACTGTGAGATTTGATAGGCACAAAATCACTTTAAGGATCCTAGGAAAAATATTATACGACACAAATATTCCAGTTAATTTAACATTAAGCATAATCATTAAATGAACAGTTACTAAAAAACTATAACTAATTCAATTTAAGATTTCCACTAAATATGATGCAATAAAATTTCCTCTTTTTTTCCAAATCACTAATTAAAGATGCCCTACTACACCCATACAAACAAGACATAACAACACCAAATCCAAGCAAATACACTCAAAACTAACACGTTCAAAACTAACAAATTAACAATCTTACAAATCTTTTTTTAAAAAAATCAATTAATCCAAGCATGCAGTCAGACCCTAACTTGCTAATTTATGTTTTGGGTCTGGTTGTTTTATTCTCGTAAACGCTCCCATGACTAACACAAAAGAAGCCAACAATAGTGTACTGCACAGAAGAAACAAAAGTAAATCCACATAGAAAGAGTCAGAGAAAAATGTTTCTTGCATAATTTTAAGTAGTCTATAACTCAAAAAAACAAATGAGAGATGAAAAATAAGTGATTAATTTAATTGATGATATAATCTGATAAAAAATAAAAAAAAAGTGATTAATTGAAAATTTGAATTTTTTTAATTGTGAAAATACAGTGACGGGAAGCTATAAATAAAAGACGAATAGAAAGGAAGTTGGATCAAAACAAAGCAAGTGTCTCTCTCTTTCTTCAGGGTCAATGGCGGAGGAGCTGAACCTGAATAACCTTAAGGCAGTGAAAGTGTTAGGCAAAGGAGGCATGGGCACCGTGTTCCTCGTCCAACTACACAACTCATCCCACGTGGCACTGAAAGTCGTAGACAAATCATCCTCCCTCCACGACGCTCCTCGACGCGCTCGCTGGGAAATCAACGTCCTCTCTTGCTTATCGCACCCCTTCCTCCCTTCCTTACTGGGCTCATTCGAGTCCGAAGACTTAATGGGCTGGGCCGTACCTTACTGCCCCGGTGGCGACCTCAACTTCCTCCGCTACCGCCAAACCGATCAAGTCTTCTCCCCCGCCGTTATACGTTTCTACGTGGCCGAGATCCTCTGCGCGCTGGAACACCTCCATTCCATGGCCATCGCCTACCGCGACCTCAAACCCGAAAACGTCCTCGTCCAGCAATCCGGACACGTCACCCTCACCGACTTCGACCTCTCCCGAACCCTCTCTCCTAAAATAAACATCCTAAACAACAACAACAACAACAACAACAACGTTATTCTTCCCCGCAAACACCGCCGCTGGGTCCCACTCCACGCTAAAAAGAAAAACCCCAAGCCCGCCCGAGTCAGCCCGGTGAACCGACGCAAACTGAGTTTCGAACGATCCAACTCGTTTGTCGGCACTGAGGAGTACATCGCGCCGGAGGTCCTCCGCGGCGAGGGGCACGAGTTCGCCGTGGACTGGTGGGCCCTGGGGGTTCTGACGTACGAGATGCTCTACGGAACGACGCCGTTCAAGGGGAAGAACCGCAAGGAGACGTTTCACAACGTGCTGTTTAAGGGGCCGCAGTTTGTGGGGAAGAAAACGGCGTTGACGGACCTCATCATGGGGTTGCTCCAAAAGGACCCCACCAAGCGTTTGGGTTACGTTCGAGGCGCTAGTGAGATCAAGGAGCATGAGTTCTTCAAAGGGGTTAAGTGGGACCTACTAACGGAGGTTCTGCGCCCGCCGTTTATTCCGTCAAGAGACGACGACGACGCAACAATGACCAAGTCTTTCGCTGCTGCTGGACTTGACATAAGGGGATACTTCCAGAGCTTGAAATCCCCGCCATCTTTGTCCCCTTCGCCGTTACCGTCACCGTCACCGTCCTTTGAGTCTCAGAAGAATGTTCCTTTCTGACGCACGCACGTGAGCCTTGCACCTACGTACGGTTGCACCATCAGGACTCAGTTATTCATTATTCTTTTTAACTCTTGAAATCTCTGTCTACATGGGGTGAAGGAACGGCGTTAGTGAGAAAATATTGGTATGTATAGTTAAAAACTACAGATAGAATTGTACAATACGGTTGTTTATACCTGAAATCTTTTTTGTGTGTTTCACATATACACTACACCAACTCCGGTCTCCATTTTTTTTTTGTATAAAGAAAATTCTACTATAATATGTTAATACTGATAGTGTCTTCAAGTATTGTCTTTTCACATGTTTGCTCATTGTTGTTGGATGGAGTGGTGGTCGATCGGTAAATTATATTTTTTTTGAGGGAGATGATCGTATGGTAAGCTTTTGAATCACTGCATACTTGATTATTAATAGTAACATGTAAAAGGTACAAAAACATTAAAAATGTGTTAGCAACCATTTTTCCCCCTAACATCTCAATTTTAAAACATCTAATCTCAATGGTATTCCATTTTTTTATATTATAACTGTATTTTGTTTCTTTTCTTACTCTTTCACTATATATATATATATATATATTACTTTAGATGTCCAAAAATCATTGTTGAAAAAAAATCTAGGATGAGAGGTTATTTAAACATTGAATTCTTTGAAAAATACAGGCATCATATTCCTTTTCTTTTCCTAAAGGAAAAAGGATCCGAATATATAAGGTATATAAACAGTATGCTAATTAATTCTTTTTTTAAGTGTTCAACATTATAACATTTTGGAGTGTTGCTATATTTCTACTATATGATCAATGGATCAATCTTGTTCAAACATTACAAGCTAATTATTATATGGACGAAAAAAAACTTTCTCAAGAAAATTAAAAGAATTTCTGATGCAATCTTCAAGGTGCATTGTGTGCGAATTATTAGAAATCTCAAGTGTTGAAAAATGTCATCTTTTGTTGTATTCAGTTTGATCAGTAAGGTACAATGTGTTGTGGGGTTTTTGATATCCGTTGGCTTATTAATGAATTGTTAATTACATGAGTTGGGAAAGTACTAAAGGCATCTCTCTTTTGGGAAGAAAGGCTTTCGTAGGACCAGTTATTCTGATATTAAGTGGCACCATCTTATTCAAACAGAAATTATCGGTATAATTAACAACACTGTTTATCCCGTGAAGAGTGGCGATTTCTAATCAAATAAAGTCCTTACACATAATAATGAGCTACTGAAGTTGTACTTCTTCAACACGTGCTCAAGCTTGTTCTCCTCTCGTACTGCAATCCTCTTACTTTACGGTTTTCTGTCTAAGCTATGGAGAAATAAATGTGCAAGCTAGTATTGTCATATATAGTTTCCAAACGTATGGTGTAGATAACTCCCCAAATTAACCTTTTTCTTATCTTTTGATAGTAATAATTTAGCGGTTTTATTTCATACAAATATGTAAAATGGAAGGCACATGAATTTTATAATTGGATGATTAATAACAATAATAAAAAAATAATAATTAAAAATTAAAGAATGAAAACAAAGATAAAATAATGTACGTTAATTGTGCATCGTGTTTTATGAAAATTTTCATACTAACTAGCATTTATTTATTTATTAATTAACACATGCAATTTGTCCTGGCCTGGTGTCATCTTCATTCCTCAGGGATAGATTGGAATCGCTGTAATAATTATAAATTTCCCGGGTAGAAACTGAAAACAAAGTAAACAATAAACAAAGAGCAAGATAACTAATGACAAATTTACACCAACCCATGTATTGCGGATATGTCCTGTAGCCATTTGTGGCTTATGTTACCTTTACTTGGGCTGTTTTATTTTCTTTTGCAAATCTAGGTCAATTATATTTTTTTACTGGAGTGTTGCTTTGACATCTTATGACTTTGGCAATGGCCTTTAAATTTTTTTTTTTAAAATACAAATGCCTTTTATTCAATATCATTCTTTTGTTTAAAAACAACAACAACAACTAATGACAAATTTACACATTCTTGAAATTTGTACTCCTAGCTAGGCATGTACTCAAGGTGCGAAGTTCCACCTTATGCTATGTATCGTGTGGAGTTAAACTTAAAGTTGGAGAAAAATAAAAGAATTAACCAATAGTTTTATTTACAGCTTACCCTTGCGGCTTTGATGATAACGTAATTATGGTCCGGTTCTGTATTGTTGGCAAATTTAATTAAGTTTGGATAAACTCCACCATAACTATTTATATGAAAAAAATAAGAAATTAATAAATACTTTTTCATAAATTAAAATTAATATATGCATAAGCTTTCTTTTTATACAACAAAAATAAGATAATTTTAACTTATACATAAATTAATTTCAACTTATGAAACAAATTTATTGTATTTTCCATTCTTATAAACTCAAACTTTTGCTTGTTTCTATATCATAAAAATTAATTTTCACACTCTTCAATATAAGAATTCATCTCAATTACATTCCACAATTTAAATTTAATTTTATATAACTTTAAATAAAATAATTAATCAAAAGTTATTGAAAAAATAGTTTGACATTTTTATTTTTTAATCAAGATCTATGGTTCATTTCCTAATTTAGAAATGAAGTCAAATCATTTTATTTTAAAATAAGTCGATTCAATAAAATAAATTAATTGAGTGTCAAATAAAAGTACTTAAGATATATTCTTATTTAAAAAATGGTTAAGAAACTTTACAAAACATTCACCCAAAGAATGACTGCTTGAAAATTTTTATTTGTGGAAACATTTGATAAAAATTGTCCAATCAATATTTTACAAAAAAAAAAAAGAGATTTCCGTGAGATTCTTGTACATATTTGATTCTCAATACCAAAAAGAAATTTGCGATGGTGAGTAATTCCTGGCTTGGTGGCAAATGCTAGTGTTACTTCACTCAACTGTGGATTGTGCGGAGAATCGATCTGGTGCTCAGTTGAAAAGGGACCAAGATTAGGAATAGGTATCCCTAGTAGCTAGCACTAACGTGAACTAGCATTCCTTGTGTCGGCCAACTTTTGGCTTGATATTAGGTACGAAGTTGGTTAGAAAAGAGACCACTTCTCACTTGTCAGGACCTATATGTATACCCTTTTGTCTTCTACCTCTGTCTGACTCCATCAAGTTTAAGGTAGTTTTCACTTTGTTCGCTGATGCACTTTCATAACCCAAACACTTATTGGGTTTCCATGTGTTTGGATAGCTACTAGCAATTAGCAAGTAACAAGTGGTGACTATTGAAATATGCTTGCGGTGGCCCTCAACAACAAAAAGCTACATGCATGAGATGACTTTGTTTCCACCTCGTAGCCATGCCAGCTTTGAAGGTCTTCTCTTGTATTGTCCCTGATCTGACTCCTTATGTCTTCATATGTACACCAGTAAAGTGAGTGTGTACTCGTATCATAATAAGATTACATAATTGAAAGGGAAAGTTGCCGAAAGCTGTTGATATAATAATAACTAGGAAGAATTTAGTCCAAGCTTTTTAGAAGAAATTAGATTGCCTTTAACTTTGGATGTGAAAAGTAACCGGAAAGCCTGTATATATGTTGAATGGAAAAGTGTGCACAATTCATTTTGCACCCGATAATAAACTCTAAATGAAATGATTAAAAAAAGGGTTGAAGGGAGAAGGATTACGTGAGTTTTAATCTTTCACTAACATTCATTCTAACAAAGATTAAAGACCAATATTGGTTGATAAAGAAAATAATAAATAAACTATTGTTGAAATGGAAAACAAATCAAAGTACTTTTTTGGACTCATATAAAAAAATTAATTTTATACTAATTAAGAAAATTAGTTTATATCATTTAATTTTGCTAATCTCAAATAAAAAATTAAATTATTTCTAAAATGTATTTTATTGAAATTTATTATCATAAATAAAAAATAATTGAAAATAAAATTAAAATTAAATAAAAATATTTTAAAAATAATAACAATAAATAAGTTAATATTAATTTAATTATTTTATATTTAAATCTAACATATAAATTTTTTTTTTACTTGAGTTAAGAAAAAATATCATTCTTCTGCATAAAAGTGTACCTTAATCCATTAAAAGCACGCCCGAATCCTATCATGATATAATACTTTTCTGACCACGTGACTTGGCAGTTGGCACTTGGCATTACAAGTTAGAACTTGGTTCTTGTAAATAATTCGGAGGCATCTTTTTCACCAATGAAGCATTTTTTTTATCAGTACCAATGAAGACATGAAGCATCTAAGTCACCCTCTAAGGATATTGATTTGTTCACTAAAAAAAATTATTTACTGACGAAATATAATGTTAGTGGTTAGATATATACTTTTTGTTGGTATGAACTTTATTTAATGAAAAGAGAAATGCGATATAATATAAGACAAAATTCGACGAAATTTGTTACACTATTATCTCAGCATGATTTCTGCCAAATATTTTTTTCTTAATTTATTGATGAACCATTAAAACTTAAACACTTGAATTCATCATTTATTTAACGACAGTTTGATAAAATTAAATTATAATAATATAAACATGGAGTATAAGCTAACAATATAAATTAATGATGTATATCAATTTCCTATATTAATAGAAGTAAACCTAACAAGTAGTTTTTATTCCGTCTGTGTATGATTTCTTTTGTAGCAGTTGTGCACCATTTATCATGAATATTATTTGCTCAAAAGTTATGAGGAAAATAATGTTTTTTTTTTGTCAACAGAAATAATGATTAACTAGATTAAATGTTGTCCCACAATTAGCATGGTTCATGTTTTGAATCTTGACAGCTCATCAATCGTATAATATTTAGGCCCAGATCGATATATGATATATCCTTATGACTAAACCTCGGGTCCAACTTCATACATCATATACTTTTTTACTACACCATTAGTAGAATAGTACATTTTCGCTCATACCCCTTGTGCATTAGGTTAATTAATTTAAATAAAAGTGAAACCACGCCATTCCTCTGCACTGTGCTGCTCCGCTCCCACACTGCACCTTCTTCTGCTTTCGTTCTCGCGAACTCCTGCACCATCGCTTTCATTCTATGGCGTGGGTGGTGGTTGTGTTCTCCGTTTGGTGGCGGCATTGGTGAGGTGAGTGGTTTCGCCGTTTGGTTTGTAGAAGACAATGTAGGTGCTAGGAAACGGATTCGAAAATCCGTATGAGTATTTTTGATTTTTTATAAACTTTTAAAATAGTTAAATAAAAAATAATTAGGTAATATGTAGGAAAAATATATAGGAATGTGAAAATATCAATTTTTAGGTCCATAAATCAACTTAGGAATGTTTATTTACATGAATTGTTGGACAATTTGGATCAAGAATTTTGCATGGCTTTTAAAAGAAATTTCTATAGTATGATTTGTTGCATTACATGAATCGAATACCTGTTATAGGTTGGTTATAATTCTATTTGTAAGGTGAGTATATATGTGAATCAAAGTTGTTGAATTTGCTTATAATAAGGAAGTTGTGTATGATTTGAAACGGGTAAGTGTTGTTGTTGGTGTGGTTTGGTTTGAAGTGATAGAGGTAACATGAAAACAAATGTTTTACAGATTATGGCTAAGACTAGAGGAATGTGTCGGGCTCTTGGAAGAGTTGTGGACCCAGCATTGGGTAGAAAAGTCACAGGTAACGAAGATGAAGCCCTTGAGAGGCGTAGGCCGACGACATCCATTCGTCGACAAAGGGCTGGTGTTGATGTTCCTGAGCATCCTCCTATTGAGGAACAACCCGTGGAGAATGATGTACCTACGAGGGAGGATATAGGTACTGAGCATGAATGTTTTCCAAGAGGGTCAGAAGACTGTTCGATGTTGATTGAGTACGCTGATCATATGGCTCTTAGATTTTGGGCAGGAGAGGTATTTATATGGTCAATTACATAGTACATGCGTATTATTATTGCTTCTCAGTCATTGTAAACCATGTGTTGATGTATTTATTGCAGGAACGTGCAGAGTTAAAGTTGGTTTCCCACGGACGTAAGGTTGTTAAATTCGAGAAGCCTACAACTGAGATTGAAGGCTTAGTGGCTGCTACAGGCCTAAGTTCGTTAATACATTGCTTAGTAGAGACTGGAGACAGGGGATTACTATCTGCATTTGTAGAGAGATGAAACGTTGAAACATGCAGTTTTCATCTTCCTATGGGGGAAATGACACTCACATTGGATGATGTGGCATCACTTTTGCATATCCCTGTCATGGAGCATTTCACTCCTATGATCAGATTGACGTCGGCAAGGCTATTACGTTGTTGGTGGAGCTACTTGATGTCACCGTTGATGAAGCTGAAGCTGAAACGACACAGTGCCATGGGGCATATGTTCGACTGTCATGGCTGCGAGAGTTGTATTATGTGAAGTGTTAGTCTTGGCAGTGGATATTAGCAACCAAGGCTTATTTATTGCATCTTGATGGCTGCACTTTGTTTGCTAACAAGAGTGTCACACATATAGGTGTGGTGTTTTTGGAAGCTTTCCGCGACATGGACCAAGCTGCGGGATTTTCTTGGGGTGCAACTGCTCTTGTCCACATGTATGACAACTTGAATTACGCATGTCAACACCACAGGAAACATCTCGCTGGATACATTACTTTATTACAAGTAATCGTGTGTGTGTGTATTTTGTTTTGAAGTATTGTTGACTTTAATCATTTTCAATTTGTAGTGCTGGATATATAAACATTTTCCCACTGTAGGCCATATGATTGCAGATGATGACTATCAAGAGAGGCAACCACATGTCTGCCGCTGGAAGAGTGCCAAGGCACTACTAGTGACTACTTATCGTGGCCATATAGATAGGTTGAGAGTTGATGATATTTGTTGGACGCCGTATGGGGAGCATCGTGCCCACAGGGATTTTGAGCTGACTAGTTTATTTTTTGGTTTCATTAGATGGGGTCCTAACATTGTCAGGTATTTTCCAAAGAGGGTAGTTAGGTAGTTTGGTTATGTTCAACAAATTCCAGAGCTGTCTGTGTCTGATGTCCCCTCCACTGAAGATGTTGATGACAGCTGGGTCCACTTCTCGGAGTGCCTTGTAGCAACCGATGACTTGGTACAGTATCCAAGTCAACATGTTGCTGGATATATGGAGTGGTTCTATCGTATTTCCCACCCATTCATGACTCCGACACAATTTGCGCAGCCCCTTACACATATTCCTCCTGGGCCCACGACTATTCCAGTTCCTCCCCCTGTGCATGACCATGGTACAAAACCTACATCACATTTAGCACCAGATATTCCTCTGCAAGAGCAGTTGCCAGCACATGCTATGGTAATTAAATAACAATTTTATTATTTATGCGCTATCAAATATTGTATATTGGGTAATGCATTGTTTATTTTATGGTAATTTCAGTCTATTTGCCAACGGCTGGTTGAGGGCTTGCAAGCGTTCATCGATGATGGAATCGTTACAGAGGGCACTGAAGCATACACTAGGACATATCAACTATTTATTCTAGCCTGTGGTGTCAAGGACCACGACATTGTCTATACTCGAGGAAGACAACCAAGAGGTACACAATGAAGGCGACTTTAAGTATTCCCATCAGGGGATTAATGTAGTAAAAACAGGATTATTGATTTAAGGTTTTTCATGTTGGACAAAGTTACTTGCGTATTTATAATTATATATTGTTGAATTTATGAAATTAAACAATTTATGCATTGTTGAAATATTTCTACACATCTCGTAAGTCAATATGTTGAGGGCGCAACTTCATACATTTAGTATACATTTGCATTCGACCAATGTAATGATTGGGCCACTCTTGAGCTTCGTTGGTACAGTGAGTAGACCACAAGAACGTGATCGATGACAAAGGATAATTGTCTATTAAAAAAACATGTTTCATGCACAAAATCACACAAATCATGACTTTGATAGATTTACCTAATTTCATAAAATAAAACAATTAATGTCATACCTGAACAAAATGGTTACCAAACACATGACCGATGCATAGAATGTGATGAACTTGGAGATTTCTAGGAGGTTGACTCCTTAGAGGAAAGAACGTCATACTTTGCTGAAGTGAAAGAGAGACTACAATCACAATATACCTTGATGCAATTACATGACCTATATCGGTAATATCCATCCACTTATCCGTCGTTACTTGCAAGTAAACAGTTAATGAAATATGTTGCATGCCATTTGGTTTCAAATTTACTTTAAATGAACACTGAATAATCCACAATGTTTTACCTTCGACAATCCATCAACTAGTAGGGACTGCTTTAAGGTTTCAAACCTTTGTATCCCACCAAACAAGGCTATATATTCATCACTCCATTGTGCAAGTTCTTTGAGCAAATTATTGCGTACGACAGACCAAGACTCTTCACCATAACCTAACAAGGCAGCAATTACATGATATCCACAATTACCATTAGCTTTTACATAAGTGATGTTCAAAATAAATTTTTGCATAAATGGATGAAATTGATCAAGCATAGGAACCATCCGATTCTTCATTACGCCATCATATGATGAACTGGACTATTTTGGAGTCGAGCAACTATTTTGCACATAATGTAAGTCATCCACATACTCAAAGTAAGACGGGTCCCTTCTCGTAGACCTTTCGTGCTTTGTCATGTTCTTCTTTGAAGCACCTTTAGTTTTTACCTTATCAGGGGGGCACATGAAATTTAAATCAGGATACGCAATTTCTTTAAGCTTAGTCTTTAGTGTCATTTTCCACAGAAATCAAGCTTTTCAAAACGGTTGGATATAGCTTCCATCTCTTTAGTTATAGTGAGTTCGGATTCATGCATACGTTCGTCTGAAAAGTTTAATCTCCGCAAAAAAATATGAACGTTGTTAATTGGAATGCTCCCAACTACATACTTAACTAGCTCACATGCACAAGGCAAACCATGCGTTGTTCTCATTACACATCCACAATGAGCAAGGTTTTAGCCCGCATAATGGACTCGCTCATACTCAGCTGCAATTTGGTTTAACGCGTACCTAGATACCATGCAAATAAGTCTCTTGTATAATGTAACTTTAAAAACATGTCCTACCATATGTGTGCTTCTCTCCAAAGATGCCTTGATGTCAGTATGTTGCAAGGTGATCATATTGTTCATGGCATCCCAAACAGTGCATAAGTCTCCAAGACTATTATGTAGTAGCCGGTTTAAGGTCCAATAGGCAGACTCCACCCTGCAGTTTATCGTATCATCAATTAATTTCAAAGATAATAAACTTATGAAAATCTTAATTTAACCAATGGCAAACATCAAACTTACCTGTTAGTTGTAGTATTTCCAAAATGCATCACTTTATTTGTCCATGTTGTAACAATTTTTTCTTTGTGGAGATTCAACCAAGTGTCTTCACATAATCAATAAACGTTGGCCACGGTACATATGCAACCTCAAACTTTATAACAAAATCATCATATTGCTTCTCAGTGGCTTAGTCAACAACATTTTTCCAAGCTTCCATGACATAATCTCCTGCGTTATTCTGCCGAATATAAGTTTTACATTTTGTCTTGACATTCTTGTCAATGTAAAACCGACACAATAAATTAGTTGATTTTGGAAAAACAGTTTTCATAACACTCATCAATGCTGAATCTCTATCGGTAATAATAACCTTTGGGAAAAATTCACTTTTAACAAAAATCTCTCTAAACCGTTCAAGGGCCCACACAACATTGTTTATGCGTTCGGCCTCGAAATAGGCAAATGCAGCTGAAAATGTCATCCCAGTAGGTATCACACCAACAATGTCAAGTAAAGAAAGTTTATACCTACCTGTTTTGTATGTACTGTCTATTAAGAACACCATATGATATGCATTGCTCAATTGTATTGCATCCGGATGTGCCCAAAACAAGTCACGTACAACATTTTCATCCTTCAATCTACACTAATGAATATACATGTCGCGTTCAAGAAGTTTCATTAGTTGCTGCATTTCTGTATTATTGCCTCTTATACGTGTCCGGTATGCATATCTTGCATTGTATACTTGCTTCAAGCTTGTGACATTATTGACATTGTGCTCCTTTAAAGTTAGAATATATTCTTTGGTTTCACCATCGACCTTGTCATATCACCAACAATGATCTTCTCCTTCTCAATTATTCGACCAGCATACGGGTGTCCACATAATGACTTAGCCAAAACATGATTATGATTCCCACATATTAGCTTCACCATCCACCCTTGACCTCCTGGTACTGGTTTGCCCCGCTGCTTAAAAGGACACTCGCATTTTCTAGTGCTAGTCGTTGAAGGTGTGAAACCTTTTTTCCATGGTCTATCTTTCCACTCCTTTCACAACCAATTAACACAAATGATGTCATTCCTTGCTTTCCAGTCGATATGTCACTCCTCATTATGATAGCTACAAAACCATTCTCAAAAGCAATAGTACACGCTCATTTCAATACCGCATCACGAGATTCAAACACCTACACAAATGGATAATTTATCTTTAATCTTTTTAACTCAAGCATTTAACAACTTTAACTACAATCAAAAAAACATAAATACCTCAGTCGTCTTGAACGTTGTAGAACAGTCAATTAAACAATTATTATTTTCAAACGCATTAGGGTCCGCTCCAATGTCTTCATTCATATTAATTTCTTCTGACATAATACTGTCATACATCCACTCATCGTTGTCCATCTTAACAAATTAAAATTTAATCACATTAACAAATTATTCATTTTTTATAAAAAAAATCTGATTTGAACCTTACGGATTCGGTAATCCGTAAAAACCATACTAATTATTGAATTCGTACGGCCCCAAACAGTACTACTTACCTCTACAGCCACCGCACCGTTCCTCCGCTCCTGTAGCCACCATGACGCCACTCCACTTTGATGAATCAAAAACAATGGCACCCAACAACCACCAATGCACAGCCTAACCCCAACAACTCAAACACAACCAAAACGAAGAAGCAAAATGCATTAACGTTCATGGACCAGCCTGCGACCAACTAAAATAACGAAGCCAAGGGTATTTTTGGATTTCCAAATAAAGCAAATGGTGTAATAGAAAAGTTTATGGTGTATGAAGCACCCCCCCTAAACCTCATGTCCTTCAAAAAGGCCTTCTCTTGGGCCAGAATATTTGGGGTTCAGAGTAAAATGCCTTTTTCCATTGATCGTTTGAGAAATAGTTAACTGTTAAGGTGCTAACTCAACCACTTGTCCATGTAATTTTCGTCAATTTTTCGTGGAAAAAGCTTTCCATAACAAATAGCAGTTCAATCGTGTCAATTTCACTAGCTTAATTAGGCCAAATAATAATAATAAAAGAATCCCGTGTAATTTCGGTGTCCAAAAAATAATGTAGAGAAAGAGGTTATAAATAACTAACCGGTTCGTCTATTTCATCATTCCTAGTTCAGATATTAGTCATATATATGAGTTTTTTTTTTTTTTTGGATGGTGGAATCGGTATATGTTTTGCTTGCACTCAACTCACTGTTTTTTATTTACTATTTTTGAAATAAACTTCCCTTCTCCGTCAAACATTAAGATTTACCCTATGTTCTCCCTTCTAATTTCTAACACCCAAATTAGTCATCTACTAACAAAGTAGTGCCGTGTCTCTATTTACGTGAATTCGGCAGGACTATTGATCTGCTTTGTGCGCTATACGTATCAATTTTTAGCACCACCTATATTGTATAAACTTTTCTTATAAGCATTTTTTTTAAGCAAATGCTAACCAGGAGTTGCTTGTCGTTGGTGCATAGGCCATATGTAGTTAGTGCCCAAGTCAGTGTGAGGGTTAAATGCTGATATCCAAGTATTCAACTTTGATGAGCTTAATGATAAATGATTAAAGTCTTGTTTTTTTTTTATATCATTAAAGTCTTATTGGTCAAATGGAACTTTTACTTACGTATTTATAACTTAAATTTGAACTTTTATTGATTGCTGAATTTGATTTTACATGCAAAATCATGGTTGAGTGGGGGATTTAATATTTTCCTTTGGAGCTCATATCATTAGGTAATTCATAATGAGTTTGAGAGTTATCATTGTATAAAAAAAAATACCAGGAACACATTTTTTTAGTGTAATTCGTATATATTGTCATTGTAAAGTTTTTTTTAACATCATTAACCAATCATAATTTATTATATTATGAGTTTTAAAGGTAATTAATTAAGATAAAATATGATATTTTATGATTAATTGACCTGTAAAAAATCTTTACAATATCAATGTATACTAATTAATTTTTTTAAAGTTTAATATTTATGTGCTGTGTAAAATAGTTTTACACTAAAATAATTTATAGATATAATAAAAAAAGACAAATAATAGATTTAGTTAATAGGTAATTAATTATGTGATTTAATGAGCTCATTAATAATTAAGACATAAATTACAAAATTTCCCAATTTATTGTATAGTTACATGCCCATTTTTAACATTTTTTAGCAGCTAATGCATAAATAAAATCTAAATTTTATTATTTAAAACACACACACGCCCATGCACACACATAATTTCAAACATTGCATTGATATCTTTGACCAGGTAAACACACATTGAGAAAAAATTTGTTATAAAAAAGATACAAATTTTCCCTTCTAGACATGTTATGAATGATTTTGCATAAGCAAAATACTTTATGCACAAACAATGATTATGTAAGTAACACAACATAATTTTTATCACGGAAAATTTTTCCATTGTGAGAAGTAAAAATCACAGTACTGATCTCGGAGTTCACTCAAATTTTTCACTATCAATAAAGTAAGACTACAAAAGGGTTCCAACAACCATTACAATCAACAAACAACTTCAACAAAAGTTGTACCAAAACATTGCAAGAGTTAAAGATACAAAATATGTTTTTGTACGAAATTAATTCCTACCACCAGAAATAACTAACAAATCCCAACGGTCAAATTGCGTATTGCAAGAGAGGAACACACTGACCAAATTTGAGGAAAATCCAACGGTTGAGCAAAGAGATACATCTTTCTCAATATCACTGCCCAAAACAAGACAGAACAGAACAGAAAGTCTGATAACTCTATTTGCAGTTGAAATACTCCCTCTTAAAAACACTTCAATGAATAATTCGAACGGTCAGAATGTAGAAACAGATCTGATTAACCTTTACTCAAAGTTTGAACGCGATCCAGCGGTTAGTATGAGAGAAATGTCCCTCTCAATACCGATGCTTGCTTTAGAAAACGGATTCAGAACCAGTTCAATTGGAGAATTTTCGGTCTGCTATCTAAGAAACCAACCGTTAGATGTGAATAGTGGTGAGTTACGAACTTACTGTAAAAGTTTTAGCATGATTTAACAGTTAAACAAAGAGATCGAGAAAATTGAAAGATGACAATTTCTATCATTCGCAATATGCGAATTTAGATGTTCTTTTTCTCCTCTCTTTTTTAAATTAACTGCTGATCTATCAAATGAAAGAACCTTAATATTTCCTTATTAAACTAGTCTTAGCTTGAGATTTAAGTCCAACAATTTTGTACTCAACCCTTAATGTCAGGTTGATGATTTATATCATGCATGCAAGCAGTGCAAGCTATGCTCACACACAATAACAGAGAGCTAAAGTTTTGACAACAAAAAGCAACAAAGAACGTGCTCACAGTATAACAAGACACGTTGCAGTGTCAATCAATGTCTATACTCTATATTCATCATCCATTCAGCTTCATATCATAAATGCACCGATTAATTCTATATTAGAAAGGATCAAGATAAATACAGATTCTATATTAGGTTAGAAAGAATGAATATAAATTTCACCGATTGAAAATTGAAAATGAATATAAAATTAGTAAAAGAAGAAGCGCTGATTTCAGATTACATATCAGAGATAATAAATGCACAAAAAGAGGGAACGTTGTTGTGAGCACCTCTAATTAAAAATCGAAAGCAAGAAGAAAGCGTCGATATTCTAGATTTAAGTTGAGATAATGGAACACACTTACGAGTTACGAGAAAGGGAAGGTTGTGAACAGTGAACACCGCTTAGAGAGAGCTTCTGAGAATTGAGTGAACAGTGAAGAGGGATTGCGGATGCGCGGGAAACATTTATAGAGATATGAGAACAGGGAGAGAATCGGGCAAGTAGTCATGTTGGGCTAAGAATAGGTCAACTTTTTTCTTTTATTATTTTATTCATTTAATGAATTAAAATAAGTGTGCAATGCTGCATTAGTCACTCTAACTCATCAAGCTTCAAGCTTCAAGCTTCAAGCTTCAGTGTAAATATATATTTTTAAATAATTTTTATAATAAATGTTTTAAAATTATTTATTAAAAAAAAAGGTCATATCTAAAGAAATATCCATGAAGGCATCGATAATGATGGTTTTTCTGTTCGAGATTGTTTTTGCTTTGCTGTGCGGTTGTGATGCGGATAAAGAGTGCACACACAACACAATCACATACTTTCGTCATTACTAGTTACGTTATTATCATCCAACAATGAAACTTGCAAGGCAGAGTTAATGTCACATTATCACTTCACGCTAAAGGATTATCGTGTTTAGAAATATTTAACATAAGGCTTTTATTAAATAATTGTTTGGATCAAAATTCTGGAACCTTTGGTTTTAAATTTCAAGTTTTTGGAATTAATGAATCTCCGTTGACACAGATGCTCATACATACTTAACACCCAATCACACTTCAATTAACATTGCCTCTTACGAAAACTATACGTGCAAAACAAAATTAGAAATTAGAAATTTTCTACAAGTTGTACAAAAAATTTAGTCTTTATCTGTGCTATTATTTACAATTTGAAATTGCTCCATCTGATTCGTTTCCTAAGCCTTACTTTATGATTTTAATTAAAATGCGACTTCTTCATTGGTGGCACTCGAAGCTGTTTTTCTAAGTGTCTGTGTATATACTATATATAGAGAGTTACATACATCTACCCACTCACTTGTCTCTGTGTTGTTTTAACTGTTTGACATTTGTCCTATGAGTGCACTGTTACACAGTTCATTCAAGTTCTTAATTCACGTGTTCCATATCCATACTTACATGGCGTTTTTGTTCCACTTAAACTCATGCATGTTATCTGTTGCGCAATTCTAATTATGCTATGCTTCATGTTTATAATTTGTTCCCATATTTTAACTGAGATTAAGGTTCATTTTCATTTGAATTTCTCAGGAGGTTGATGGCTTTTCTGTTTGCCTTTGTTGCTATTGTGGGGTGGGGTTGTGCTGCGGGTAAAGAGTGCACAAACAATGATGCCCAATCACATACTTTCCGGTACCAGTTATCCACATCCACGAATGAAACTTGGAACATAATGTCACATTATCATTTGACGACAAAGGATGACCATTTATTGGCTGATTTGCTACCAAGGAAGTTGTTGAAAGAGGAAAATCAACGTAATTTGGATATGTTGAGGAAAATTGAGAAAGTGGGTGTGTTGAAGCCACCCCAGCAACCCCAAGATTTTCTCAAACCAGCGTCTCTGCATGATGTGAGATTGCATGAAGGTTCAATCCATGCTCAGGCACAACAAACAAACTTAGAGTATCTATTGATGTTGGATGTGGACAGGTTACTCTGGAGCTTTAGGAAGACAGCTGGCCTTCCAACTCCTGGAACACCATATGGAGGGTGGGAAGATCCAAAAATGGAGCTTCGGGGGCATTTTGTTGGTTAGTTTATTTCATTGATCATCTTGTTTTGATGTTACCAAATCTTTTTATTTGGTGGATGAAAAGCTTAGATTAACAGAAGATAAACTCCTCTGCAAATCTCAGCAAGAATTTATAGCTAAAATATCGCCTATTGATAGGAAAAATCTAAGAATCAAACTCGAGTCACAGCTAGTGTGAGCAAAAGACTCAACCAGATGTGCAAATCCCATGTTGGCAAAGTTACCAAATCTAACTTATCTCTCTATTAAAGTTCTTATTTTGATTTTCAGCTCCTTTGTATTTCTTCATAAAAAGACTTATTTACTACTATATAAGGGAATAGGAAGAAAGGGTTATGAGAACCATTGAAAGCTTAATAACTCACTATAAGACTATTATTGATGTCACCACTGCTTGAACATTACAATTTTTTTTTATTCTAAGATTATAAAAGGTGTATAAGTTTTTACTTGTAAATAACTTGCTCCTGGCTGCAACTTTAAGCCTTTGCAACTCACTTTTCAAGGTTAATTACAATTGCTTGCTTGTGACACTTTAAAGGTCACTACTTGAGTGCATCAGCATTAATGTGGGCCAGCACACATAATGATAGCCTGAAGAAGAAAATGTCTGCTCTTGTTGCCAATCTCTCTATCTGCCAGGAGAAAATTGGCACAGGATATCTCTCTGCCTTTCCATCTGAATTTTTTGATCGATTTGAAGCTACCAAGTATGTTTGGGCTCCCTATTACACCACTCACAAGGTACAATCAAATGTGGCTAAGATAATTCGATTCTGCAACTATTTTCGGCCTTAATATTATGGCATTTCAATTGAGACATGTCTTGATAAACAAGAAAATAGGAAGATAAAGTAATTAAGCTTCTCCCATGAGTTACAATTAACTTGTGCATAAGCTAATTTATAGAAGCTCTTTCATTTAGCTTATCCAAAAGTTCATTTTAACTTTTTTTTAAGCTAATTGTATTTTCTTCTCCAAAAATATACTTATTGAGAAATTTATTCAAACATGACCCTGATAACTTTGGCAGATCTTGGCTGGCCTTTTGGATCAACATTCTATAGCTGAAAATCCTCAAGCTCTAAAAATGGTGACATGGATGGTTGATTACTTTTACAACCGAGTGCAGAATGTTATAACAAAGTTTAGCATAAGTAGACACTATCAATCACTGAATGAGGAAACTGGAGGCATGAATGATGTCCTTTACAAACTATACAGCATAACGGTACGTTAATTAATAGTTGTAATTAGTCCATTTAGTTTCTTTAACTCTAGTTTTATAGACTCCTAGGCGTATTTGTTGTAACTATGGTATTAACAGATAAGTTTTCTAATCCAAAATTGAGAGATTATTCTTTTATCATACATCTATTTTTAATTCTTATTTTGTTTCAGTTTGTTAGCTTCTTGTTCATGGTACCTATTTATGCTGTAAGCTTACATGCCTTGTTAATACTTAATCTATGCAGGGAGATCCCAGGCATCTATTGTTAGCTCACCTTTTTGACAAGCCATGCTTTCTAGGGTTGCTCGCAGTGAAGGTAGTGATAATATTTATTCATCATGACAGAATTGCTACCAAGTTCTTGTTGGCACAAATTTTGTTGTGCAGTTTCAAGAGGTTGCAATATTACATCATGGTTTTTCAATTTACTTTTTTTTTTTTTTTTTATGTCGTGGTTATAACAATGTTAGCGTTACAATGACAGAAACATCCGTAAAAATATGCTTTTAAACAAACCAGAAAGTTTCCATGTTATTATAAGTACTGTTTATTTCAAGTTTAACTTGGATGAGAAACAGATCATGTAATGGCAACTAGTGTTTTCTCTTTTTATCCCAATGTGTTTCCTCTATGTGACTCTTTTTTTATGAAGATTCCTGTATGTGACTATCATCTATAATATTGAGCTAACATCTAAATGAAACAATTAAGTATTTAGATGTTGAACTTCAGGCATTTATTTCTAGTTTAGAAATAGCATTTAATTTTTCAACAAAGCCTGAGAATTCTAAAATTCTATGATGTAGGCGAATGATATAGCTCATTTTCATGCTAATACACATATCCCAGTGATTGTTGGATCTCAAATGCGGTATGAAGTCACTGGTGATCCACTTTATAAGGTGAATTGCTTTATGTATGCTGTAGATTACCGGTACTGAAATTTGTTGTTATTATTTTAAATTTCGATACTGGTTCTTGAATTTGGTTTTTGCTGTGTTAGGAAATAGGAACATTCTTTATGGATCTTGTTAACTCTTCTCATACTTATGCAACTGGAGGGACATCAGTCAACGAATTTTGGTATCAAGATGTCAGCATTTTTGTTTCAGTTATTTTTCGTATGCATTTCAATTATCCATTGAATAACTGTATCTATAGAAGCAAGCATTCTTTCTGTTTCTTCTTGTTAATAATTCTCCACAGATTTTTTTATTATAATTTCTTTAAAAGATTGCTTTACTTCGATTTTTCTGCATAGGAGTGATCCAAAGAGAATGGTAGACACCCTAGAATCCACAGACAATGAGGAATCATGCACAACTTACAATATGTTGAAGGTACAGTCACTGTTCATCAATCATTATGGAATACTCGGGAAGCTAAAAATGAGTATATAAAATGGTAGATTTATTATCACATGACGATGCATTACATTAGTATGTATTTATGGATTTATGTGTCTATATGTGAGTGTGCACATGTAACACTTAAATATTTGTAAATAAACCTTGATTTATTATCTTTAAGCTTTTTTACATTGTCCTCTAAGTACAAGAAAGAAAAATAATTTTTCAGGTTTCACGCCACTTGTTTACATGGACCAAAAAAGTATCATATGCAGATTATTATGAACGTGCCTTAACAAATGGTGTATTGAGCATTCAAAGAGGAACAGAACCTGGAGTGATGATATATATGCTTCCACAAGGTCGTGGGGTTTCCAAGGCTAAAACTTACTTTGGTTGGGGAACCAAGTTTGATAGTTTCTGGTGCTGCTATGGAACAGGTGAGCCTATGTTATGTCTATCATACTTTATAAATGGCATCAAAGTGTCACACTACACCATATCATTTCTGTACTCCATTTCTCATTTTTCTTTCCCAGTTTATTAGGAATTGAATCATTCTCAAAGCTGGGAGATTCTATCTATTTTGAAGAGCAAGGGGAAAATCCTACTCTTTACATCATCCAGTACATATCAAGCTTATTTAATTGGAAATCTGGGCAAATTATCCTTAATCAGACAGTTGTTCCACCTGCTTCATGGGATCCTTTCCTACGAGTTTCATTTACATTTTCTCCTGCTAAGGTGCTCGTTACATTGTATTATGCATCTCATTTAGCCAAATATTTATCTTAGATACCTTCTAGAGTAAACACTATAGTAGTTAATCTGGCTTTATTTGGTCTGTTTTGTCCTAACCCCTTCTCTACTAATGCTTTCAGTATAAACAAAATGTTATGGATCTACTGATACGTAACTAATCAGGAGAAAGCAATACATGTCACATTTTCACTCTTCTTTTGGTTTGTGCATGATCATTATTTTGTGATCAATATATCATGGTCACCTGAAATACGAAAAAGAGTATAATTTCTGGTTAGAGTCCAATTCTGTCCCAGCTAGGCCATACTTTTTATAATGCAGAAGCATGACGATATGACTAGAATAATAGTGATATAGAAGATGGTTGCTTTTGCTTGAATTTTAGTTTATATTAGGATTTTGACTACCAGTCTTTATTGATAGAACTTGAAAAATGCACATAATAGTACAGATTCATAAATGCTACATCCAGACAAATATTAACTGAAGATGGATTCATTATATGATAAAATAAATTGATCTATTAAGTCGATTATGTCAATTTAATTAGTTAATTTTTTTTCAAATATTTGATTGCCAAGTGATAATGGACATGTTACAATATCTTCTGGTGACACGAGATGGATATGTGGCTTATAATGCCAATTTTTTAACCTTCTTCACATGAAATCAACAAGCTACCACGTGTAAAATCCTTCTCTTCTTAGTCTTCTAAAACCTATCTACTTGTGCAGAAAACTGGTGCTTCGTCTACACTTAACTTCAGACTACCAACTTGGATGCACAAGGATGGTGAAAAAGGCATATTAAATAATGAGACATTAAGTCTGCCAGCGCCAGGTGTGAATATCTCTTTACTTGGCACCAAAAGTAGAGATTTCACCTTAGTTGTTAGAAAATAGAAATATAGACAGATAGATATAAAGAGAAAATTAACAATTGCAGATTATTGGACTTGTAGGCAACTTTTTGTCGATCACACGGAAATGGAATGCTGGTGACAAGCTAAGCCTTCAATTGCCCCTTACCCTCAGAACAGAGGCCATAAAAGGTAGTTGCACAAGATATTGATTCCATGTGTTTTAAATGTTAATTACCATTATTCTTCTGTCACAGGTATATTTCTAATGGAAAAATTAATCATGTACTTCACAATACTGATAGTGTTTTGAATTAAATACAGATGACAGGACTAAATATGCCTCTATTCAAGCAATTCTTTATGGTCCCTATCTTCTTGCTGGTCACACCACTGGTGATTGGAACATTAAAGCTGCAGCAAATGCTTCTATAGGAGACTGGATTACTCCAATTCCAGCCAGCTACAACAGCCACTTATACTACTTCTCCCAAGCCTTTGCAAACACGACTTTTGTTTTGACAAACTCAAACCAATCATTAGCAGTGAAAAAAGTACCTGAGCCTGGAACTGATTCAGCTCTTGGTGCAACTTTTAGAGTTATCCAAGGAAAATCTTCAACAAAGTTTACCACATTGACAGATGCTATTGGTAAATCAGTGATGTTAGAACCATTTGATCATCCGGGAATGCGAGTGATTCACCAAGGAATAGAACTTCCTCTTACAGTCGTAGGGTCTTCCTCTGGTGGACCATCTTCTGTTTTTGTTGCGGTACCGGGATTGGATGGACGAAAAGAAACCATATCTTTAGAATCCAAAAGCCATAATGGTTGCTTCGTGCATAGTGGCTTGCGTTCTGGTAGAGGAGTGAAGCTCAGTTGCAAGACTGCTTCTGATGCTACATTTAACCAAGCAGCAAGTTTTATTGCCAAGAGAGGAATAAGCAAATATAATCCCATCAGCTTTGTGGCCAAAGGGGAAAACAGGAATTTTCTTCTGGAACCCTTATTGGCCTTCAGAGATGAGTTTTATACGGTTTATTTCAACATTAAAGGTTGATACAGGCTTTTAGGCCTCTTTCTCCCTCTGTGCACTTGATATAGGAGTTGAAATAAAACAGTGTAGTTTCTACACCAAATAGTTAACTTATGAAACTCAACGATCAGTAGAATGTTTGAATCATTTTGGTGCTGCTATATGGGGGACTAATGTGGATTCATTTTGTACATTATTCTATCATAATGAAGCAAACATTCCCTATCTGTAAGTTTATAATTCTATTGAATTGTGATGTTAATGTTATTTCTCTCTTTTTTTCATCCTTAGAAACGGATGCACTCTCACAGTTGGGAAATTCCATATATTTTGAAGAAGGGAAAGATGCAACTCTATTGAATTGTAAATATGGAATTATTATACTGAACCAAACGATATATCTAACCATGGCTTCAAAATGCTTAGGGCATAAATATAGCAGTTTTTTAAGTCTATCCGTTTCAGTGGTTAAAAATAAGTTTAAAGATAAAGACAATGCATTCTTGCATACAATTGAATCAGGACTCACTAGACATGTCATTTAGATAAATATCTTAATTAAGGTCTAACAAGTGTTTATCAGGTAAGTGCTTGTGTATAAGTTATTTTTATAATTAAATAAAGGAGAAAGAGTAAAACTGTTTTTATATATAAACTACAAGCTATTTTCATAAGCTATCCTAAAGAGCTTAATGAAATAAGATACAAACAGCTTATAATTTATATATTATAAGTTATTTTTAGAAACTCTCCCAAATATTTACACAAATATTTATGTCATAAGATAAATTTAAATAAATTGAAAATAAGCTCTTTGAGCCTTGGTATATTTTAAAAAATAATTAGTTCTTATCAATTTTTAAAGAATAATAAGCTCGAATTTTAAATAATTAAGCTCCCAAACATTTTGTTTATAAGTTTTTCTTCTTTAAATCGTTTTAAGCCTAAAAGGATTTGGGTTAGAAAAAATTGAATGATTTTCAAGAAATAAAAAAGCACTCGATCGTATCGTTAAAGGGATCACAAGCAACGTGGCCAAGGAGGACTGAGGAGTATGATAGCATAAAATGAATACTTAGTAGGTTAACCCAGGTCACACACTGGACTGAGAATATAAGATTAACAATAATAAAAGATTAATTCAGATAATTTAAACGTCAATGACAACAACAACAGCACAAAAGTGTCAATTAAATGGTTGCTGGGCCTCATTAGCATGGGAATAGGGGAACAAATATACTGATTTGAAGTTTGAACTATTATCTTTAACTCATTAGAAGACTAAGCTAAATGATAATCTTTTCATAAAGAGTTCTTCTTTTAATCAATGTGGGACTTTATTCCTCTCCTTTTTTCTTTAAAATTTACACAACAGGTGGAATATTTGGAGGTGCGACATTTATTTGTATAGGAGATTTGTTAACGGGAGTTAGAATGACAAATTTTACATTCCATTACTATACTGATAAACAACTTATTTTTGTACTGGTGCGATGAGGTGGAATATTCGTTGGAGTTACCAGAATCTTAAGGGATGCCTTTAAAAGTAAAAGTATTCTTGGAGTGGAATTCAATTAAGTGTGGTCATCTAGAAGGAATCAAGAATGAAAATGAATGTGTACATAGCCTTATCTGTAATATTATGATCCTTTTATTGCTATGGTGGTGTTTACTTTGTGAGTGATGCCCCATGCAGTGCAGGTCCCCCACAATTTTAGGATATTTTCCATTTTCCACTATCATTCAATGCTACGCACCTGTACTGTTCTTCATGCAGTCTTGAAAAACTTTGAGACGCCCTGCACTTGAGCTACACGCCTACTATAATCAGTGCAGAGCAATTTTAATGGAATGGTAGAACTAAATTTAAGGTACAAGGTTTTGAGTCATTATTGTTTAAGAAATTTGAAGCATATAGTACAATCAAACTTATAACAGTAGTTAGTTTGTTAAGAATATTAGGTTGTTAGAAGTATTTGTTGACTCTAATAAGCTCTATAAACAGAGCTCACGCTCTCTTAGTCGTATCTTTTATTCAATATTAATTAATTACAAATGCATCAAATGGATGAGTTTCCTAGTTATGGGGAAGTTTGCTTGCAGTGTATATAGGCTTCTGCTACCCAAAAAGAAATTAGGATTCAAATTTGTGTGCATTAGTATTATGGCAGGTCACTTAGAGTCAGGGACAGTGCTATCGTTTTATAACTGAGAACAATATTAATTCATTTACTGACTACTGTGCTCTCATCTCAAGAATTACAAATAAGTAAATTAACAATAAGCATGTATAAAGTTACACCAATCATTTTACGAGAAGAATGTTTAGAGGACTTTCATTAAAGAATTAACCGAGTGTTTGGATATCGCCAAAATCGTGATGGCCCATGAAATCATGTTAATAATTATGGTTTTCTTAGAGCAACAATAAGTTACTTGTAAGTTCACTATGATAGTGAAAATTTTGACTCACCTCACCCGCATTTCAAACATGTTACAGAAAATGAAGGAAAAAAAGTAATGAAAGAGTTTATTACCTCATTTCCTCGACAGTGATCCTTAATATGATTTTACCTTAATTTTAACATTTTTTTCATTTATTGGTTATTTAGTCAGTATTTTTAAAATGCTTGTTAATAAGAGCATTCTTAAAAATATAAATCTTCTTATGTACAAAGTATCAACATTTTATCGAACATATTTATATATAATATCTAAATGTTTTTAGAAATGTATTTTGTAGAATATATTTTATAAATATTTTTAATAAAATGCCAATAAATATCAACAGACGGACAGAAAATTAGTAACTCGAATTCACATCCCCAAAAATTTCACTTTCATAGTGCCTAACTTGTTACTTAAAAAAAAAATACTAGTGCCTAACCTAGTCTTTTTTTTTGCGGTTTCTTTCTAGGAGCCAGAGTTGGGCCAAGTACTTGTTGGAATTTCGGTTTTAGATGCGATATGGTTCACGTTACAACCAAGTGGCATAATATGAACCACTGAAAACACGTTTCAAAGAGTACAATATTAGTTCACCCAGAGGAGTTGTACAAGTCCAATTTAAACAAAAAGGCCAAGAGACATAATCATTATATTAACTATCAAGGATTTATTCCATATTAATAAAGTTGAAATTTTCGAATTCAAGTATTTAAAAATATCAGTATTACATTTAAGATTAGCTCATGTTAAGGTACTGTCATGGTCCAAAAAATAAAAATTATGCTAACAGCCTGTTTCAGTTTCAGCTCCTAAGATTTAAATTGTTTTAGTAATTGGCAATTAACCCCTTTTGAGCAGTTTGTTTTAATGAAAAGGAAGATAGGAAATTTAATTAAATATTTTCACTACTAGAAAAAGGAGTTTTAACATCGGCACGTTAACATCGGTTTCCGGAAAAATCGATGTTAACGAAAACGCGGTGGCAATTTTGTAATTATGTGGACAAAGTTAACATCGGTTTTCAAGTGTTTTTAGGAAAACCGATGTTAAGAAGGAATAGTTAACATCGGTTTTATGTATTTTTATGAAAACCGATGTTAACGACTACTAGTTAACATCGGTTTTTGAATGAAAACCGATGTTGTTGTTGTTATTTTAAAACAGTCTGGGGCCCCAAATCATTTACCCTCACTTAGCGCGCTTTCTCTTTTGCATCTTTCTCAACCTCATCAGCTCTCATTCCAGTCCACCATTGCCATCGTCTACGAGCTCGTGGTTGTTGTCGTGCACGTCGCCATTTCCAGTAGCAGCGCGCTCTCGGTTTCCATTGTTGAAGCTTCAGCCCGCGTCTCCATCCGAGGTTAGTGTCATCGCATTTCTCTGTTTTCCTTGTTGCCCAATGATGCGATTCAGAATATTTTGTATTTGTTGTTGAATGGGGTTTGGTTTTGCATTAATTTCGTGTCATGTATGAGTTCAATGTGTTATTGCTGTGAATAGAACAAAGTTGCCCACTAAGTGCTCGATAAAATGCCTAATCCAGAAGTTGTTTTGTAAACTTGTTAGCTAGCTAGTCAACCTGTTAGCATCTAAAATGCCTAATCCAGCAGTGTGGGTATTACACTACTAGAGATCTCTTCCAACTCCCATGATTTGTTGTTTACTTGGTTCATTGTTTTTCTAGCAACAAAGTTAAAATCTTGATATCATTATATCTTGATTGTGTTAATAAATTGTATGAATAACAGCTTGGTCCAGTAATACTTATTTACCTAATTGATGGTACAATACAATTATAAAGCTTGTGTAATTTAAATGAATTGAATTTTGAAGTAAAGAAGAAAGGAAATGTGATGAGTTGTGGTACAGAGGTGTTAAGCTTAAGGTGATGGAGTCTTCCTTCTTTGCTATGGTTTATTCCCGGCCAAGAAGAGGATTGATTCAAAGGAGTATTAAAAAGGTTAAAACTTACATTTGCCCATTCACTGTATATTTGACCCCCAAAAGCTGCAATCGATAGTGGTTATGTGCATAATTCCAATCACTAGCCTCTTCAATAACAAAAGATACAATTTTCTTTTTACACTTTGTCATGGTATATAACTATACATATATAAATTTATAATTGTCCTCATGAGGCAAATGCTACATATATAAATTTATAATTGTCCTCTTGAGTCCATTTGGTCCATTTCTACCAGCACCCTTTGTTTCCTCTGTCTGAAAATTAATGCAAATTTGTAGTAAATCATTTAATGACTTGTCCATCAATTAACAAATTGGAAAGCATGAGCAAGGAAAATTTCTAAAAGCTTTCCAAGCCATATAAATTATGTGGAAATTAAGGAAGAAAACGAGTAGAAAAGATGTACCATATGAGCTGATGCATCATACCCAATTGAGTGAAAAAATAGCTAATTTCAGTCATGGTTCAACAATTGTTCTGATTCTTATTGACCACAGTTACATGCTCCTCATTGGGTAGACCCAACCTTAGCTCGGTGATTTGAAGTCCAAGACCTTCTTTGACCATAAGGGTACGTGTGTGCTCTTTTGTTTGTCTTGATTGAAACCAACTTTTGTAATCTGACACTACATGTATCATATGTATGCAGTTCTCATTTGGGTCTTTGCATCGTCATCCTCCGTCCTTGTTGGAGACTGTGATTGACCATCCTCTCAGGTAATTACAAAAGTGTTTCATATTGAAATTTATAAGATAATATGTAATGAGTGCTTATGTAACTTGTTTTGTCCACATCCCTGTTAACCCTTGCTTTATGTAAATCACTTGCATTCCATCAACATGATTGGATAAACAACCTATATGTTCATTGTAGGTTGTAGGAGAGGGAACCTTTTTCCCGTTTGCCTCGTCATCAGGAGCTTCATTGTTGGACATTTCACATAGATCATCATCACAGGTGTGAATGTGTTTCATGCAATCGCGTATAATTAGTCTTATGACTGTTTTTAAAATATTTTGTATGTCAAGTATGCATGTTGCTTTTTCTATACAATTAATGTTCATTATGAGTGAACCTTAGTTTCCCGTTTGAGATTCATTACACTGATTCTTCCGGATAGTTTGGATTAATCATTGTATTGATTCTTGAATTGTCCGTTTGGACAGTTTGGGATGACTCAATTTTTTATAGTATATTCATATGTATAGGTTGCATTTCTTTTCTTAAATTTCATGAAAATTCGGTACAATGCATTTCACTTTGTTCTCTGGGTGCATACTTGACTGTGGTGGAACTCATGTCACCGCTTTCATGTCATGTACTCGGAGACCAAAGCGAAATGCTGCCGAAATTTCGTGAAATTTAAGATAAGAAACGCAACCTATACATATGAATATACTATAAAAATATGTCTTCCTGAATGGGATAGGGTCACACCTTGAATGAAAAAAGAGAGGTTTTCATGCATGGAATAACTTTGTGAGTATCACAGAGTTATTAGTTACATGGATCGAAGTTGGATGAATGCAAGTCGCATCACGGTTGAGTATGAGGAAGGCGTTGAACAATTCTTGCAATTTGCATCCAAAAGAAGTCGACCGGATGGGAATGAAAAATATTTATGTCCCTGTATCAATTGTTTGAATGGAAGACGCCAACTACTGGACGACATACGGGAGCATCTTCTTTGCGATGGGATTAAGAAGACTTATACGACATGGATATGGCATGGTGAATTGACAAACACGCAGAGGGTCTCGCAAACTGAACCGCTTGATGTTGACATCGGAGATCGATTAGATGATATGATTCGTGATCTGGGACATGAGTCATTTAAGCAAGCACATGCCCCAATGTATGATACGTTGGAAAATGATTCGAAGAAGCCGTTGTATCCAGCGTGCAAAGAGTCATTGACATTGTTGTCCGCGGTGTTAAATCTGGTTAATCTCAATGCCAGATATGGGTGGAGTGACAAAAGCTTCAGTTCACTGCTTGAGGTAGTTAAGGACATGCTTCCAGAGGAAAACACGTTGCCAAGCAGTTACTATTTGGCGAAGAAGATACTTTGTCCGATGGGTATGGAGTATAAGAAAATTCATGCCTGTCCTAATGACTGCATATTGTACAGGAATGAATTTGAACAAATGGATAAATGCCCCACGTGTGGGGTATCACGGTACAAAGTGAAGGATGATGACGACTGTGGCAGTGATCAGAGTTCAAAGAAAGGCCCTCCCGCGAAGGTGTTGTGGTATCTTCCGATAATTCCAAGGTTTAAGCGTCTTTTTGCTAACCAAGATGACGCAAAAGACCTGACATGGCATGCAGAGGGAAGACACTGTGATGGAATGGTCCGACATCCGGCCGATTCAGTTCAGTGGAAGAAGATTGACCGTTTGTATCCAGAATTCGCCAAAGACCCAAGAAATCTCAGGCTTGCACTTGCCAGTGATGGAATGAATCCCTACGGCAGTTTAAGTACTCAGCACAGTTCGTGGCCTGTTTTGCTAGTCATCTACAACCTGCCTCCTTGGTTGTGCATGAAGCGAAAATACATGATGTTGTCTATGATGATATCGGGCCCAAGACAGCCAGGAAATGACATTGATGTTTATCTTAGTCCCTTGATTGACGACATGACAAAGTTGTGGGATGAGGGGGTGGCCGTGTTTGATGGGTATCGAAAGGAGACATTCAAGTTGCGTGCATTGCTATTTTGTACCATTAATGATTTTCCAGCGTATGGGAATTTAAGTGGATACAGTGTAAAGGGTCATCGTGCATGCCCTATCTGTGAGCAAGACACGAGTTTCGTGCAACTTAAACATGGAAGAAAAAACAGTTTACACACGACATCGACGTTTTTTGAAGTCTTATCACCCATATCGACGATTGAAAAAAGCATTTAATGGAAGTCAAGAGCATGAAATTGCACCGATTCCGCTAACCGGTGACCAGGTTCTTGAGCGGGTTGAGGGTATCCATACTATATTTGGAAAGACACAAAAGAAGCAGAAAGGTCATACTTCCATATGGAAGAAGAGGTCGATACTGTTTGATCTTCCATACTGGTTTGATCTAGATGTTAGACATTGTATCGATGTTATGCATGTGGAGAAAAATGTGTGCGACAGTGTCATCGGCACGTTGCTTAACATTCAAGGCAAGACAAAGGATGGTTTGAACACTCGTCAAGATCTTGCTGACATGGGAATACGTGAGCAGTTACATCCTAGGTCCGATGGTAAGAAAATTTACTTACCTCCAGCATGCCACACTTTGTCAAGAAAGGAGAAGATCAGTTTCTGTCAGTGTCTGCGCCGAGTGAAAGTGCCACAAGGATACTCTTCAAATATTAAGAGCCTTGTACAGATGAAAGATCTGAAACTAGTTGGCTTAAAGTCTCACGATTGCCACGTGTTGATGCAGCAATTGTTAGCCGTGGCGATTCGAGACATTTTGCCTGACAAAGTCAGGCATGCTATAAGTCGGCTATGCTTTTTCTTCAATGCCATTTGTTCAAAAGTCGTGGATCCGGTGAAGTTAGATGACTTGGAAGAAGAGGCGGCAATTATCTTGTGTCAGCTGGAGATGTATTTTCCTCCTTCGTTTTTCGACATAATGGTTCACTTACTTGTTCATCTGGTAAGAGAAATTAAATTGTGTGGTCCGGTTTATTTACGGTGGATGTACCCGGTCGAGCGATACATGAAGATCTTGAAAGGGTATACAAAAAACCTACATCGTCCTGAAGCATCAATTGTTGAAAGGTACATTGCAGAAGAAGCCGTAGAGTTTTGTTCTGAGTACCTTGAAAAGGCAAAACCTGTTGGGCTTCCGGAGACGCGGCATGAGGACAGAGTGGGAGGAAAGGGTACACGAGGGCTGCATGTTATAACGCCCGCTTTGCATGAATTGCAACAAGCTCATCTGTATGTCCTGAATAACAGTCATGAAGTCCTCTCATACATGGTTCGTCATCAAGCATTACTCAAGGAAACTAATCCACGAATGACGAAGAATAGGTTGTTGAAAGAGCATAACAAGACTTTTCTGAATTGGTTTAAAGATACAATCTTTAGTGATGAATCTTCATCTGAAACAATGAGGAAGTTAGCAGATGGGCCTAAAAGAAATGTTAGAAGTTGGCAGGGGTACGATATCAACAAGTACTCGTTCTACACCAAACAACAAGATGACAAGAGCACAATGCAAAACAGTGGGGTCAGCCTAAGGGCTGAGTCCCAACACTTCGCTTCTGTGCATGACCACAATCCACGGTTGGCGTGCTTGCCTTACTTTGGAGTCATTAATGACATCTGGGAGCTTAATTATGTTACTTTCACTATGTGTGGTTTCAAATGCAAGTGGGTTGATATCAACAGTGGTGTGCGAACCGAGGACATCGGATTTACTTTGGTAGATCTGAACAAGCTAGCTTATCAAAATGAACCTTTCATCATGGCAGAACAAGCTAAACAAGTGTTTTATATTCAAGATCCTTGTGACGAAAGGTGGTCAGTGGTACTACAAGGAAAAACCATTGGCATTAACGTTGACGATGATGACTCAACCGCCGATACAAGTGTCACTCAATTCCCTACACCAGTCCCTAATGACATAAGAGAAGACGAGGTGGACGACGTTCATGCAAATCGTAATGATCATGATGAAGGAGAATTAATTAACATCACATAATGTACATTTTTTTTAAAACTCATTTGAATTGTATTGGATTTTCATGATTATGCATATTGTGACTTAACTTTACTTATCAGTGTTATTTGTTTTTTACAGGATCATGACTACACCACCTAGCTCCCCTCCTCGTGCTGAGGCACCCCATCCTCCTCCTGAGTCAGGAGCGGCTCATCCTGAGTCACCACCTCCGCTTCAGTCAGGACCTGAGCCGTCCACGGCGAAGAAGACGAGGAAGGCTACACGGCTGAGGTCACTTGCCACTCGAGCTCCTGGTGCTGACAGACCGGTGGTCCATGTGGATCCTGTGACAGGGAAGGCTGACGGTCCTCAGGCAAAGAAATTGAGGACATATCTAGGGATTGTGGCGAGGGACAAGGTGGACGTCACCCTTCCTAATTGGAAGGAAGTTCCTTCAGCGCAGAAGGACTTGATTTGGGAGGACATTCAGGTATATGTCATTTAAAGGACAACATAATTGTTTTAATTATGCATTTTAACTGCATTGACGTAACTTGATGGCCCATTTTCCTTCTAATGCAGGCTGAATTTGATATACCTGAGGCGTCTGACCATCGGACAAAGAAGAAACTTCTGCAGACTGTGGGCGAGCGCTGGAGGCAGTTCAAATCAGATTTGACACGGAAATGGGTCCTCACCGAAGGGAATGGCGACGATGCCGATGATGTATGCGAAAAATACGGCATTAGTAAGGAACAGTGGACCCAATTCTGTGCTTCTCGGCGAGCGGCTTCCTGGGAGGTTAGTTATTGTTTCACAAAACCTTACAAATTAACAATTATGTAGTCAAATTATACTGATATTCATGATTTGTGTATCAAACTGTAACAGGATGTTAGAAAGAAGGCCCAGGCGATTCAGAAGCTGAACACCGCCCCTCACGTGTTGTCCCGCGGGGGTTACGAGTTGCTCGAGAAGCGATTGCTGGAGGAAAAAGCGAAGAAGCAAGTGGAGGGAGCAACTCGTGATGACAGCACGGAGACGATCATTCATCCTCCGTCCCCCGTGAGACGACACGTCAAGTGGAAGCTCGCTCGCACAAAGAAGACCGGGGAGATGACTTCGGAGGCGGCACGCGAGATTGCTGAGAGGATTGTAAGTCAAACAACAATGTCATACACATTTAATTCATTTTTGGAATCACAAATGACAAAACTAACGTTAATTGTTTCTTGATTGCAGGATTCCCTGGATGAGCAAGCCTCACAGGGTTCTTTTGTCGCCAGTGGACGTCAGGATGTCCTGACTACTGCCATTGGACGACCAGAGCACCCCGGCCGTGTCCGTGGTGCTGGAGCCGGTGTTACCATCACCTCATACTTCGGACCGGCTCCATCATCCTCTCGCAAGGCGAAGTCTGCATCCATGGCGCCTGAAGACTTGGATCGCCTGAAAGACAACATCAGGGTAGAGCTGGAGCAGTCCATCACTGATCGGCTTACACAGTCGATCACAGAAAGAGTTACGCAGCAAGTGATGATGAGCTTCAGCCAATTGCAGTCCCAGATGCAGTCTCAGGGTGCCATGCAGCCTCCAGAGGTTCAGTCATGTCCTCTTGGTGCCCGTGTCAGCACCAAGGGAAGCTGTGTCGATCCCTCGGGCAATGACCCTGACACGGGTGCATCTGACAGGCGTGGGTTGTACGTGGATGACAATCCTCCCCGCCTTGTTGCCCTTGGCAGAGTTCATGAGGGATCAACGACCGTGCACAGCGTCCCTCTTGAGAGTGATCAGGTCAAGGTCAGTGTTGAGGAAGTACGCGATGCTGATGCTCGCGTCCCTGTTCCCACTGACGAGGTTCAGTTAGTGGGCCAGGCACTTAACACTTTCCTTGCTTGGCCGACACATCTTGTACAGACAATTTTGCTTCAGGTTTATCATTTTTCCCTTATTTCTTCTTAATTATTCATGATTTGTGACATATCAAGTTAACCTGATCGTTCACTTTTGGTTGTTAATTGTGTAGGATAAACAACAATCCAAGGGACCGGCGAAACCTGTAGATAAGCCGCAGCCTTTTTCGGATCCCTTGTACCAGATAGCATTGGCCATCCCCAATCTATTCCTCAGACCCTTCCAGGTGCCATGGGAGCCGTCGATGTTTGGGGTGCATAATGACAACTTCCCCTTGTACATCAAGCATGAGGATATTTCGGAGATCATCCATGGTGGTCAGTGTCTCAACATCTCCGTTATACAGCTGTGGATTCTGTAAGTCACTTTCAATTGACTAGCATTACTTGTTGAATTGTTTTATGTTGATCCATAATTGACTTTATTTTCACCGTAAAATAGGCATATGAATGAATTAAGCCTGCAGTCGGATCATGCCCATGTGTATGGATTCCTCGAGCCACAGTCCATACAGAGATCTGGCCAATCTCAATTTCAAATCGAGGACTACATGAAGAAATGGATGCAGAGTTCACAGAAAGATGTCTACTTTGCACCGTATTTGAATGGGTAAGTTTCAATTTATATCACAAAAAGAGCAGTTTGTATGCAGTATAATATATAACTTGTTTTTGGACAATGCAGTTCACATTGGCAACTAGTAGTTATTTGTCCTAAGGCCAATGTAGTGGTCTGGTTCTGTTCGTTGCATCACAGGCCTGATAACTTCCTTAAAGGCATTATTAACAGGTACTTCCTAATTTGTAACACATTTATGTTATTTCTATGGCACGAATATGTTTATTGTACACTATGCATGCTTGTTTCTCTTAAGCAGTGCTTTGAAGGGAGTCCTTGACACTCCAGAAAATAAATCAAAGGCTACTACTAAATGGATTGCGCTTAAAGTAAGTCTTCTAATAAATCATGCTTTATGTATTGAAAGATATATTTATGGCAATGTACACTAACAGCGCTGTTAACTTTGACTACATTTTTCAATTTAGTGTAATAAGCAAAAAGGAAGCACTGAGTGTGGCTATTATGTTATGCATTGGATGTCGACCATAGTCCAAGGCGGCTTCTCAGATAACTGGGACATGGTAATTAATTGTCTAATTCAAAAGTAATTCCTTTTTACTTGTTTTTGTTTTGTACTTATTAAATGATGTTGTCTTATGTCATGCAGTATTTCACCGATGAAAGACCATTGGAGGCCGACACCTTGAAGGCTATTAGGGTTGAATGGGCGAATTTTTTTCTTAAGATTAGAGATGAGTTATTAATAGATTAGGTGGTTATTGGATTTCCAATACAATTGTATAAACATTAGTTTAGGAAATTCTTTTATGTACATTGAGAGGCTATTGAATTTTATTTGTTATTCAAATATCAATTTATTTGAATGTATTTTGAAATTGGCTGGATCTGGTTTTTAATTTACAGGTTGAAGAACTGCTAAAATTTAAAAAACAGACAAAAGATTAAAAAAAATTAATTAAGAAACAACATCGGTTTACTTGAAAACCGATGTTAACTTAACATACAACATCGGTTTCGCAATGAAAACCGATGTTGATTTCATGTAATAACATCGGTTTTGCAAAGAAAACCGATGTTGTTACATGAAATCAACATCGGTTTTCTTTGCAAAAACCGATGTTGTTACATGAAATCAACATCGGTTTTATTTGCCAAAACCGATGTTGATTTAATGTAACATCGGTTTTGCAAAGAAAACCGATGTTGTGGTGTAACTTAACATCGGTTTTTCTCAGAAACCGATGTTAAGAATCCATGGGTATGAGATTAAATGTTTGAATTTATCGTATATCCACATCGGTTATCTCTGGAAAACCGATGTTGTGAACGTTTGTTAACATCGGTTTTGAAAACCGATGTTAAGTTCCAGACATTCAACGTCGCCTGATTCAACATCGGTTCAAAACCGATGTGGAATGTCGAAAACAACCGATGTAAAAGGCTCTTTTTCTAGTAGTGTTTGTCAGATAAAGAGAGCGAAAAAAAACCTATTCTTTGTTCAATTTACAAGAGGTGAAAAGATATGTAAAAAAATTTCAAATTCACTCTTTGTCCCCTTCAAATCCCAATATTAGAGGAAAGCTAAAATTAGGTGAGGAAGAACTTTGCTTGCCTTTATTTCTTTTTCTCTTATTAAAAACTAAAGCAATAAAAAAAATCTTCCACTCCAATTAAACACTATAAGAAGAAAAGCGACAAGTAAAAAGTATGATGAATGAAAATAGGAAAGAGACCAACACAAATGGATCTAGTAGAATGAATTAGTCTCTTACAACATCGTAAATCAAGATTAGAATATATGTTAAAAGTTGTGTCCACATTTAATATTCAATTGCATCTAAATAAGATTGTCTAAAAAAAAAAGATAAGTGAGAATAAAAAAAAATAAAGTGAATGAAAATAAATAAGAAATAAAATAAATTATGTTTGATTTAAGAAGGAAAAAAAAGTAAAAGTGAAAATCATTGTTGAGTGGTACAAGTTACTAAGAAAACAAAAAAAAATATTCTTTGTCATTTCTCAATATTTCAGCATGAAATTATTTTTAAGCTAGATCCATCACTTTTTAATTTCTCTTATTATTACCTCCTCTCAACTAAACAATGTCAATTTTTAATCTCCCATTTATTTTCACTTCCTCTACTCAACTTTCACCTATTTCATCTTTGCCGAACAAAGGTATGCAAATAAAATGGATTTGTTTCTTTTCACTGTAAAGAAAGGAAAGAAAATCCGAAATGGAGCTATCTCATTCAGTGTGATGCCTTCCATTGCGCTTAGAAACGATAAGAGAATGTTGTTTGGAATCTAATAACTGAACAGACCAAAATGGCAGAAGAAAGGAGAGTACATGACCAAACCAATTAAGGTTATGAGTTGATTAGCAATTATTCATCCTTTTCACTTTTAGAGGTTCCTTCTTCAATGCTCCGGCTACGATCTTGGTCATTATATCTCACCACGTGCGATGTCTAGCGTCTCTTACTCATATCCACTCATTTTGTCCCTACATCTAACATTTTCATTTATCTACTTTTTGTGATATCTCATGTCTTTATGCTATGAGCGGAGACATTTGGATTTAAGATTCCCTGTTCAGCAATTGTTCTTTTCAGTTCATAACTCTAGAATATTAAAACCTTCAACAATTATTCTTCATCAACTAGAACCACTAATAATAACTTTAGATTAATGAAATATTCAGCAATTATTATTCTCAATTAATAACTATATCAATAAAACTCATTAATCTACACACATTAATTTTAGTTGATAATCAATGATTCGAGATAGTAGTACTACTTTCACTTTTCTTCTTTCGTTTTTTATCCGTTGTATTCGAGAAATTTAAAATTTTAAAAAAATTATTATTATTTTTTAATTGTATTACTATATTTAGACTTGTAAAAAAAATGGAGAGGTTGTTCTTTTAAAAACATGCAATTCGCAAATAAAGAAATATCGTTGATATTTTTTGTATATATTAAAAGACTTTTTTGCCTTTCTAAATGTGACATTCATTATCACTTCTGTTTTATTTAGTATAAAATATTTTAAAAGTCACATGGAGACAAGAACATAATTGAGAAGATAATCATTGATGTTATATTAGATTTTTTAAATGGCAGATGAATAAGAACAATTATTTTGAAGTGAATAGATAAAATAATAGAAATATCATATTAATGAATTTACTATAAATTTTAAACCATTATCTTAAGAGTAATTATTATTAAAGGTGCGTTGGTAAATGAAAATTACGTACTTTTTTTCTTACAATTTTAATGATTGATCAACTCAATACTAGGTAACCAAAAGTCAATCTAGAAGGGTGTTAACTGTTAAGGCAACAAGCGAATGATTGAAGAGCAATTTCCCCATTGCAAGTATAATGTAAGTAATCAACCTGAAAGCGACTAGAATTTGAGCCCATGTCAGCGTCATAACTTTTCATTCATGAAATATGAGCTTATAATAATAAAAGGCGATATTTCATGGTTGAACTTTATCATTATCGACACACTCGACAGGAGTTTTTGTTATATAAAAATGCAAAAAATCAAGATTAAATATATTTTAATATATATATATATATATATGTTAGATTTAATTCTAATTTTAATTAAATAATTGTCTAATTTAAAATCTATTTTTTGTAAATGTGTTAGGTGTAATTATGTCCTTCGCAGAAAAATAATTTATTTTAGCTATTATAAAAAATATATAAACAACGTACATGACACATTTTCATAAATATAATACTAAAAATGGCAACTATTTGTTGAGAGACTAACAACCAACGTTGCATTGATTATAGGGATAGATTAGTAATTTAACGAAAGACTTATTATTATTATTATTAAGAAAGATACCGTGACTTTTTACATATTTTAAATAAAAATAAAAGAAAAAAATTAAAAATAAGACTAATAAAAAATAACTAACAAACATGAGAGTAATTGATAATTATTAAAAGAGAGTAATATAAGTTTAAAAATAAATAAAAAAACATCTAAAATTTGTGGACACAAAAAAGGATTATATTTTTTTATTAAAATATTATAGATTAATAATAATAATAATTATAAAAATATTATTATTATTATATTATGTCACCTCATTCTATTTTCTCATATCTTTTAATTTATTTATTTATTACATATTACAGCGATCCCTTCCCCTTATTTGTGGATAGTTGTGGATAGAGTAGAGTTTCTGGATAATGGAATATGTCTTGCAGAGACAATGAGATAAATAGTTTTAGTTTATTACATATCCAAATAATGGAACACAGTCTACTTTCACTCGTGCTCACTTCCATTTTACCACCTTTCAATCCAATCATAACGTTAAATGCTCACTTTCACTTATTACATACTACCAGGACTGGTCTAGCGATTGATTGGAATTGGATTGTCCACTCCACCCCGCGAGGAAATGATTGCAATTAAAACGAAGAAAAAAACGACGTTAAATTTTGGAGCCACATGTAGTTTAATTGATTGATAGATAGTGAGTACCCGGTATACATTCATGCAAAATAAAAGAACGACGTGCACGGACATAAGAAAACTTGTTGTAATTTATTTAGCGTAGCCCCAATCATATACTATATCACGATCGCCATAACAAACACAACAAATTCATACATGAAATCGACAAGGAATTCAGTTGGTTGTATAAAATACGTGACACATTGATTTTGTCTTTGATTCTGACGGATAAAAAAAATTAATAAACGAAGCCGATCAGTTAACTAATGAACGTACACACCAGTATAATTTCCTAATGCAAATTACAAATATATATTTTCTGAGATATTTGAGTTTGCATGTAATGGTAATTATTGATTAATTGTACAGTGAATTAGAGCTAGTAGCAAGGTTGGAGTGGCTTCCCGCAGAGACAATCATTGTAGACAAACGACGACGCTTCGAGATGATCAAAAGGAGAGCCAACGGGAATCTTGCCACAGAGATGGTTGTGACTCAAATCCAAGTGTCCAATATACGAAGAAGAGGATATGGACTTAGGTATGGCCCCTTTCAGGTTATTATACGACAAATCCAAAGCAGTGAAATAAGACCTCACGCCGAACGCGTCCGGTATGTTTCCCTCCAACGCGTTCCGGCTCAGGTTTAAGTCACTGATTCCGGAACTAAACAAGCTCAACGGTATGGACCCAGAGAGTTTATTCATGTCCAAGTTTAGTGTTGATAAAACCGCCATGTTACCCAGCGACTCTGGAATGTGCCCAGAAATCTGGTTCCGAGAAAGATCCAGATCCGCGAGGCGGTAAATCTGAGAAACCGAACCCGGGATGGGCCCACTAAGGCGGTTTCCACTGAGCAAGGCCCGGCTCAGCATGCGGAGAGAACCGAACTTCTTCGGAATGGGCCCGGAGAGGAGGTTGTTGCGGAGATCCAAGTGCATGAGGCTCGTGAGGTTCGCGAGCGAGGTTGGGATCGTGCCGGAGATGAGGTTGTCGGCGACGTTGAACACCGTGAGGCGGTGGAGCCGGCCAATGTCGGCTGGGATGGAGCCGGAGAGGCGGTTTCCGATGAGGTCGACGATGCGGAGGAAGGGGAGGGTTGTGATGCAGCGCGGGATCGCGCCGGAGATTCCCCTCCAGTCGGCGACGGTGATGCTGGAGAGACGCGCGAGCTTGCAGATCGCCGGCGAGATGTAGCCGGTCATGTAGCCGGTGCGGTGGGCCCGCTCGAAGATCGGCTCCTCTGACTCGCCGCGGAGGTTGATGTCGGCGACGCGGCGGGTCTCCTGGTCGCAGCTCACGCCGTACCACTTATGGCAGCAGTCGGCGCCGGTCCAGGAGTTGAAGATTCCGAGATAGGGCTCGTGGAGCGCCGCCTTGAATGCCAGCAGCGCCGCCCTGTCCGACGGCGGACACGACCTCACGCGGGAGCTCAGGGCCATAATAAATAACACTACTACCACCACCGTCATAGACCTAACACCACCCATTGTGGTTGGTTGCGGTGCAAATTATAGTTTACGTGAATGTTAATTTATGTATCTCTACTATATATGCTATGGTGTCGTGGAAACGCCGTCTCTGAGTGTGAAGTTAATGAAACGGTGGGAAGGGTGTGTTTGCATGTGACTTTGGGATTCTGACAATGCTGGTATTTATACAGTTGATTCAAGTTTTTTTCGGGGGCGATTGACGAGTTTGCCCCTTACAGAGTTCCTAACTGGTGAAGTGATCTTGGAGACTAGGTAGGACTGTGATGATATGGTCTTTTTTTTTCTTTTTTTTTTTTAAATTGAAGAAAATAGGAGGAACAACTGAACATGGGGGAGGGGGATAAGTTTGTGGGTAGAAGGGAAATGGTGTGACAGATAGAGATTAGAGTTGAAGCATGCACATAGTGGAGAAAGGTCCAGAAGCTAAATTATGAGACTCGCTCGCAAGCTTCTATTCCATATAGTAGTATATACTCATTCACAATTGTATTGGGACCTTCTATGTTCGAACTCATTATTTCTCATTTGTTTCAAAGTATGTAACTAATAATTAGTTAATGTCAAATACAGCAATCGCGTTTTCATATCCTTTTTCATTTAACTTGATGACTTGGGTATTGTTTTGGTGGCCGGTGTCTTTTTTTTTTTCATTCCAAGTATATATATATATAAGTAAAGTCTTTTGATTAGGGTCGACATCTATAAATGGAAAGTTCATGTTTAAGAGCTGCCACATGTAGGTTAAGAAGGAATTCTACATCTGGTTTGGTTTGGAATTTGTTAGAATTGATTTTAATAGAATTAATTTTATATAACTATAACTGTAAACTAAAATATGTCTAAAATAATTTCAATCACAAAATTTATATTATAGCGTATATATATTACATTAATACTAGAAATTCATTCATTTAGTTTGTCAAATCAACACTTGTAAGAGGAAAGGAGGTTCATGAATTTGGGAGGGTTCTTCCTAGGTAAATGGAGTTAGGACACCATTGTATATCGACGAGTAGTATTTACTATTAGTACAATGCAAAGTGACCCCACAGGTTCCTACATTTTTGTCTCCCTATCTTATTTTGGACTAGAGGGAAGGAGGTTTAATTCCATAATTAATGCGCTTGAATTAACCTAATTTGCCGTAAGATAATTATTGTGGTCGGTATCAAAATCAGAATCTGTGTACGTGAACTAATTAAACGGGGGATGATAGTGTTAATTAATCCTGTTGCCTTTTTGTGGTCACACTCTGAAAAATGACCACTTGCATCAAGATATTGCGCATATGCATATGGGTCACCAGCCCTGGTCGATAAGGACAATCCCATCATATCATTTCTTATTTATTTGTTTCTCCGTCATTATATTAGTAATAATAATTGTAATATCATAATGTACTGCAGCTCTGTTATCTATCTATATATGTATATATGTTTGTTTCTTTCATGTATATCAGATTTGGAGAAGGGAAATTGTATAACTTTATCTGTCAATCCAAGAAAGCCAAAAAATGAATGCAATAAAACTCGTAAAAATATTGTTGTACCTGTGTGCGTTTTCAATTATTTTAGAAAAATGTTTCATGGATACCTATTATGTTATAATGTATTTAGAGAGGGAAAAAAAAGAAAAAATATATAAATATTATAGTATTCATGATGTAATAAGAAAAAAAAACATATATTGATAAAATATTTAAAACAAATAAGTATTTTGTGTATTATTACTTGTTATATATTTTAAGGGCTCTCGCTTTGCATTCAAGAGGAACAATCCGACCAGCCTGTGAAGGAAGGTAATGTCCAGGAACCTTATCCGCAAGATTTTATGCCAAGTAATGGGAATCAGGAACAATTGCATAAAATAAAGAAATGCTAAATAAACAACTTTTCTTTATTTTGTTTAACTTCTACTAAGATTTCATACAAAACCTGACAGTTAGGTGGCATGCAAACTTTTTCCCTTACTTATTTTCATATAAATAAATAGATTGCAAAAGATACACGAGCCTCTCCAATTTTAATTTAGTTTGACTAAACCAGTTATAACCCATGATCCTGCCATTTCTTAAGGTAAGATGATTGTCAATAAGCATGTGTCTCCATGTGCAAAATGATCTTCACACAGCTGATGGGTTGGTCATAGATTCCACTCCAGGGCTCAAACAGTTTGTCTTCGCTTGAGGGAAAAAAATTTCATTTTTTCCTTTGGGAGAAATTAGCATTGGAAAATATTTAACATATACATACATGTGTATTCTCTTTTCCATCTCATTTTTCTTTTTATTTCTCTCCTTCATTCTTTATGGCATCATTTATCACATTTATCTTTCTCTTATCTTTTTAAACTATCCACTAATCTCCACATAACATCTAATTGAGTATTATTGATTCTTAAATAGTTTCTGATAATAAAAAATGTACATATAGTTAGTTATTAACATTTGATCAATTGATCCCATTGAGACAGTAAATAACATATATAACTTACTTTAGCTTACAATTTACATTCTTCTAGCCATAGAGTTTGATTTTGATATAATTTTTTTATATAATTAACTAATTTAAATAATTTGAAATATAATTTTTTAAAATAATTATTATAAAAATCAATATTTTACTATTATGGTAATTCAAGATTATTTTTTTGTGAAGCCAAGGTGTTTCTTAGTCAAGAACTAATAACTAATTTCTTGAGAAATTTAAATTCATTTAAGAAGTTAACTTCGCTTAAAAAATATTTTTCCAATTAAATACTGAAACCTAATTATTATCTACTATACCACACCATATTGATAAATAAATGTATGAAAATACTATAAAAGTATTTAGTTAAATGTATAGAATTACATTATAGATGTATTTTGATTAATTAAATTCATGTACATATAATTTGGAGCTCAGTCCGTTTTCTTTAGTATGTCCCCATCACTAACCAGAACTGCAAAGTTTGTAAGAATTTGAAGTTAATAATTCGTTTGGCAGTAACTTAATTTAGATGCTATCCCAAAAATGCTTATAAGCAAAATTATAAGTTATTTTGATAAAGTTTTTGAAAATAATTATATAAATTATGTCATCGAATAACTTCAAATTAACTATATAAAAAAAAAGCTCTTCTAAACACCAAATCCACACCAATCCTCATAAAAATTCGTTTTATACTCTTCCTTGAATGTAACTAAAAGAGTAATTATACATATACTACCATTTATTTTAAACACTCTATTAACATTCCTTATTTTTCTCTATCTCTCTTTTCTTATTATATTATAAATTTTATCATACTTATATATTTTCCTCTTTTCTCAAACTCTCTACATGTATAATAGAATATTGGATGTTTCTCTAACATTTTTCTAACCAAAACCATCTTGACTTTGCTACCATCATCCTTCCTGAAACCGTTGATTACACCTCTGTCTTCTGCTCCACATGTGAAACCAATCATGACCAATGGTTACAACCCTCGATTTTGTGAGTGATACGGCATTAGTAGAAATCGAACTCCATTTTTCTCCCTCAATGTTCCCCAACTCTTACCAACAAAGTTATCAATAAGGTACAATTTAAAGTTTTTTTTTTAAGTTTATTCTACTGTCAAGTCAGACAAATCTATTAGCCTATTTCGAAGTATTGGACAGAAAAACGGAGGCACTTAATTTTAACGCCATAAAAAGTAAGAAGACTAATTTGGAGCACTTAAAATTATGAAAATTAAAATTAGACAAACAAAATTGAATGATTGAAAGTACATATCTTCCATATACTGACTTTATCATAAGCAACCAAATATACAAGCTATGCATTGGTTAAGGATATTAAGATTGTTACCATCACTTTTGCTATTACAACTACTAATTTGAATACCTTTTAGCTATATTTCTAAATTATTCTTTGGACAGAAACACAACAAAAATGTGTGTTCATTACATAAATCAAGGTGAAAAAATCAAAACACAAAAAAATATAATTTTGTTATATCATTATGTTTTAATTTTTTTTCACCCCCATTTATCCAACGAATTTTGTTGCAAACTTGAAAATTTAAGAAATATAATCGTGTTTTTATTATTTATTTATTTTATTTTTACAAAATAGAAATATAATTCCATTTCACAAAAATCTTCACACCCTTCCAGAATGGAAACTTAATTCTTATAGTTTCATGGAAATTTATATGTTTATAACTCTAAGAATTAAATTGATTAATAATTTTAAAGATTAATTTTATGTTACTCATTTTAACACATAATTCAATAATAGCATTGGAAACTTGGAAGTACATTTTTTTGGGGTAAATAAGCAATTCCTTCCCTGAAAGTAAGACGCTATCAATTTAGTCTCTATAAAAAATAAAATGATACAAAAAAAGTCAAAATTTAACTAATTATTGTCATTTTAATCGTCACACGACTTTTTTAATTTTGAATTAAAATAATCACGAATTACACTTTCAAGACCCTTTTACTTATTTTATTATTTTTAGGAGCTAAATTGACTGCATCTAGCACTTTCACGGACAAAATTGATCAGCTATCCTTGTTATTTTGATTTTTAACTTTTTTTAAGGTAATATTGGACTAACAACTCCAATGCATCAAGTTAAACCTAGCAACTTTAAAAATAAAAAACTACCAACATTGATCATTGATGGTGAGCCTACCTTTAGAATACAATGATACCCAAGTTAGCACCAACTCTCAAATTCAATTGCCACATGGGCTCTGCAACACAAATACCATTAAGTGAAAGGTATAGTGCCTTCCAAAAGTGCAATTTCTTATGTACAGCTCTATACATGGTCTCCAGATCCTTTTAAAAGTAAATATTTATCAAGCTAACGGTTCTCGTGCAAATGAGTTGAAGGTGCAGTATGAAATGGTGACGATATATTATGGAACAGAGCGGGTACCACACTGTGAAAATGCATTGGCATGACACTGTGTGATCTCGAATCAGTCAGCTCCTGTAACATGCAAATACAGATCAAAATTTGTAAAACCATGTCATACCCATGCTTTCACTAATACTTGAATGACAATTTATAAAATGAATCTGCAGATGCATGATTACATACACCAATCAGATATTGAATGTTTGTTGGCATTAACACAATGTTTAATGAATCTGCATATGCATGATTACATACACTAATCAGATTCTTCTACACAATATATGCAAAAACCATAAACTGCATAATTTATTATCCAATGGATCAAAAATGTAAACTCATAGCCAGCTCTTCTTTTCTTTCCCCTTCTGAACCCAAATCTCAGCATGCATTTGTCATTGTTTATCCCACAGGTCAAGATAGACTAACTAGCTTCAGTGTTCTCTCCACAGTGAGTGAAGCATAAATCTAGCTAAAAAACCAGAATACTATAGTTGCCGCTGAACTGCACACACCCCTCCCTTGCCCCTGTATTTACTTCTGGATAGTTTTTTTCTTAGTTTCTCTCTGGTTGTGCTCGGCTAAATGAGAGTTTCAAGGGGGTTGTTGCTGTATTATTCAACATGCAAAAGGATTGGCTGCCCTACTGCATTCCTAGCATCCTTGTTTCTTTAGTTTTCATTTTCTTTTATTTACTTTAATTTTTTTCATTGCTTTATGGATACCATATCCTGTTATATCCATATACCAAAATAAATGCAGTCAAGAGTTTTCAGTCCCAGAAAACAAGTTTTTCATGGAATTTAATGAATCAGCAGAAATTATTCATGAAAACTAAAACAAAATATAACTAGAGACGTGTGATGGCAATCATAAGCATTAGGGAATAGCATACCATTTGTTGAAAACCACCTTTCACACTACCTGCTTCGACCTGAGATACCTATAGCATAAAAAGAGCACACTCAAAGACATTAATTAAAAAAAATTAATACTAGGAGGTCAATCATTAATCACCAAAATAACTGACCTTTCCTTTATTTCCTTCACTGTTTTCAACACTTCCTAGACTCCTACCAGCCATACCAGTTCTCACAGCTTTCTTTCCCGTATTCAGTTTTGGATCAGGGACCTTATTGTTAGATGTAATAATAGATTGATATTCTTTTTCAACATTACAAACAACATGGGTACTTGAGGCATCAGGTCTCATACCATTCTCAGCAGAACTGTTTAAATTTGCACATTGCTTTAGTGCCTCACTTACGGCACCTAAAGCCATATAGTAACTTTCTTGTGACAAAGAACCTTCTTCACCTAATATTATGGCCCGTCTACACAAATCATTGAATCGCCGCACCTTTGATTGAACCTCTTCCAATTTTTCACCAATAGGATGCCTGCTCATAGCAGCATTTGTCCATCTTTGCAATATATACTTTGGCGGAATGCTGAAAACACCAGACATTTGTAGAACAACAATAGCATGTCTACAGAGATAACCTTTATATTCAAACAAATGACAGGAACAACATATATCTGAGGTTGATGTGTTCCATTCTACCATATAAGTTTGATTGTTTTCAAAGTCTTCCACAGTATAAGTAGTAGTCATGCCATCATTTTCTTTCTTAAAATGGCAAGCAGCGGCACCCAAAACCTCAACCTGGAACTTTCTGAAAATTTCATGTGTGTAAACTAACAACATTTGCTTTTCAAAAGGGGAAGGAGACTTCAGGTCAGGTGTTTCATGCCAAGCATCAAAATTTGCTTTGGCTTCCTCTTCATGTCTATCTTCAAGAATCACTCTATACTGTTCTATAAAATCTCTCAATGAAGTATCAACTTGGACATAGTTGTCAAACAATGAATTTAAACTTTCTGAGCGTGAACTAGTAGACAAGCCAGCAAAGGAAATATCTTTCATAAAAGTTGGCACCCAACATGTACGATCATCATATAAGGATTGAACCCACTCAACATCTCTAAGGTTAAAGTCGTCAACCAACTCCCACCATTTCTTATCAAATTGCTCCTCTGTCCATGATTTGTAAATACAGTTGTTAAATTTTTCCAAAAAGCTATCATGCCACGCACCTAAAAATTTCAGTTGTTTTGGAATCTTTTCCAAAATATGCCACAAACAAAAACAATGACGTGTTCTTGGAAGAAATGCAGCAACAGCTGCTTTAATAGCCTCGTTTTGGTCGGTGAAAAGCACTTGTGGAGCTCGTTCTCCCATTGCTATGAGCCATGTTTGCAGTAACCAGGCAAAAGTATATATTGTCTCATCAGCAATCAATGCAGAACCAAGCAATGTTGGTTGAATATGATGGTTTACTCCAATGAACAATACCAATGGTATTTTATATTTGCTTGTAAAATATGTTGTGTCAAAAGAAACAACATCAGAAAAATAAGTAAAATCTTCCAAGCCTTTAGCATCAACCCAGAACACATTTCTTAGTCGATGTTCTTCATTCAAATCAACTGCATAGAAGAATTTTGGATTCTCTTCCTGCATGTGCATGAAGAGTTCAAGAAGCAAGTGAGCATGTCCTGCTTCTAGAACCAAACTTCGTCCTTTATCATGTTGATGTTTCACAAAGTTCTCTAAGCAATCAACATTCTGATTTGCAGTAAATAATTTTGAAACTGCATTTGAGTTCTTCCGCCTTCGCATTCGAACATCATTACTTAGTGGATCAGAATTCCTGTGACTCCGGAAAAAATGAGCTTGAGCTGGTAAAAGCTCATGATTATGCTCCCTCACAAAGCTATAGACATACCATTTACCATCTAGCCTTCTCTTCACATGCATGCTTGCTTTACAACCAATTTTTGGAGACGGGCGTGGATTAATTGCATCATCAGATTGCTGCTTATTACCATATCTTATACATGAAAATTTGGCATCAATAAATTCTTTTGATGCCCTGGACCGCCGACTGCTCAACTTAGCAGTGCCGAACCCTGTAGACTTAGCATATTCTTTGTAAAAGGCATATGCCGCTTCATGAGATTCAAATTCCATATCATTATGAGGCTCTGAAATTGTGCTACCCACGACAGCAGAAGAATCCATAATTATTGCGGCAACATTCAGATTTCAGCTCCAGAAAACAATTGTTTCACATGTCCAAAAGTATCTCACATATGAGAGATGCAGAGGTTTGTCTCAATGATCCAGCAAAGACGGTACCTATATGGAAGGACAATGCTTCATTGAGAAATTGTGAAAGCCTGGATTAAAAAAAATGATATTGTAGATATAATTATACAATCTTTTGTAAGGAAATGAAGGACTCAAAAAGCTAGTCAAAACAGACAGTAATAAAAAACTGAGCATTTCCATACAGCTAATTAACTCTATATTTATGCATAATTCTCTTTTACCAGTATACTTTAGCAGAATCTGACCTTATATTACAAACAAAATAGAAATAACTAATCACTTTTCCATCCACTCTACGTTTCAAACATACTATTCATTAATCTAATAAGCGGGATGACACTTGATACATTCATACTCTAAATTGGAACAAGTTAATGCGGACTCGATAAAATTTATCCATCTGAAGTCTGAACATGCATCTTACCTAGTGTAAAGCATTATTTTTTTACATAAGCCAGCAGCAGCAGATAGGAACCCAAAGAGAATCATAGCTTAAGGATAAGTTCAAATTAAAACATTATCATTTAAAGAAATTGAAGCGGTGTACGGGTGAGAAGAATAAAAGCAAAATGAAGCTACAAAAAATGCAAAGATTAAGCGAAATTGAAACGAACCAAAGGTAACCTCACTCCGACTTGAACCCTTTCCGTTTTTCTGCTTTGCCTTCGATGGGAGAAACCTGCTTCCATAGGCACGGATCCAAGCCCTAACCAGTTATTTGAGTAACCTATTCTCTTTTCGGAAACAAATTAGGGTTTATCTTCGATGTGTTTTGTTGTTAATAAACTACTGATTTATCCCAAATTAATAACTGTCTGTTTAAGCCACAGCGGGCAGCGGGCAGCGGCACTGTACACATGTAAAATTTGTGAATATTTGAAGTTGTAAATTATAATAGAAAAAATATTAATGGATACAAAGATAAAATAATGTTGATATAATATTTTTGTTGATTCTATTTTGTTTTGATTACCAATAATTGAGAGACGTGTGAATATTTTATAGTGATCTCAAGGTTATTTAGTTAATTTTCATTTCTATAGTTTTGTGAATAAAACTATTAAAGTGTTAGATAAGGAGGCATTTTCAATACTGTTAGTATTGATAAGACAACAATAACGTTTTAGGACTGTCGGTAAAGACTTATCTTTTTGTGTAAAAAATAATTATCTTTTTATAGATTTCAGCCCTTTTTTCCTTTAAAAAAAACATGTTGTTCTCTCTCTCTTATTTAACAAAAACATCTTAAATTAAATTTGTTTTGATTTTTTATGATATAAATCACAATATAATTCACTGAAGATAACCTTACTCAGTTATTATGGATAATAAAATTTTTTAAAGTAAAATTAGTTTAAATTCAATTAGTTAACAAAACAAGTCATGTTTAAATAATATTTGTTTAACAGCGAGAGAAGTTGTATTTTATTCACTATGTACAATTTAAAATGTTTCAATCTCATAAGTCCAAATAAAATATAATAAACTAAAGTAATTTGATTTGATAAGTCAAAATTTTTTTAAAGCTCAAAACTTCAATGTCATTAAAAATTCAAACAAAATTATTTAAACAGGAACATTTTAATAATTTTAATATAACATATACTTAACAATATTTGTGTCTTGTTTATTAACGGTCAGTAGATATGTTCATCTAAATTATGCGTGAGTATCCATTTATGAATCCGTCTCTTATCTGCTACAGATTTTATGTGCGCGTACATGTATTTTTATCATCCTTATTTATGATACAGGATTTATATAAACATATATATTTACTTTGAAAATAACTTTATATTATCAGGTATAAACTATTTGTGTTTATGATTTTATTTATATAATTTTTAAATTTATTGTATTCTTTTTACATATATTTATTTTTATATATACACATACGGACAATATTTTACAAATTACAAAATTCAAAAATACAACCCGTGTAATCACATGGATATCATGCTAATTACTTAATCAAAGTTTGACATTAGAAAATAACCATTGCGTGCACGTTAACAATGTAACTAAGTTAATTGTCTCAGCATTAATGTCACCTGAGTTTTCACATTTTTCTATTAGCTACTTGAGTTTTTACTTGATAATGCTTTATATGACAGTAATAGATGTGGTACTTAAGTTTCAACAGTTAAACGTGTTTTACACAAGTATTAGGTTTATTTTCTATAATATTTTTTATCATTATTATAATTAATTTATGTATTTATACGTTATTTTTTAATTGGTGTAAATATGTTTTTATTTTTTAAAATATAATCATATCTCCTTTATTCCTAAAAAATTTATTGACTTTTAGTTTCTAAATTTTTTACTTTCATCTCTGTCGTTACAATAATAAATCGTTAAGTACAATAAAAGTGTCATATTAATATTCCACTTGATATGTCACGTTTACAACTCACTTGACATATGACGCTTTCATTATACTTAACATATTATTGTAATGATAGTAAAAAAAATCAAAATATTATAATATTTCAAATATCATAAACCCTTTATAGTTTTATAAAAAAAAATAGTATATATTAGTATATCTAGATATTAAAAAATATATATTCAAATGATTTTATACTAATAAATGTCTCATATTACTCTAATTATATATATATATATATATATATATATATTAAAGAATATTAGTTTTACAAATATATTTACATTTGTTATTACAAGGTGAACTCATGATAAACATATATTTTAAAAATATTTTAAGGTTCTTAATATACATGATTTTCTATTTTAGATTTTTAATAATTTTATTATTATTTTAAGTTTATGATATATTAAAAAAATTAATCATTATTATCAATTAAATAATGATATATCACCTTATAATCTGATCTTTCCAATATTATTAATAATTATAATTATAATTATGTCACATTATCATATAATTGATGAAAATAACACAAAAGAGTTTAATTTTAATATATTAGAAAGTCAGAATAACCATAATAAATAAGTTACAAAACAAAATTAAATTATTTATTGGAAACTTTAAACATATTTTAGTTCATATATTTTTATTATTTGTACATCATAAAAACATTTAAGCTATAGTTTGATAAGAGTAAATAAATAAACTTTAAAAATGTCTATATCAAGTGATAAGTTATCTTAAAAAAGTAGTGATTAAGTCATACTTAAACCTTAAAATTGACTAAACTCGGATCTTATAAATTCTAACCTAATCTAAGCAATTTTCACCCGTCCAAAAAGCGTTGAATTAAGGAATATGTTAGGTCTGGCTTCATAAATGTAAATCTTGACAATGTTGCTCAGGGGTTGAAACTTGAGATGAGAGAGTTAAGTCACAAATTAAAGTTAAAAGGTATGCATAACTATTTAATTGAAAACAAATTAAAGCTAAACAATTCAACCGTGTAAGAATAGTTCGGAGATCTCACCTTGCCGACGAACAAGACTTTCCAGTCTTGGATTGATGGATTCTTCATTTTAAACTTTAAATTGCCCTAGACATTATTTAATATTGAAGTTTTTAATTATAAAAAAAAGACAATATTTGATATTGACAATCGAAGAGTGAGGCCAAAAACTTTTGCACGTGAATTACAGAGAGAAATCAAAGGAAGAAAATGAAGCATTTGGGATTTGTCTGTATAGAGTTAGAACTATGTTACCATAATTTCAATTTTTATAATAATTAAAAATTGGAATTCATTATTATTGTAGCTACAGAATTTAATTAAAATAAAAATAGATTGTAAAATCATATTTTCTTTTTAACTGAACATATGTACCTAATTTATAAAATTAAAAAACCACACACACACACACACATTTTTATGTTAAATGTCTAATGATTTTGGAATTGATAAACTTTTAATGATTTTAAACAAAATTAAACTCGAAATATATAAACAGGAAAAAAATTATATCAACGATCAGGACAAATTTTAAACATCCAAAAGTAATATTTTTTTAAAGAAGATATTAAAGAGCTTATTACACTTTATATTTTGATGGAATAAATATTTTGTTTCTATAAAACTTACACTTTTATATGTCTTAATCAATTCTAAGTATTGATGTTAACAAACTAAAAAATTAATAATAAAAATGTAATATTTTTTATTCTTCGTGCAAACCAGCTCGATATGTTAGTCTACCTTTCCCTATTAGATTATATTTTTACTTTAGCAAAGTTCTTTAAAAAAACAAATTCAATCGAAATAATATTAGCTTTTTTAGTTTTTATCGACAAACACGTGTACGTTTTTCATTTATCATTTCACTTAATTCGAACACTAGTGACAAAATCAGAATTAAATTTTAGCAATAGTTTACATGACATGCATAGACAATTGTACATATGTTAAATAAGTTATATTATCTAAATTTCAGATAAAAGGTGCTTTAGTATACTATTAGTCTCATTATGAATCAAATAGATTTTGTCTCTTGGCAAAAGTACAGTGTGAGGTGTGAACAAACAAAGACCAAGGATATGATAATCTAGTAATTAATGGTGTAAATCACAATCTTACACTGTAATTGGCTATGAACTTTTTTTATTGGTTGGCCGCAAATTTCGCACCCAGCATGTCCAAATCGCATCTTCGTGGGAATTGGGAAGTCTAGTGCGCACGGTGCGGCTGACTATAGGAGTATTTATTAGAAGGGGTTGTTAGTATTTATAGTAAACAAAATTATTGAATATTTTTTGCTTAACTGTTTTATCTATAGTTTTTTTTTTCTCGTTAAACGAATAAATTAGGCTTAATACATTTGATTTTAAAAAAAAGGTTAACGAACTTATTATTTTTATAGAAGAAAAGATGAGATGAGTAGCTTAAAAATACTAACATAAACAAATTTTAAAAACAGACTCCAGACTTTAGTCTCCCTCTATCATAAACTAATTAATGTGAGGTAAAAAAAAACTAAACTTTTAATATAGAGGAGCTTAAATTAAAAATACCAAATATAATTTAACCTAAAAATGGTTTTTAATTTATAAAAAGGTTGGCCATACATTTACAGAAATTTAATTTAAGATAACAATTAGAAGGTACGTCGCTTTTTGAAGTTCGCAATTATTCTGATCGAAATCATTAAATATAGTTATGTGAACTACACACACATATATATATATATATATGGACAGCTGTATACCCAATAAATCGGGAACTGCTTTTGTCTTTAAGTGGTGAATTTATGCAAAAACAATCAATTTAAGACCACATAAAAAACGGGCATTGACAGATCTCTAAAATCTCTCCTTAATATTCCATTTATTTAATATTAAACTATCGAGCGCGTCAATTAAACCTTACGAAGCTATTTCGGCTCAATAATCTTGAAGTTGTTAAACACTATTCAGAAAAAAATAATTATTTATAATTGTCTTTCATTCTCGTTCAATTCGAGAGAGATTATCTCTTTTAAATAATATATATAATTTTATAAAAATATTTAGTGATAAAAACATGATCAATATTTTAAAATATAAAAAGATATGCAATGTTTTCATTTAGTTAATAACATTTGCATTTAAATTTTACAGAAAAATAAAAAAATGAAGTGTGTGATCCATTAAAACCTAACTGAAGCTTTGGTATACTACATTTGCATCCAATTTCGGTGCAGGCAATAAAGTCATTTCACCTCGTACCCTTCCCATTTAATCAAAACCTATCCTTGTAAAATTTGGATTTATTTTCGCCCTTTCTCCCTTGGGAACAAGTCCCCTCGTGTTTCTCTGCCACCTTATTCTCACACTTGGGTTTCTTCCCAAACCAAAGGGCATTACGGTAAAAATGCCGTGGGAAACAGCCCAAACCTGAGAACCAACAATTTTTGGCTGGGTCTCGCTTTTCATTGGCTGCACAACCAGACAAAGAGAAGAAACTATTATTATTATTAATTTTTAAAAAACAATTCTTCATTATCAACAAAAATTAGTTCTTCATATTCTATCATTATTTGAATTCAATTTTTACTATTAATATAAGAATCTTATTAATAAATAATATATAAGTAATTTTAGATGTACTCTTTAAACTTTGATGCAACCTAATGAAGTCTCTGTATCCGATTCTAACTAAACTTTATCTTAAAGAAATATAAAATCCTTGGCTTGGCTCTCTCTCTCTTAAGCACACACAGCTATAGGCCTATAGCCATCTCCACCACTCCAAACACAACAAGAAGAAGAAGATAGAAGCATACCCAAACAAGAAAAAGAAAGAAAAAAAGGGTGTTGCATAGCGAGGTGCGAGAGTCTATCTGTTCCTTTTGCTGCTAGTGGTCTTGAGCGTTGAATGATTCACTTTCAGGAACAGAAAACCCCTTGACGCTATCCATCGTCGCTTTTATTGATAGAAAAAAAGAAGAAAATAATAGAACTTATATTTTTCCCACTAACTTTTTCTTCTCCCTGAATTACCCGGATTTGGTTCCGCATAGATCTGAGCAAAATTTTCCTGCTTCTGAAGGCTTGGTTCCTTCTCTCTGTACTTCCCCGCACGTGCGAACAGTGGAACCAATGGAGTCAGATCTCGAGCAGCAGCCGCAGGTGAATTCCTCGGGTTTAACTCGGTACCGATCGGCGCCGAGTTCGTATTTCTCGAACATCATTGACCGCGAGTTCTACGAGCACGTCTTCAACCGTCCCTCGAGTCCCGAAACGGAGCGAGTGTTCTCACGCTTCATGAACAGCTTAAACAGTGAAGAAGATTCGCTCCACTTCAAGCTCTCAACTGATTCTTCTTCTTCTGCTGCGGTTAAGGAAGAGGTTAACCAACAAGACCAGGGTATCAACGAGGAACACGTGGCGATGGCGGCGCTACAGCAGAGTAATAACAATATCAATAATTACAACAACAACAACTACTCTGCTTCTCATAATTTCTACCAAAGCTCCTCCTCCAAACCTCCCTTGCCGAACCAGAACCCGAACCTTCCCTCAGCTATGGAGCAAGGATCGTTTTCAATGGGACTCAGGCATAGTGGAAATAATTCTAACCTTATCAGGCATAGTAGCTCGCCGGCAGGGCTATTTTCCCAAATTAACATTGAAAATGGTATGTCCTGTGTCCACTTTATGTTTATTTACTTTTTAATTTTGGCTGCAAGGTAGTACAATTTTGTTGTCAACTTAGAGATAAGAAAAAAGAAAAAGAAAAAAAAAAGCTAATTATTTTGGGGGTTATTAGGCTTCATGTTTGTTTAGAGCGTGAATGGCTTTTTTGGGTTGTCTTAATGTTATGGAAGCTTAATTGGCAGTGTATGCTGGTGTGAGAGGCATGGGGAGTTTGGGGGCTGTTAACAACAGTATCGAAGATGCGAAATTTTCTAGTTCGAGGAGGTTGAAGAATCAACCGAACTATTCTTTGTCGGGGAGAATGTCGTCCATTGCTGAAATTGGGGACAAAGGGAATAGAGAAAGTAGTCCAGACAATGAAGCTTTTGCTGATGGTAACGATTTTATGACCGGTTTCCAAGTTGGTCATTGGGATGATACTGCAATCATGTCTGACAACGTTGGTGGTCTCAAAAGATTTAGAGAAGACGATTCAAAACCATTTTCTGGCTTAAATGCGGCTGAGACTCAGGTAGCACAATAATAGTGTCCTGATTTGGATAATTTTTTTACTAAGCGAAGAGAATAAGAAATAAAATGAATTAAGTTTCTCTCATAAGTTAAAATTAGTTCATGTACATGTTGATTTGTATAAACTTTCTTATTCAAGTTTTCTAAAAGCTGATTTTAATTTATATATAAGTTAATTTGAACTAAGAGAAACTTAATTCATGTTACAATCTTATTTTCTTTTTCTATAAGTGTTTATTGAGAAGTTTATCTAAACAGAGTCCAAGATTTGTGAATGGAGTGTCATTGACTTGATTTTTGTTGTTAATCAGAATGAAACGGGACGGACTCATGCTCCTTTGGCCCATCAGTTGAGTTTGCCAAATACTTCAGCTGAAATGGCTGCCATTGAGAAGTTTCTGCAGTTTTCAGATTCTGTTCCGTGCAAAATCCGTGCCAAACGGGGCTGTGCCACTCACCCAAGAAGCATTGCAGAGAGGGTACCATTTTATTCTAACCAAACCTTTCCCCTCTTTGTTTTCCCCAGTAGCAGAAATTATTGTATGATTTGGGGATCATATAGTCTTGGTCATATCTTTATGTGACACATTATTAACTATTTTTTGTAAATTGAAAAAATGTGATTGCATGTTAGGTAGAGATTGGACAAGATGTGGTCATGGGACCATGTAATAGTTACTCCTAAAATAGAAAACCGGATTTCCCCACATCACTTCTCTTAATTTGGAAAGCATCAGTGGGTACCCACAGTTGAGCTGTTTTTGTTTGATATTCTTATGGAAACTGCCTTCAGGTTAGAAGAACTAAAATTAGTGAGCGTATGAGGAAACTTCAAGATCTTGTCCCAAACATGGACAAGGTAAGATTACTGGCTTAAAACTTTTGCATTGCTCATACGCCACAGTTTGTGTTGATTGTGTCCCTTTTCAGCAAACTAACACAGCTGATATGTTGGACTTGGCTGTGGATTACATCAAAGACCTTCAAAAGCAAGTTCAGGTATTTTAAAAGGCCAAGTTATCTCAGCTATCAACATTGTCAATGTGTCATTTATTACTGTGGAATTTTACCCATCATTCGCTTATTTTCTTCCAACATGTCTATATAGACGCTTTCAGATTGTCATGCAAAGTGTACTTGTTCACACGAGAAGCAACAATAACGGCAAAAAAGGGAGATTGGTCGACTTAGCCTGTGTTTCTATATCCCGTTGAAATTGAAAAGCTTGAGTTCAATGCTCCAGAAGCAACCAATTCGTGCTATTGGGAAAACGTGTGTTTAGGACTTTTCCCATAGGCTTAGTCTCTGTAAAGATTAGTAATAATTTGATTGCGAAGCTAGAATCTAGATTGCCTTTTCTCTATTTCTGTACTTACAAAGATATATTTAAATTATTTGGGCCTTGGTGTATCCAAAATAAAGATAAAAAAAAAATAAAACTTTATGTAGCTGTAGGGTGCCGGTGTGCAAGTGCAACTTCTTCAACGGTTGTGGAGGCGGGGGAGAATAATTGCTTATAAAAGTTGACTTTTGATGCCGCATGAGCAAAGCATGTCGTGTCTGTACAAAAGTTTGTGTTGCGAGTTTAATCCGTAAGCTTCGAGGACCCCATTTTAGGGGTCAATAAATCCTAAATCTATCGGTATTGCAATAACGTACGGGTTTGGTTTCACAAGGAGAATTGCATAGCAACATGGGGGGCCCGAGACCGACATACATGGTTTCGTTAGTGATCCAAAGTGAAAGTGTGAGTGAGGTTTACCGTTTACCTCACCCTCTTTTTCCACTTCTAGATGTCTTCGATAAAGCCAATTTGGTGGTTGTCATATCCATTTTTAGGGCTCATTATCTCAAACCATTTATGAACGGTGGCTCTGCATTGTTATGATGATTTGTTTGGATGCTATCTATCACCAATTTGGATTCGACTACTCTAATTTAGTAAATGATAACTCCAATGATGTGAATGCAAATTACAACAGATATTGCACGTTTGCTTAACTTCTAAAACTAGTTTTCTTTCTTTCTTTCTTTTTATTATTATTATTATTAGTGCTTTAGGGAAACTTTATTGAACCTAAGGGAAAATGTAAAATTGAGATGTAAATTAAAGAATAAAGATAAAGGGCCAGTAGTGCTGCCCTACCCAGCTTTTTTTTTTCTCTTATTATTATTAGGGGCTTTGTTGTGATTTAATCTTCAAATACCATCACACTAATTAGCAACATAGAGAAGAAAAAAATGTTGGTTGGGGATAGATGGCCGAAAAAAGAAAAATAGAATGGGTTTTTGGAGTGGTGGAGTCGATTTGGTTACAAAAGAGAAAGTTAGGATTGAAAGATATGGCACAGCTGGAAGCAATGGACAGGACGAGTCAGCATATCCCTGTTGGGCCAAGTGTGGGGTCCAAATTCAATTAAGTGAATGCCATGTCACAGATGATGTCAGAGAGCAAAAGTTACCCTAGACGCTAAGTAAAAGTGGGTTCGTTGGATTGGAGCAGTGATATTAATGGAACCAATTCATTCACACACACGGGGCCGGGGCCCGGGCCGGGCCTACTCGTAGCTGCAACGTAGAATACAATAAAAACGAATTTTGTAGGTAGTGAGCCTCACGGAGACACGCAGATGCTTGGCTAATTGGCTTTTCACAGGGGGGACCTTCCTAGCTAGTCCTTTACTCTTTGTACGAAAAAAGTTTTGTGAGTTGGATTCAGAGTCATCAGAATTAAAATAAACTTTAAAGTTTAATAAACATTTATAAAAGTATTTATATATTATTTATCAACTAAATTTTTACATTGATAATAAAAATTAAATTCAAATCTATTGACATATGAATTTGTCTCTTACTAATTGGATCAATCTTTTATTGGCTCGCACCTCTCGTACTTTGGTTTTTAGTCTTGTGGCTACTAAATAACCGTACGTGAACGTGAAAGTCTTTGATGAAATATTGTTCACAATGGGGTTCTTTCTCAATGCTTCTTGACTCGGATCAGATGGGGATGAGGTGCACTGCATTGCAACTTGAAAGCATCTTTGCAAAATGCAATAAAACAGTGTTACCCTTCTTCTGGTCCTTGTATGCTCCCTTCGGCCCCGGGGATGAACTACTCATCAACTTGTTGAAGCACACGGATTCAGTAACTTTTGCCAACTCACCCACATTATGTTTTATAAAGGGGAAAAAAAAGAACCTAAGTATGCACTTGAATTTGCGTTGGATTATCTTTTCCTTATTTGGATAACAAGTGTTAGCTGTTTTCCATAAACTGCATTTGGGGGAAATTTTAAAATAATTCAAAGAATATGTTATTCTATAAATCAAAATTATTTTTGTTAAAAAATCTCATAGTGTCACGACAAAATAATTACATATGATTTCATATTCGTTTAAACCTCTTGGCGAGACCAACAATCATCATGTGAACAATAAATATGGATGCTAAAACTTGCAGGGGGGGTCTTAGGAGTACTAATTTTGGTGTTGGACTTTAGGGAACCATGCTGGTAGTTATTCATTTACTAATTTTGTAATTAGACAATCTGGCAGCTGAACTTTGACAACCTTGTGTTGGGGATTCGCACTCTGTCCCTCAATAATATCATTTCGCTTATAAGAAAAAATAAAGGATGCTAAAACTATGTTATGTCACATGTTGTATGGATTGAGTTGTCACTTTAAGTTATGTGACAACAAAGATTGACCTTGTGTTGGATATAAGATGTATTTCTTGAATCTATCTTCTAAAGTTGGACAATCAAATCATCCCTAGACACAGTTCTCAGCACTTTCTTCCGAAGACAAATAATGTGATCAAAGGAAAGGCCATGGAGAATTTTGTTGAAGCTTATGCTCGTGTTGACATGGTCCTAGATCATTGACACACAGTTGTCAAGAGTGGGTTATGACATTAAACTTGTTGAGTTGTTGAAGAGTGTTTTTTGCCATGAAGATGGTGGAAATGGATTTACCTTACTTTGAAACAATGCCAATTAATTGATATGGACTCCTCTTGTAGGTTGAAACTATTTTATTGAATAGTGATGTTGCTCCACCCTCGGCGTTGAAAGTGGTGAAGGTGTATGCTTGCAAAAAAAAACATTCTAACAGTACACAATTTAGGTAATATTTCAGTTAAGTAACAACTTTGAAAGAAAATATACTCTATCTTGAATATATTGAGTTGAGACATGGATGAGTCATAAGCGGATAAAATTTTCTGATAGTAACATCAGGTGAGCACAAGAGAATTCATCCCTATTAAATTGTTCTATAAGTGCATGTAATTTTATTAGGTTACTGCATTTAAAAAACTTGTAACTAAAGTTCACATGGTTTTCAAATTCTGTAATCAAGTCTGTAAAAGTATAAATCACTGAAATCTCATTACGTCTTTGTTTGGACAAGAAGAGAAAATAAAAAGTAAAATAGAAAAATGGAAGAAGAGAAAGAAGGATAAATAAACAAAAAAACATGTTTTTTTTTCTATCGGTAAATGATAAAAAAAAAATATTTGGCTTGATGAAGAAACAAAAATGAAAAAAAAAAAAATACAATCATGTTAAATAACAATTATATCCTTAGTCCTTACAATATAACAATATAATATTTGAGAGAATAATAGATTAGTTATTTTACGTAATGTTTCCTCGTGAGTTCATGGGTTGTACTTTTCTTTCCATAAGTGTCGAGACTAGAGTGGAATATTCTGTATGTAGGTCTTAATGTTTTTTTTCTTTTTTCGTATGTTTCGACTTGATGAAAGCATCTTGATTTTAAGTTTTTTTTTTCAACAGTGCAATAGGAAAACAGGCCAACAGAGCCCAAGGCCTTTTTTCCCTTCTATTTTTGAACTTTTCAAATGAAAGGAGCAATGGACATGTTTGAGAGAAAGAGTAGAATTAAATGAGAACATTTTTAATTATAAAAAAGACTACAAATATAAACTATTAAATCATAATTAAATGATCAGGATCAGAAGAAAAATGCATATAACTCCTTCTAAGTAATAATTCAGATTTATAGTTCTTATATTCTTAAGATGAGAACTCTTCTCACTTGATAATCCTTTTATATAATGAGTATTATTCAAATTTTGAGAAATAAAAACAAAAATTATAAACAATTTGATCATAAAGGAATGATAACAACACACTTATCTTTTATTATTTAAGATGTATTGAATCAATCGCTAAATCATGAACAGAATAATTAAATAAGGAGTAAGACCACATTTTTTTTTGGTCGGCAATAATAAACTTTCATTAAAAGCACAAGATGTGCTGAAAACAGAATTACACAGCAGCATCAGGACTAGATGTTGCAGCCCCAAACAAAACAAAGCCAACCAAAGGCTACCTCGACCCCAAAACATAGATCCAATTGAAATCAACTCAGAATATGAATCTTGATCTATACTAGCACGATGCATCATAAACTAAGATGAAAGTCCTTACTTAGTAAATAACAACCCAAGCATAAACCAAATAAGCAGCTGAGATGATTAAGAGTAAAAAAAAAAAAAACTGTGAGATGATTAGGAGTAAGACTAACATAATTTTACACTAAAAAAATACTAACGTAATTTTGTGATTTTAAAAAATTTCAACACTAATAATTAAGAGTGTGTCAAATAATGTGTTTCTAATATCTTTTTAAGATTATATTTCTTTTTGTTTTAACTCATTATGTTGTTTGTTTACTTTCTTGTAATGTTGTGTTTAGTTGGATGGTAAAAAAAACGTGCATATATCTTTTTAATTGGTTATGTGATCACTAATTAACATTTAATTTTGGTCAAAGTTATCAACTATAGGGATTTGTTAAGGTAAATTTTTTACGTGTGTTAAGGTGAAAATTAAAGTATATGAATTTAATTAAATTTGCGCGAAACTATGAGAATTACCTTTTTCTATTACTTCACAAAAAAAACCTTTAAATACTTTAATTGAGATTCAATAGGTTTGTGTATTCAATAAGGGTTATTCGATTGAAAATACATATTGAATTTGTGAGAAAATATTTAGGTTTGATTTTCATATAATATATCATTGATGAGGGGTAAAAAATTTAAAGTACAACTAGGCTCTAGACAAAAATCAATTTCATAATTAGAATAAAGAGTCAAAGCTGGTAGAAATATCAGAAGTCTCATCACATAATTAAAAACCTTAATTACGGTAGTTAAAAAACCAAAATGTAGGTTTGTTTAATCCTTTCTAACGAATACATTTTAAATTATTCAAAAAAAAATATATGTGAAAGAGATTATGAAAAAAGAATATAATCTAAATACATATTTATGATTCTTACATTTAATATAATAATTTAAGTTATTCAAACAAATATTCGGCATTGAAGACTGAAGAGCTTAAAAAATTAATTATTTAAGGACATGCTTGAATTAAAATTTAAATTAAACTATATTAATTAATTATTTTTTATTTTTATTAAATAATAATATTGTAAAAATAATATAGGTTCAAAAGTAAAGTTTGATTTTTAAATATATATTATTATAATAAATTTTAAACACTGATTTTCTTAGTACATTAATTAAATGGATTTTTTTGCACTGTAATTTAATTGTATATATTCTGACTCGCCCTTTTAGAATAAATGTTAGTCAATAATTTTGAGAATAAGATATTTTTCTTTTCTTTTTTCTGTAAGATGTACAAATTTTGGTCAAAGTGTGACGCTTTTCTCGTATTTTCAAATATTTTAGATGGTTGATTATTTTAATTTTTTTTACCTTAATATTGCTTCAAGTATATTTATTACTTTAGTTAATTATTTGAGAAATTTTTATATCAATTCTTATACACTTAAGTGTCTTTTTTGTTTAACATAAAGAAAGATGATAAATACTAAATAAAATTGGCGACCAGCATGAAATACACTTAAGTTAATTACTTACAACTTTTTGCATTAAGTTTTTTTCCAAGATTTCTTCATTATTTATTTTACAAATATTGTAAAAAAGAAAGCAACATAATCATTTGTGCAAATGGGAAAAAGAAAATAACATAATCATTTGTACAAAAAATGGTAAAAAGGAATGCCACTTTTTTTTTAATGAAAATCGATCACATTCTTTTATGTTCTCCACTCTTTTATTTTAATTGAAATACGTTATTTTTGGTATTAATTGATCTTTTACTTTTTTTTCTTAAAGACCATCACATGTCATTTTTATTTTTACAATTTTAATGGTTTGACACTTAAATTAATTGTTTGTATATATTTATAATTTTTGTTTAGATTAAAAACAGTTGTACAATGCATAATACACCTATGAAGTATCTTTCTAATTGTGTAGATGATTAAATAACAAAATAAGATATTTTTTCCTAAAAAATAAGATTGAGCATTAGTATTTTAATATCTAAAATACCCTTCTTCATGTTCTTTTTAAGAAAAAAATACATAGATGGAGAGATAGGGAAAACAGAGATTTGAAAGAGAATTATTTGGGGCTGTAAGATTTGTCTTCTTGTCCTCATCCTTCCTTCCACCATTTCAATATTTTGTCCTGTACTATACCATGGCGTATTCTACTCTTTCCCTCTCAATTTCAAAACTTTGAAACGCACCGTAATAAAAACTAAACGCTGAAACGCTGCGTCTCAGTTCCCATGGACGACGAAGCTATTGCTAACGCTAACGGAGCTCCGTCACCTCCATGTGTCGTTTCGGTGTCTGCACTCTCCAGCTCCCGGCGCCGCCTCTCCACAAGCTTCCTGGAGCGGAGCCGCCGCCCTGTCTCGTCGTCGGAGAAGCTCAAGCCAATGGCGTGGATATCGCTCCAGGGACGGCTCCTCAACGCCGACGAAGCCAGCTCGGCTCGAACCATCGGCGGCGGCTTCAGCGCCGAACAAGCCTTCGCTTGGAACCTCTTCCCTCCCATCCACAGGTTCCTCGTAGTCGCGGTCATTGGCGCTGCCGTTGCACGCTCCCGAAAAGACCTTCAAATATTCCAACTCAAAAACTCCGTTCATCTAAGGGTACCGTTACCGTTCCTAACACGCTTTGTTTTATTATTACTTGTTCAAATCCGTTAATTAATATTCAAATCTAATGTATGCACTCTCTCTCTCTTTTAATGTTTTGGTGACATGGATTTATTTTCTTCTTTGCTTGTGTATTTATGAATGAGTATGATTTTTATTTTTATGACTCTTTGCCAGGACCAGGTGCTGTTAAACATGCAGCAAAAGCTTGATAGTCTTTGCGAGTTGGTTAACAATTCTAAACTACACTCAACCAATAAGTCTTGTGACAAGGATGGGGAATTGCGATTAAATGAGACTTTTGGCTCTGGGACAATTAACTTTGTTGATTGTGGTTGTTGGCATTGTGAGCAACACTCTGCTTTCTTTAATGAATTAATGGTGAGAATTTTGATTTGTTGCTTTCTGTTGGTGTTGTGCAATTATGATGATGCTGTGTTTTCACAATGTGCCTGTCCACTTGGCTTTGGTTACTCATTGAGTTTGTCTGCAGCAGGGTGACTCTGTTGCAAGAACCTCTAGTGCAAATGAGGTGCTTCAATATAAGATGCCCTTCTCTAATGAAGATCAAGAGGAGCGAAGAATGTCTGACATGTCAGATTGGGCTTCAAGTGTCACATCTTCTGCTGATATCCAGGTATTGTTTTCTTCAGAATCATCTTTGTTAGGGTCCTGTGAGAGCAAAGGGACCGATCTTTAATCCAAGCATCTTAAGTTAGGGGTGTTTGTGGCATGGCTTTAGACAAAAAGTCATTTGAACCAAATACAAAAAACAATATGCGGTCTGGATTTAATGCAATATCAAATTCAAACTAAACCAAACTGATCATGTGTGATTCGGTTTAGTGGTTTTTAAATTTTGAAAATTTATTTTTGATGACTTTCAAAATTGTTTTTAATCTGACAGCTAATAAAACAAAAGTTAGAAAACAAAATTTAATTCCAAATGACTTGTGAACAGTCCTTGAAAATTATATTTTTATAACTTTAAGCAATAAAACATTGAAAGACCGCACATGTGACAATAATTGTATTACATACCTCCTATAAAAATTTTCATTATAGACCATTCACAGTGAATTAGTCATATATTGTGAATGTCATCGACTCATAATTTAACAGAACAAAAAAATCCAACACAACTGAAATCACAACATACTATTGTTATCAAATATTCAAAATGCTATTACACATGCTACATAACAATATATTTTAGTAAAGATGTAGTTTGATTTGGTTCAATTTTAACAATAGTAATCGAGAACCAAACAAAACTGCGATAAAAATGTGTTTTTTTTCCTCATTCTTTTGTTTTCAGTTTGATTGTTTTTTAAATTTTTAAATAGGTTTATAACTATTTGATTTGATTTTGATCACTTTCAGCTTCAGTGGTGTATGTATTTGGTTGCATAGTATATGTAATTTTATAAATGCTAACTTTTTCATGTTCAATTGAACAAATTATTGGAATGTTTTTCTAAGGCTGTGCAATTTTGATAACGGTTTTTCCATCATGTGTATAAATTTAAGTATATGCTACTTTGACATTCTTTATATAACTTGAGTACATGGGTTCTCGTGAATGATGACTCATCAGACATTTTTTGCAAGTTGTTTGCATTCCGCTAACTTGATTTTAACTGGAATCAGGATAATTGATAGTAATTGTTTAACTATATTTTTGTATTGGAAATGGTTAATAGTAATTGCAGAATTGTATTGTTACGTTGTTCTACTTTCTGGCTATACTTGGTTTTCCTGGTTTTCTTGTGTTTATATTAGTTTCATCATCTTTTGAATATTGATTGCAAACATACTTTTTCTTTCATATTGTTTTGGATACCTTTGTCAAGTCTTTTTGTTTTCCTCAGTTAAACAGCTTGGCTGTAGAACAAGATATTAATAATCTTAGGAGGGACTGCGAAGAGAAGGATACCACAATAAAGGAACTAACCACCCTGTTGAACTCTAATGAGGTTGCCAAGTGCAAGGTAACATTTGCATTTTAAGATTATAATTTGTAACCTTTTGTTTTTATTTTAGCTCACTTATTACTTCTACTTTTTATTTAAAACAGAGGATTGCTGGATTAGAAGACATTATACGGAGGAAAAATACAACAATTTCAAAATTAAAGAAAGACATGTTGGTTTTAGAACAAAAGGTAAGATGCAGCTATATAGTAAAAGGTTTCGACAAAAGATTGGGACGCTCCAGTTCGGTCTTTTGATGTATTGCATGATAAGAAGCCGAACTCAGGAATTTGAATTATAATGGAATAAGTATACGTTACATTATTGTAACCTCTCAAAGCAGTGCTGAGCAAGAAGAATTGTTTATCTACAAATTTCAAATGCTTCTTATATAACTAGCTTTTTCACAAATTAACTGCAGGTTGTGCAACTTACAAGACTTCGTCGACCCTCTTTCTCTACTAGTGGCTCAAATGACAGTCAGCTGCCACATATCATGATAGATAACCTTCTTTATGATATGGAGAGCACCACTAGCCCCTCCTCATCTTCTGATTCGGATAGCTCTTCTGTCATCAAAGCACCAGATCGTCCTGCTGATATTGTCCTGAACCAGAATTTGGCTTCCAAAATTAATCAGAAACCTACACCAGCAAAAGTATCCAGTTCATCAGGGAGATTTTTTGAATGCCACTCAAAGTCTCGATCCGTTAGTCCTCGTAAAGAACTTTCAAGTAGCATAAAATCCAATGCAGCTTCCTCTTCAGCCCAAAAGCTATTGTCAGCTCGTGGGGACTTAAAAAAGAATAGAAGACGATCTCTTAATGGAGATAAGAGTACGACGGAACATAAGAGATGGGTATAGTAACGAGTAAGTAATCTTGAACCTTGTCAACTTTGTAGTCAAAATTTTATTCACTTTTGCTACAAATTGCGTTTCATTGTGATTTTGATTCTCAACATGTTGAATCTAAGCTTAAGAGACAAGAATCTTGCATGTCAGCATGATAGCTTTGAACATATTTAAAAATCAACAAATTTCTTCATGTTTTTTAAAAAAATTATGCCATGCAATTGCATCAACTATTGCCACGAATAAATTCCTTTTTTGTATCTATTGGCCTTATTATTAAGAGGTGTCATTCACTTATGGTTATTTGCTTTCGTTTTTCCTTGTAGGAAGCTCTGGTATGATGAGGGTACACTTTTCTCTATGTTTGCAATTATCCAACGGGATCGAAGTGTCAAATAGAAGATGGCAAATACTTCATAGACATATACTAGTTAAATACTTTAGCTATGGCACACTATGATTAGATTGATAAATTGCAGATCGCGGCGGCGGGGATTTTATTCAAATCTGTTAGTGCTGTCTAACAGTTAGTTTATTTTTATCCTTCAATTCATGGACTGTTTTACTCATTAAATTTGATTGCTCGGTTGTCTGTTTCTCTAAGCGATTAAAGCAGAAACAAACGCAACCGCGATTTCTTTATCTATCATTTTCATGTGAAGTTTAACTGATTTAATACTCCAAAAAAAATTTCACAAAAACAAAACTTATTTCAGCATATTCTTATTCTTTATGTTACCCGCGGGAAAGGGGGAGGGGGGTTGAAAAATAATAGAAAGGGCTATTTACAGAAAAAAAATGGTTCTCTATCAAGTCATTTTTTATTAAACAAGTATTGGTAATTCAAAGGTTTGGTGTGATCGATCCAAAAAAACAATTCAAAAGAATAAAGCATTGTTAATTTTCTATGCTAATTCTCAATTTGAATTACCATTTGTGTAAATAAAAATTTCCCCTTGTTGCATAGTTATTTTTATTAAACAATAATTTTTTTTAATTGTAGCAAGAAATGTCAAAAGCAACATAGACATTATGAGGAATATCAAATGAGTCTATTTGAGTAACTCTCAAACTTTAGATGTTCAATAATAGGTACGTTTTTCAGATAAGATGCACATTTCAAGTCTCCTTAGTTTAATTGAGTTAGTTAAGTTGCAATATATAAATTGCAGGTGCAAGACAGTTCATTTTTTTGGGTTTTGCTTCATTGTTTTTTTTATTCTCTTATACTCTTTCTTCCTCCACTTTAAAAGGGTTACTATAATTTTTCCCTGTGTATAAGAGAACATAAACATCATTGAATTGGCTTAATGCCTAAAATCCTCTCATTCGTACGCTAATCTCAATTGGTTACTCAATTGGACAGTTGACCTGAATATCCTCTATGGGCCTAGTTTCTTTAGACAAGTGGCTAAGTGGCCTGGATTAGTTATAAACGAGAAGTCTCCTACTATTGATGACATCGTATAGCTCCTATTTTATTTTTATTATTACTCATTGTCATTTATCACTTCCTTAAATTCGAAACATTATTAGAAAGTCCATGAATATTATAATTCCCATTAATATTTATATAAAATATAATTAAATATTTTTTCTCATAAATATTTTTTTAAAATTAATGTCATGTAAACATTTATTAGAATCATAGATAGGTGGTAATTTTGGACTAGTTAATAATTGCTCATATGAGAGTGGATTTTAGGCTCCCAAAATGGACGGAAAAGAATTGTGCAAGTTGAATTGTAACTCGTACCATCATTCCATGGGGCATTAATGTTCTCTAATTATGGGTTTCCACCATTTTTTGTTTTTCTTTCTTTATATAAACAAGATATTCTTATAATCGAAAGTCACAAGACTAACCTTCAAGACCTAGAGATTATCGTAATGAGTTTTATCTCTTTTAGCAAAATTGTTTTCATATGCAAGGACTGAAAATTGAACTCTTGTTAGCATGTTTAAAAAACTCAATACTAAACCTTGTTAGTACCATTTTTAGTTTAATACATATATATGGTTAGCATAAAAACTTTACATCAACAAATTGTTGGTCTAATTGAAATGAGAATCAAATTCTTGTAATGTGTCATTTTTAATCTTGTAGATAATAAAAAAGTGATTGAATGAGAGAAATTTCACTAAAAATGATCAACATGTCTTCCTGATGTGTGTATGTTGAAAACGATGTTGAAGATTACAAATGATTTCTTCATGATATTTGTATGAGCACTATTTGAAAATATTTATCCACGTTATCCCACCCAAGCCTCTCAGCATATAATAGAAACTCAACCATTGATGAGGTTATTCTAGATAATATGAGACTTGACCCTTTGAAATACCCTTTCAAAACTCAAAAACATAATAAATTAGTTACTAACAAATTCAATGAACACTTTACACTAACAACGTGATTTCCCAAAAAAAAATATACAAATTTTACATAGTAAATTAATAAAATTCATTTTTAATATAGTTTTTTAAATAATTATTATAAAAATTAATAAATCTACCATCTAAAATAAGTTATAGTTGATTGGCGATATAACAATGTTTCTTAAAAAAAGGATTAGATAAAATGTTAAATATGACTTAATTGTGACGAAGTTTTTTTCACATGTTTTTTTAGGACTTGTGTTTATTAAAATATCATTATCATTTTTCCTTTATTCCCGATCTTCTTCGACCTAATACTATCAAGCTGATCCATAAGACTCTATATTGAGAACCTTTTGTAGCTACACCAAGCCTATCGTATCTACAAAGTGTTGTATCTTACGACGTAGCAAAAATTATGAGATTCACTCTTAGAAATGCTTCACACACCTCATCATATAAGCATTACTATCTTGTGTGGGTGAATAATATAAATTGGGCATGGGCACCTGATACACTATTTAACTTCAACATTCTCATTCTCTCTTATTAGAAAAGCTAACTTAAACATCAAAGTCTTTCTAATTACATTATCAAACTTCGAGTTAACTATCAGTTCAAAAAAACAATCGCAGCACCCAAAACCAATCAATTAAGAGAAAAGGGAAAATGAGAGCAAATCGAAGCAGTATTTGAATGGACCAAATCGGACACCGAATAGCAAAGTCGTGCTAATAGGAGAACCACACACCAGCATCAAGCAAATCTAGACAAAATGAAGCAATGGCGTGAGAATAAACACCCTATGCCAATTTTGGATCTATTACTCCTTACTTCAATGAAAAAATAAGACACAATGAGACCCACCAACTTTAAACTTCTTTCCTCACTATTTTTGTTATACCAAACACACACTAATTAAATTTTATCATCACCTTTATTTCTACTCTCTCTACAAATTTCTAACCTATATTTCTATGCTAGCAAAAAATAGTGTTAATAAGCTTGTGACCTATGAAAGATGACGCACGTATCTGCAACTAGCATGAGGCCGTGGCTGCGCTTTGAAATTTTGATACGTTTTGGTCCAACCTTTTCAGAAGCTTCCATCCAATCATACTCAGTCCACGTATATACACGCCTTTTCTTTGTGTGTGGTTACTGCATTCATTCATTGCGGATTTTCTACATTCAACTCAAATAATTTCCTCTAAGAAATTAATCTCACATCGACTAAAAAAATTAAACAAATTAATATCATGAGTAAAGACAACGTTATTCTAACCAGAAAAATAAGCCAAATGTTAATTTAGGATACTGATAAAGAGAATAAAAAAATATTATTAAAGAGCATATAAAGAAAAAGTGTAATACATTCATTATTATAAGCTTTACTTAATTCTTGACTGTTTTTTTTTACCAGTGAAACTTGAAAACAGATATAAAAAATTTATAATAATTTATATATTTTATTCAACTAATTAAGTTAAATTTCTCCATAGTTCTTGACTTGTTGAGTTAATGTCTAGTTCCCCTTTATACAGGACAGGTGTAATCTAATTCCTAGAAAATTATATTACTATTATATAAAAAATAAATCATCTTATATTAAATTTCCGGAAAATGAATTGAAGTATCATGTTCCGACCAACTCAATCAATTAAGTTCACCAACCGGACTTAGTGCGAACAAGAAAGATGATGGTCTTATTTTAAGAAAGTCAATAAGAGAGAGACAGGTATCTAATAACAGTTTCTATAAAGTAGTGGGAGGAATACAATTTCAAAAGAAGTACCACAAAGGTTAGACTCACATTTACATTTACATGGTCGGTCGTAGATTTGGAATTACGTACAATTTTGAATTAGTTGGCAAAAATTGTGTTGAATCGACATATCAAATAAAAATCTATTATGTTCTTCAACTTTCTTTTATTATCCAGTTCATATACTTTAATCTGATGATTTTTTTTATCAAACATGGTATAACTCGCTCCAACCTTGTTTATATGCGGGGCAACATAGCCTACGACATACAAGCATTAATGAACTTTTGGTATGTTATTCACATAATATTGTTTCGTATAATTTTTTATATATATTAATAATTAACGTGCAAACTAGTAGTTATTTGTGTTTGTTAATATATGTATTATGTGATAATGATTGGTGAATATTCTCATTCACTGCACAATAAAATAGTGTATATCTTCTTCTTTTTTAAGAGCTATGTGTAATGCTTAAATGTTGTATGGCACTTGACTTTACCTTGAATTAACTGAAGTTAATTTTTTTGTCATACGTAATGACAGGACATTACGAAATTTGGATATTCTAATAATTTTTTTAATCCAACTTATCTTTGGCATATTTTAGTTAGATGACATTTTTCGTTTCACACATTGGTTACTGTCCAAAAGTTTTCTTAATAAATAAATAAAAATATGTGCTGTCAAGTTTTAATCAAGAAGCTAAAAATTTTGTAGTCTAAAGCAGGAATTCAAAGGTTTTATTTCACGAAAGTAACAAATGAATTAGTTAATATTAAAAAAAACTAATTTCATATATTGCAAGCGTTTAATATAATTAACAATTGAATAAAGTAATAAATATAAAATACTATAGGAAAAATATGATTATGTGATTTTATTTTTTATTTTGATTAAATTACTTTAACTACCCCTAAAGTTTTCTAAAAGTACACAAAATCTTCCTGTTTTTATTTATTCTTACACAAACTCCCTTAATTTTTTAAAAAACATTACATCGTGTTCTTCCTTTGCAAGGGATGTTATTTTAAATTAATGTTAAAAAAAGGGGTATTCGAATAATTTAAGAAAACCTTGGTAATGGTTAGAGTAATTTACTTTTATTTTTAGACGAAAATATATTATTAGCTAAATATATATTTTTAGCTAATTTTAAATTCTTATTATATTTTTGTTTAAAGGTTAAACATTTTATTACTAATTAAAAATAAATAGTAAAATATTGAATGTGGTAGTAAACGAATATTAATGTACTAAAGATAAAAAAATAAAAAAAAAACAAAATATAAGTTTTAAAATCAAAATATATAAAAAAAAATAGAAATAAATTACAATTGTTGAAGGTAGTATGATAAGATTACAAAGGATGACAAAATTCTATCTTCTAATATTTAATGAAATTGTATATTTAAAACTCAAATTAATGAATATGTATTGAGTTTGAACTGCTTATTCTAATTAAGCTAAGCACTTGATGATACTTCAATGACTATCCTTGTTTTGAATAAATAAAATTATATTTGAAATAAATAAAATAAAAAAAAAATTGACAGTATAACCTAACAAAGAGACTTGAATGCCGGAGTGAGTACGTTGTGTTAGTGAGTATATTGTGAGTAAATTGATGCTTAACTTTGTCTCCTGGTGTTCCTCCTCTGCTTATAGGCATAATAGTTAATAGTTTGGTAACTGCCAAGCTTTGCCCACTAGGAACTTATGGGAGTCGTGGAATCAGTTGGGGATGACTGAATAATTAACTTCTTATGGTACAATCCATGCATTCGATAATACTTTAATGACTATCATTGTTTTGAATAAAGTTATCAATATGTGAAAATAAAATATAAAATAAAAAACCCTGGCGGTATAACCTACCAAAATTTTTAAATTATTGTTGTTAATGTTGGCAGAAGATTTCATTTGAGGGAAGAGCATTAGCAAGAAAATTGGTCAAAGTCTACAATCGAAGGCAGCATATGGAATCATGGATCATATACTTTTCCACAACTCCATGCCTTTAAATTACTGAAAAATAAGTTCACATTATGAACCACCAGAGGGCTAGCTTCTTTGACTCATCATTCTTAATTCATTTCATTTTAGTTAATATAGCAACCATTGTTTCAAGCATAAGCAATTTATTTTCGCACCATTGCCTTAATCATACCCTCCCTCAAAAATCCAAATCCCCTTCTTCCCTTCACCTCCATGAAAGGCACATACAGTTAGTTAATTAGTTAGGGTGTGTTTGGGTTACACTTCTGTTGAACCTAACTCACGTTTTATTTTAAATCCATCAGTCTCCGTTTTTAGAATTGAAACGACAAAGAAATTTAATTACGTTAACATGATCATGGATAGATCATCTCAAAGCAGCTCCGATTCACCAACTCGAGAACCGAAAGTGTTATCCATCGAATGTCTGAAAGGAAGCTCCAAAGGCGACGAGTGGACCGGCGACATGCTCCAAACCGGCGACATCGTGGAGGAGCTCCGACTTGGATCGACGGCGAACTCACAGATCCGGTACCAGTGGCCGTTCAAGGGCGGGAAGAGCGGCGTGCAGAAGATTCTGCAGGATGCGTTCAAGAAGAAGGAGACGTCGATCGCGGTTCGGGTGCGGCGAGGATCGGAGGAGCTGGCGGAGCTGCAGGCTTGCATCGTGCCCAACGAATTCACGGCCAAGAAGAACTTCGTGCTTCGATCCATTTCTGACCCGAATTACGTGGTCGGGTTCGTGGATCGGACCGAAGCGGAATGCTTCGAGCTTCAAGGTACTTTAATAATTTACGCCAACCTCATCCCATCTCTCGTTCCTTTTTACGGTTTGCTTTTGACTTTTGAGCTTCCCTGTGTTTTTTTATAATATCAAATTGTTTTGAGTTAGAATAAGTGAATAACAGTTGTACACCCCAATTTTTAAGGGTTTGGCTGTGGGATAAAAATTATTATTTAAGGGAATTTTTTTAAAAATAATATTAGTTCTGTATCCTTTTTTCTCTATTTTAGTTATTAAAAAAATTCGTTTACACAATTAGACTTACTATAAATGAGAGAAATGAAATGATTTTTTTTTCGGTAACAGAGAAATGAAATGATGATTGTGAAAAAATAACGTTATGAGAAATGAAAAAAAAAAAAAAGAGAAAAAGGGTAGTAACTAATTAACCGCACGCACAAATATAAGGAGACGTGAAATTAATTATGATATAGTAGTTTAATATTTTCCAATGAAAGAGGATTAATATTTATTTTTATATAATTAAAATTTATAATAAATATATAAAAAATTTAAATTTATATTGTGATATAAAATTATTTTTTTTTATTAATTTTTGTCTTAAAATTCAACTTAAAAATAAAGATATAATATGATACATCCAAAGAAATAGACCAATAAAAAAGATCGTAATTTATTCATGTATTATAAATTTAAATATACAATTTGATGAGTAAAATTCTCGCTCTTCAGTTTGATATTTTTAATGTTTTCTCTATTCTCACTTTTGAATGTGCATTTCATACTCTATTACAACTAGGAAAAAAACTTTACACTAAACTATCTCAAATTGTCCATCTATTTCAATTTATCCTCTTATTATTTCTAACTCTATTTTAAATTTCTAGATTTTAAAAAACAATTAAAAGAATATTATATCATAATTTAAGTTATTTATTATAAATTTTATTTTTAATTACAATCTTAAATATATTTAAGGTTCCTAATAATTTTTTTATTTTTGTTTTGAGTTCATGTACTATCAAACTAATTTTTTCAATATTATTAACGATTGTGATTATACAATCCTATCACTTAACTGATCCTATTACTTAACTGATAAGAATAATTTAAAACAAAAAATTTAATATATTAAAAATCTAAAATAAAATTCAATCTTTTATAAAGAATCTCAAACATATTAAATTCTTTGTTATATAAAAATAACATTTATCCTATACAAGAATTACAATATTAGTAGTTTATGATATTTATTATGATTAATGATATAGTTGATTTTGGTTCTTTCGCTTAATTAGTTGATACGTAACATGCTTAGGGCTGCCGGTGAATTGACATTTCTTCGTGCATGTTGGATCTTTCGCACGTGTGTTGTGCCTATTCCATCTCTTTCTGACTTTCTGTGATCCAATTCCAATTTCCCTAAGTGAACTGATTCATTGAGAGATCCTTCACAAAAAGTTTCTCATACTTCATCCAACCATTCAGGAAAGTTTGAAAATAAAAAATAAATATTAAAAAATATTATTTTCAAAATAAAATTACGTTTAGACCCTTTCAAACTTTAATCTAAACATGAGCTTAGTTTACTTTACGTGAACTGATTTTTGACTTTATTGATCAAGAGACGCCTCATTTTATTGAACTGAATTCCCTTTACTGGAAGCGTGAACTTCTCATCCGAAAGTTGCAAACGGTATTAGATTCATCTTAAACTCATGACTTCCTCTTGTGAAGTCATCACCTGTGTGACTTGGTCAGTCCCCTAAGCTACATGAACCAATAATGTTTCCCACACGCTATCACTGTAAAGTTTAATGGAAAAAAAATCTTTGAACTTAGGATTCTTGTTGTTGGTTGTCATTGTATGGATTAAGATTATGTTTGAAAAAATTAGCTAGAAGTTAATTGGAAGTTGGAAAGGTAATGGATAGCTGAAAGCTTAAAAATTGAAAGTAAAAAATTAGTTTATTAAATTATAAGTATTCCGGTCAAATAATTTTTGAAGTAGTTGAAAAATATAAAATGATATACAAATAATCAAATCATAATTTATTTAAAAAAGATAAAAAGAAAATTGAATAAATGTATTGAAGAAGAAAATATAAAAAATTAGAAATTAATATTTTAAAAAATATTATTTTAAGTAGTGTTTTAAAAAATGTTATTTTAAGAAACATTTAAAAAAAATTAAAAATTATTATAAAAAAAGACTTATTTAAATTAAACTTCTATTTGGCACGAACAAAAGCAGTTGTAATGTATTCACATCATTGATTCAAGGACAGATCTAAAATGGAACGGTTGACTGGAAGCAACATAGGCGCAAAGGCTTACTGTTGCCTGACACTTAATGCTTTAGTGTTTCCTAACTTGCAAATTTTGGTAAGAAACACATGGATTGCTTTGTCAGGTGTAAAGATTGCGAGCTTGCAAGTTGCAATAGAATGGCCGCAGACCCAAAAATTGCTTAGCACCATCTTAATTGCAATTGAACATTACACATGAATGAGGTCTAGAGAGAACCCTTCTATTAGAAAACAAACAATGCAAAATATGCCCAAGCTTAGTTTCAGTATTTGAGGTGTCCATAGGTACTAGGCTTTATTATGACAAATAAAGTAAAGTAATAGTCTGCATCTAGAAGAAGACAGTAAACTTGCTACAGGGAAAATAGTTAATGTTCAAATAAATGGATGTTCATGAATAGAGTGAACTGATTTTATTACAAGTTCGTATGAATGAATTGCCAACAAAGTATTCCAAATTTCTGCCAATGTCTTGTCTTGTAGCTTGTAAGGTTATAAGAACTTAAAGGCCTCAATAACAAAATAACAGAAAAATCAATACATCTTGCACTCGTCTTAAATTATTCTGGGAAGTTGTCGGCTTGTCGCACAAATTGTTTTCAACCTCTCCGTCTGTGTTGGCTTATAATCAGCAATTATTTGGTTGGTCATCAATGGATTTGCTGTTTTCTTCACTCTCTTCCTTTCTTGTACAGTATTTAATGTGTAATTAATGTGTGCATTTTGCAGCTTCAAGGAGCACAAGGATGGTAAATGCGCTAACCAGGACCAAGCTACAAGACGGATATGTTTCATATTCATGGGAGAGGAGGATGCAGGAAATGTTATCAGTTCCCAATTCTAGTAACTTTCTTTCCATATTGTTCCTTCCCAAAGCTTCAGATCGGGTAGCTTCTTGCTATAATGATCTGGAGGACACCCTAGCCAGGGCAAATGCGTGGCTCAATGCAGGTCAAGCCTCAGGTGTCCCTATTGTCTTCATGAACATCCAAACCGAGTCCCTACTTACTAAGGTAAACCGTCACTCCTTACTGTGGCATTTGTGAACTTTTAACTTGAGAGCTTAAACTTAGAAGAATTTGTTTCATCACATAGTGTTCGTTATTATTTTTGTTACTTTTTCACAATATATACTGCGGTTGATCATAAGAATTTGGAAAACATAAGATTTTATCAATGTGACATACGGAGTTTCCCTTTTATTTGTGTGACAGATATCTGGAGAGACAGCTTCCTCCACTGTGAACGCAGGGTCATTATCTGACTTATCTAACTTAGCAAATGCAAGCCTTTACGGCTTTGAGGATTACCATGGAATAGACATCGGTGTTGTTCGAGCCGTTCGCCTATGGTATGCTCCGGTTGCAGGAGAGTTCTCTATTGAGATCAAACTAAAAGAGGAAGATGCAAAGCTTGGCTTTGCCATTGGTCGAACTGAAGAGGTCCCTCTCTTGATCATGCACACTCAAATATAAACAAAACTCATAAAGTTTCTTAGGTGCTACTTGTGCGGTTCTCCAATTAGAACTAGAGTTTTACCTCATCAATCTGTATAATCATTCAATGCAAACCTTAACTGCTTAGATGAATGAAGTAAAACTCCAATTCTGATTGGAGAACAGGACAAACGACACTTAGGAAATTGTATATAAGTTTTGTTTTTATATATGGTTACATTAAAAACACATCATATTGTTTGAAGTTTCAGCTAATTAATAATTTTCTTCTTGTAATCCACAGGGATTTATTTTCATCTCATCAGTGACTAATCAAGAAAATGTACCAGCCACACGATCAGGGCTCAGCAATCTCTATAAACTAGCAACGGATACTTGTAGGATGTTGGTAGTTTCAAGAGTGTCAAATCAAAAAGTCCTTCCATGGATGCTTTCTTCAACCGGAGCCATTCGGTGTTATGACACTGTTTCACTCAGCCAGAAGCTCTCCTTGCACAGACACACAAGAGTTCCTATTCTCCTACATGTCTTCCTTTGGGACCGGAATTTGGTTTCTTCAAGTGGAGGAAGCTCTAGATTTAGGGCTTTGTCTTCTTCTGTGTTGCCATCACATGCATCTGAAGTTCAACTTGCACGTCTTCCAGATGAAACCCATGTGCTGCCATTGCCCCCTCCACCTTCTGAACCAAGTGATATTACAAGTGAAGTTTCGCACTCCCGGCTTGAGAGAGACACTGCTGGGGAATTCTCTTTTAGATTCCACGATTTTGCCTTGTCCAGCAACTGGGTATGATATTGATATAATACGTCGTTGCATGTCAAATTAATGATGGTTATGCTATTGTAGTTTGTTATTGTACATATAATACACATGGATTTAGACTTCAGGCCTTCTAGATTTTGTTTTGCTTCATTAGCTTGTCTCCGGAAAAGCAGAATAACGTAGCGTATAGAATTGGTTACTAGGATTTTAAAAAACATCGCGACCTTTTTTGCCTTTCTCTATATAGTTTTGGGTGTGGATAATAGATTGAGGGAAGTTATTGGTTTCCTACTAGGATATTTTGGGTTTAAGAAATTTATACTTCATCTTCTTATATCTCTATCTCTTTAATATATATATTTAAATTAAATTTAAATTATATAATATAAATCCAAAATATAGTTTACATCTCTTGTATTATTATTTTTATCTATCACTATTAGAAAATAGGCTTTTAATATTGATTTTTTCGATGTTGAATTCACTTACGTTAAAAGTATCAATGTTAATATTGGTTATGCAAAAATGATGTTAACATACACTATATAACATTGATTTTTAAGAAAATTGATGTCGTATAATAAGTAATAAACAAAAAAAATGTTAAATATGTAAAAACCAACATCAGTTCTTAGGAAAATTGATGTTATCAGGTGTCACACAGCATTGATTTTTCTAAAAATTCGATGATTTGAGTATACCTGGCAACATTGATTTTGCTAAAAACTGATGTTTTTTGCAAAAAAAAAATAATATCCTTTCTATTTTTTAATATTATTTAAACCTGCAAATTAAAAAGAAAGATCAATACATACAATTTCACATTACAAGTTTTTATATTATTATTGAATAATTATTATCAATTATAAGAAGTAGTTAAAAATAAAACAATAATGTCAATACATAAAATCATCTATAAGTGAATGTAATTAAACAAAACTCTATAATTATAAAATTTCTTAAACATATAGTGTTTCATTTTTAGCTCTGAAATAACATCTTGCCCACTAAATGTGAATTACATTTATTCTATCTGGTTCCAATGATCTTGAATCAATAAAATACTAAATGATATAACAAAACATAATTTAATCAGTGTAAATAATAACAATTATAACAAATGAAATTTGTTTTGAAGTAAACACTTATCATTTTCCAATTATCCTTGAAACATCCTAGGACTATCATTGACATCCAATGTATTACATAATAGTCGCATTAAGTGTTTTCTCTTTGTTTAGTACACTAAATTCAATAAGACATTCAAAGTTAACCAAAAATTAGTATGCACAGTGATAAAATGTAATTTTTAAGATATTAAGCATTGTTTAAATTACTTACTTTAAATGAAATCCATAGTGTTTAAAGTTTGATTTTCACCATTATATTTCCAAAAACAAGCAATACAATTTTACACCACATAAAATCACTTATTAGGAAAAAAGCTAAATTACAACTAGGCACTAGTTAGTAGTCATATCAACATAACAAGGAAATTTTAGCATTCTTCTCAAGATCTCAGTGGAGACAACAACAACAAAACTTAGCACCATAAGCAAAGAAAGATTGTTTAAACAAGCTTAAAAGACATTGATTTATTCGACACATTCGATAAACACGCTTGCTTATCTAGAGATAAAAATCAAGAACACTCTGTCAGCAACAAAAGCATAACATCACAACTACAAAACATAGGAGAGATAAGTCCTTGCACAGGATGAAATATCCAGTGAGTTCCAATGGCCAAAGTAGCATAACCAAACAATAAAAAAAAAAATCAATTCACCCCACAATCAATGTCAAATTCAAAAGCAATCAAAATCATCATGTTTGCCAAATGAGCAAAATTAAAATTATTTGAACTTGCCAATAGTATGCAGTAGAAAACGCTCTTGATAACCCTCGTGGTCCCTAACAACGAGACATGTCGACAAGCGAGAGTGAGATCTAGGACTGATAGCGAGCTAGTTGCCGCATCGCTACGGAAAGTGAGAGTGGGAAAAAGAGTGACATTGAGGAGTTGTCGCGTCGTCGAGTGAGAGCAAGAAATGAGGGTTCATAAAGAGCTCGACAAGAGGGGAGACATCTAGATTCAATAAATGGTCAATTTTTTTTATGAAAACCGACATTAACATCAGTTTGTTAACATTGATTTTTTGAAAAAATCAATGTCAACATAGCGATGTTAAAATCATTATTTCTAGTAGTGTATATATGTAAATTAAATTCAAATAATTTTAAAATAAGCAATAATTAAAAATATCTTATATTATAGATTAAATTATTTGTTATGAATTCAAAATATAGCTTACATATTCAAAGTTGTTTAATTATTTTGAATTTTAATTATTACATAATTTTATATTGAAAATATTTATTTATTATAAAATTTTCAATTATATAAATTAAAAATATATATTTATCTTTTTTCAATGCTTAAAAGGAGTTAAAATCACAAACAAAACAACACTAGTTTCTAGCGAAAAACATAATTTTTTTTAACTTATAAGGCTAGTTTCTAGCAAAAAACTTAGCATATCTAGGGAACGAGGAGGAAAATAAAAAACAAACTATCTTGAACAAGAGAGAGGCCAAACTTGACAAACAGATGTGCTAAAACGTTAGTTTCTATAAGGACATCTCATCGAGATATGTCCGAACGAGGAGCAGAATAAAAAAATAAACTATTTTGAACAAGAGAGAGACCAAACTTGCCAGAGATGTTACAACATTAGTTTCTTTAAGGACATTGCATCTAGATATGTCCCGTGTCTAATGAGTTAACTTAGAAATAGAATTGATGATAACGAATTTCTCACAAAAGTTTGAAAAACCATGCATAATAGGACGGAGTCTAACGTGTAGGGGTGTTCGTGGATCGGTTCGGATCGGTTTTGGCCAAATTTAGGATCCAACCCAATCAAATTTGATCGGTTCGGTTCGGTTCGGTTTTCAGAAAAAAAAAATTGAAACTCAACCCAACCCAACCCGTTCATGAACAGTTCGGTTCGGTTCGGATCACCGGGTTACCCATTTAATTTTTTTTAGAACTACTATTTTATCACGATTCTTTCAAATATCTCATACAATTAAAACAATATTATCAAATGTATGAAAGTAGTAAAATTGATTCATTTAATACCATCAACATAATATTATAAAATAGACTTATAATATAAATTAAAACAAAATATTTGTGAACAATATTTACTATAATAGTCTACCTTACACAACAATTATCCCAGTTGGTATCTTTGTTTCCGAGCAAAAAGCTCTAGTCTAAATTCACTAAGAATAGAGATAGACTGATATCCTTGTTTCCCAATCAGACTGGTTTCCCAGCCAGAAGTTGCATGTCTCAATTCATCAAGAACAGAGACAAAACTGGTATCCTAGTTCCCGCGACCTTTTTCAAAGTCAAGAAGAAGAATACAATAAGATAGTTACATTTACGCTTATATTCCTTAAGCAAATAGGTATCTTTAAATCAGTTGAAGAATCAAACTTGTCAAACGCTTCTATATGATCTCACAACAATTCTCTCAATGATGCAAACATAAACTCTCTAATACTCTAATATTATTTGGAATGGAATGCATACATGAACACCAAAATATGTTTCTATTTATACTAATTTAAAGATATGATTTTAACCAATTTTTGAATGCAATCCTAAATATATTCTATCATATTATCCAATGTAATCTTAAAGATATTCTATTATATTATGCAATGCAATCTTAAAAATATTCTATCCTATTTTTTAATGCAATATAAAAAAATATCCTATCTTATTTTTGAATGCAATCTTAACCATTTATAATATCTTACCTTTTTTTTATTGTCAAATTATTTTTTTTTAATTTTTAATATATATATATATATATAAATAATAAAATTTATATTACTATTACGGGTTCACGGATCGGGTCATCGGATCAACGAATCTGTAAATCTAAACCCGTGACCCAACCCATACATGAACGGTTTTGATCGGTTCGGTTCGGTTTTGACCCAAATATATAAATGACCCAACCCAAACTGTTCAGATCGGTTCAGATCGGTTCGGGTCCACGGGTGACCCGTACCCGTGAACACCCCTACTAACGTGCGTGCCTAAAACTTCTTTCGTATCATGCGAAAAGGATATGAGCCGTTGGATTGAAATCAATGGCTATCATTTTCTATTTTTTTGCTTTTTTTATTCTAGTTTTCCCATTTTACCTTTTCTTCTCTCTGTCTTTCTCCCCCTTTTCTTCTTCCCATCTACGTATCCTTTGTGCTTCCACCTTCTCCCCCTTTTCTTTCTACACCGCCGCTGTAGTGATGACGACAACGACAACAGAATCGCGCCTTCTATTTGTGTTTCCTTCTCATAAATAATGTTCAAAGCAAATGGGAAGGGAAGCAAAACGAAAATTTGAGGATACTAGATTACAACAAATTTGAATCAAAAATCGAAAAATAAAAGAAAATAAGTTTCAGATTTGAAACCCATCACTCTCAGGAAGTCACTGTCGATGGTGAGCCGACAACATCCTTGCCACCATAATCGGCAATCACAGCCTCTATGGGGATGAGGCCGGAGAGTCGAAGGGAGAAAATCATGGCTCTATGATGGTCTACGACGATGGGACAAGTGAAAGACAAAGGTCTGCAGCGATGGGAGGTGTGGTGGGGTGGAAGGTGTGATGCTGGAGAGAAAAAAGAGAGAAAGGGGGAAATAAAAAGGTAATTCAAGAAAGATGTGAAGAAAAAGAAAAAAATCTTAGCAATCAGATCAAACTTCAAAAATCGAACGGTTTAAATTTATTTTCGTAAGGTGCAAAAAATCTTTTACTTTCACACTCTAGAATTTGTCGCATAATAGAGGCTATTACAACAACTGAATCCGAGTCAATAATTATCTTGAAGAAACCCCGAGCTAGGGCTAGTCTAAGTCCATAATAAATATTTATCTTGTGAAATGCACATACTACAAATACTTGTAATATTACAAATATGTTTGGTAAGAGGAAAAAATTAGAAAAAAGAGAAAATACAAACAATAATATAATTTATATTATTTGGTGAATGAGAAAATAACAAGGAAAAAATAGAATATTTTTTTTTCTATTTTTATAATATAATACGGATGGGAATTGGTTGGGTAGTCCGGGAACATTGGGTTTGGGAGGTGCAATCCGAGACAGCTATGGCAGATGGAAGATTGAGTACTGAAGCTCTTGCGGAACTTCAAGCTGTGTATCATGGTCTCAGTCTCGCTCTCGCCTGGCTAGATGACCCAGACGCAGATTAATTTTTTTTATTTTTAAAAATTCAATCTAGAGCGGCGTATAATAACCCAGACGCAGATTAAACAATTCGAGAAATGTAACTAACATGTAGAAAATAAATTGATTAGTACACGAATAAATCAAAAAATAAATTAATTTATACACAACAAATTCAGGACTAATATACTTAAAATTTTCAAAGTGATGAATTAAACTCATACATGATTTACATTAAATCTAAAAATGGTTAATAAATTAATTTTTAATTTTAAGAACTAATTTGATTATTTACTGTGAATACAGTGAATACTATATACACTACATAGACGTAGACAATAGCTAAATTAACAATTTTATTCGAACTATCGTAGTGCCACGGATCGTGATCCGTGGCTTGAGCGTGGGATACACTTCAACCGTTGATTGAAGTGCTCATCAACGGTCCCAGTTTTCGTTTATTCCCCACCCGCTCAATCACATTGGCCAAATTCGCCAAATCCAAAACATTTCAAAATTCGCGCTCCACCTCTTCTCACAATATATATACCCCCCAAACCCAAACCAATTTCGCACAGCAAAATCAATTCTCCAACTCAATTACCATTCCATAACCTAAATCTCCTTTTTGTTTTCGAGTCAGAGAGCAATGGCACGTACCAAGCAAACAGCTCGCAAGTCCACCGGCGGAAAGGCTCCGAGGAAACAATTGGCGACCAAAGCCGCTCGCAAGTCGGCTCCGGCCACCGGCGGAGTGAAGAAACCCCACCGCTTCAGGCCAGGGACTGTGGCTCTGAGGGAGATCAGAAAGTACCAGAAGAGCACCGAACTTCTGATCCGAAAACTCCCCTTCCAGAGGCTCGTTAGAGAAATCGCTCAGGATTTCAAAACCGATCTTCGTTTCCAGAGCAGCGCCGTATCCGCTCTTCAAGAAGCCGCAGAGGCTTATCTCGTTGGACTCTTCGAGGACACCAACCTCTGCGCTATTCACGCCAAGAGAGTCACCATTATGCCCAAGGACATTCAACTCGCTCGCAGAATCAGAGGCGAGAGAGCTTAAAATTATGTTTCATCGTGTGATCTAGAATTAAAATTAGGTTACTACTTGTTGTAACTCGTGTTTCTTCAATCTCCTTTTTAGTGTAAGATTCATCTTTTTTCGAAATTATATGCTCATATGGTTCTGAACATCTTAACTTAGGCAAAAAAAAAAAAACAAGATAATACTCTAATTTTTATATATCCTTCGGTGGTGATAATAATGCAACTCCTCCTCTTTCTAGAGTGCAGAATTTCTGGTACACCGCTTTCAGATGACTGTCCGAAACGTTTGAGTGTAACCTCATTAGAAATTTGGCGCAATCCCTGTATGCATAAGAAGTATAGTAAAATGAGAGGAACTTGATTGTTCTCTGGAACTTTTATTTGTTTCTAAATTAAAATACCTTAATTGTGGTGATGTGTAGCCTGCCATGTCCTTTAGGATTTTATTCCTGTTGAGTGTGCAATGAGCCGCATAAACAGCTGCTGCGGCAATCATTGAAGGGGGGAATAAGTTTGCGGTTTCATAGTGCACCAGGCCAAGTTCTGCTAAGAAAAATGCCATGTTTTCCATCTACACAATGCGAATGCAATTTAAAGTATAACGTAGCTGTATTTGATAAGTTTTAATGTTCAAGTTGAAGTTTATTTTATTACCTGCTGATCTGGTGGTAGACCAAAAGTTCTGATGAATCTAACTAAGAAGACATAGGTGGTGGGGACAGTCAAATTCCATTCTAATCTCTCGAGAATTGCTTTCTCCATGGAAAGGATCTGGTTTCTGGAGTAGGCATCATTTGATATGCTAATGAAGTCTTTAACCTACGGTTTCAGCAATCAGGAAGAAGGAATGAAATGTTCAGTGTGTGACCAAGTGAAGGTTAGTGCTAATTACCGTAGGAGACAATATCTCTTCATACTTGCAAGCTATGAGCATTGAGCTAATGCCCAACAACTGCAATTCCTTTTTAAGCACAATTGTTGACGAGAGGTATCGATCAATTATGTTTACGGTAAGAAAGAGGGTTTCTGGCATTAATTGAAATCTCATGTGGGTTTCAACCAGCCAGTCCACTATAATGGATCTCATCATTTCATTAATTTGATCTTGCTTTTTCATGTAATCTGAGGTTGGAACTTCTGTTAGCTTAAAGAATCTGTATATATCGTCAAGGTATTCAGCCACAACCAGTTCGTTAGGATCATCTGCATCAATGTCAACAGGCTCATCCTCGATGTCATTTGGTATTCCACAAGCATTCTGTTAGAAGAAAAAACCAAGGAGGGGTTAGAGGGAGTTATCCAAGTCTATCACCATGCATGCTTGTAGACAAATTTGAATCACCTTGCTCTGTGCAGTAATTTCTGAAGTCAGTGTCTTGACATTCCTGCGAGATCTTTCCGTTGACCCTCTTACACAAACAAAATTAGCACTTTCTCCAGCTTTAAAACTAACCATATCTACAGGTTCAGGATTTGGCTTGCGAGTTAAATCTTCTGCACCATGTTCCTGGTGAACAATTGCTTTGTTGAATAATAACGCTGGTACAATAACATTCTGAAAACAAACCAGGCCATTCAAAGTGCATTAAATCGTTCATAAGGACTGTTCAAATACAATGCATATCTATAAGGAGACAAGAAAATGACTTCTTAATGGTACTTTACTTTCTTCTCTTGTGAAACTACTAGCTTATTAGCTTGAACTTCTAATACTTGTGCCAGATTCTGCAGTTCAACAGGGACAAATTCACTAAATATGTGATGCATAGATATATGTTTAGATCAATTTCATTGCCAAATAAAGATATCAAAGGACACTTCATCTTTACTTCAGTTTGTTCATTTGTCAACAGTTTTGCATGGAAGTTCCTGCAAGTATAACGAGGAAGCTTAGTTAATAAATAGCAGCAAGACACAAAGCAAGCTACTGAAGAACAACAACGAAATTGAAAAACCTTGTAAAAGGCCTTGAAATCAAGTTCCCTTCAGTGATTCTAGGCACCTCCAAATTACCAATGTCTCCAAGAACTTGACGGCACCTTTGTCCAGCTTCCATATCTTCAGCTTTCCCTGTGAGGAATACACCAACACCAGCTTAGTATATCAACATACTGCTGATTCAGCAATTCAATTCCTGATCTTATTAAAATATTATCTGATAATTCTTGCGACAATTTTCGTTTTCTTAAAGAATGATTTTCAAATCAAATCATTGGTAACTTATTCAAACAAAATTCATTCATTTAGAATTAATCCTATAAGCATAGTTTGGAGAGAATGTTAGAAATGTAACATGGGAGAAAAAATAAGAGACAAGAAGCACATATAATATGTTTTATTTTATTTAAGTAAAAAGAAAAAAACAAACATTCACATGTTTCTTGCTTTTTATTAATTCCAACTTCTCTCTTCTCTTTCTGAAGTATGAAGGTAAACAAAATAAATTCTGATCATTGTTTTGTTTCGAAGAAAAAACAAGTTGCTTGTAAATATAAAATTAGAAACAGACCAATGTAACAAAGTCGGAAATTGCTTAAACTACAGAAAAGTATCGAATATCAGAAAGCGAAAAAATAAGATGAATATCGGAGAGAATGATACAAGGAGAAAGAAACGACAGAGATCTATCTGAAGAAAATAACTACTGAAAGTTCGCAAACACCTCTTATCCTCCTCTCCATCGACTTGTCGTAGCTAAATCTTTTCATGTTTACGATCCCCGCAGCCTCACGCGATTCCAATTCTACTTATTACCCCATTTTAATTTCTGAATACCTATCTATATCCTATCGCCACTTTGAAAATTTTCAAAAACGTCATTTTCCCACGCTAACAAACTTTAATGAAGTTATTGTAAAAAAAAAAAAAAACATAGTCAATTTTTGTCTGCATATAACAATGATATTCGTTCTCAAAAGATCAATCAAATTTTAATTTTCGAAAATGAAAAAAAATTTAACAAATTCATTTATTTATTAACTTTATATGTTACATTTAATAAAAGAATTTACATGACATAAAATGCTGAAAATATCACAAAAATAATTGTCAATATTACTACTTAATAGATTGGACTAAAATGTGTATAAATTTTCATTGAATTAATTTATAATGATAGTACATTATTACAATGTTTGTAAGGATTAACTTAATTATTGTATTTTTTTTTAGTCTCATAGTTTGAGTAATATATTATCACATCAGAAATTTCATAGTAACATATTATACTAATTAATCAATATTTTGTTTATTATTGTATTTATTCTAACTTATGTTTGTTTTTCTATTTTTTAAGTGTTTATAATAATGTTATGCTTGTAATAACAAAAAAAAAAGAAAAAAAAATGAAGATTAAATTATATTTTATCTTTAAATGAAACAAAATTTGAGATATGCAAATTAGTTTAATGGAAACTTAGATTAAATTCTATTTTACTTTTAAATGGAAACGAAATTTGGGATTTGACAAATTACTTCCATGAAAACTTATTGACATTTTGCTATATTCTATTCAGCACCAATATTGGTAATCATTTTTGTAACATTTCAGTGTCAAGTAGGCTCTTTCGTTTACGGTGACAAATGAAAGTTAATGAATAAATGAATTTGTCACACTTTTTTCACTTTCGGAGACTAAAATTTGAATTTTTATTTTTTGAAAATCAATTTGTTTATATATTTAGGAAAAAAACTATTTATCCCCAAAAAAATGATTAAAAAATTTTAGAATTTTGTGCAAACGGCATCAGGACCATTATATATTTATATTCAACTTCCAAATATTTATATATAAATAAAGAAAAACACTCATAATTGTTTCATATGTTAAAAGTTATGGTATTGGATGAATATTTTTATTTCATGTTTAATCTGAAAAAAAGGACTAATATGAATCAAGCAAATGAGGATAAGATAATATCTCTAATTTTTTTACTTAGAAAACCATGGGACATTTGTCCCAGGAATAAATATTAAAAAGGCACACTTGTCTCTAATTATATTTTTTTAATAATGAAAATAGTAATTAATTAATGTAATCATTTTAAAACAGAAATAACGGATTTTTTATTCTAATTTTTCTCTTTTTTTATTTTGATAAATTTATTAAATTTTATATCAAATGTATTAAAATAATTAATATTTTATTCTTCAAAAATGATATACAATATAAAAAGAGTTGTTTTCAGTAACTAGTATTTTTGTCCAATCATGTTATTCTTATCTTGTCTAATACAATAATTTTAATGAATCAAACAAATCTTCAATATGATATTCAACAACTAAAAACAAAAAACAAGGAAAAAATGTGTGACAGTATAATGTAATAGAAAAAAACGAGAGAAAGAAATATAGTTAGATGTTTAAAATGACGAGTGTTTTATGTAATATATTACTGAATAAAAATATTGTAACCCCTAGCAAACAAGACAGTTTAACCATTAAGACAAGGAAAAATTGAGATATTTAAAAAAAAAACAATGACACAATATGTTAAGTAAATATATCACTTCAATCTACATCCAACATGTACTTTACAATACAATTCCAAAAAAAATAAATCAATTTGATAAAGCTGATTGATACAAATATCCGATTTCACGATTTAAACATTTAGCAAACAAAAATATAAGAATAATTACGACCAATTCACTAAGTATGTGAAGTTAGACTAACTTATCCTAGCGACGACGAAGAGTTCTAAAAGTTTAACCCCTTTCATCCTAATTCTACAAACGAGTTGAATATCATTGGGCATGATGGCGACGCACTTAGCGTGAATGGCACAAAGGTTTGAGTCTTCGAATAAACCAACCAAGTAAGCCTCTGATGCTTATTGCAACGCAGAAACGACATTGCTCTGAAAACGTAGATTTATTTTGAAATTTTGTGTAATTTCATGCAGCAAATGACATCGGTATTTTTTTATTTTATTTCTGAGAGCCACGTCCTGACCTGAGGCAGTGAGCGAGGCTTCTTCATGAAAAATTTACTGACACCATGTATTCCCCTTTAATAGTGACGACTTCTATGATGAAAATATATTTTGTGATGGAATAAATTATAAATCAATTTGTGACGGATTTTATGACCGAAATGTTCCCTTTCCAAATTAGCCGTCGCAAATTTCATAGCTTACTCAAAAAACATATTTCTCTAAGATTTTGTGATGAATTTTACTCCTCAAAATTGTCCTTCACAAAATATATCACAAAAGAATATGAAATGTTTAGCAAGGGATTTTATGATAGATTTCTTGCACTTGAAATTTTACTGTCACAAAATCCGTCATAAAATCTCCAAATTTCATTAAAATATTTTTTAATCAATCTCTTCTGAAATATTTTCATAATTTTTTTAATTGAATGATTAGCAAGTGATGCATTTCATCACAAATAATGATTTTGAAAAATATTGTAATTAAATTTGTGAATAATTATATATTTGAAATATTTTTATGTCTTAAAATTATATAGAAATTATGAAGTACTATTTTAATTGGTGATTTTCTTTTATCAATTTAAGAAATTTCAGATAACATTACAATAGTAATTTAATTCAATCATTTTGGTTAAATATTTAAAATAAATGGATATATAGAATGATATAACTTTAAAAATAAGAACGAAAAAAATTGTAGGAGAAATATTATTATTTTTTGGTTATTCTCTTCTCTTTTTTTTTTCTTCTTTCTATACATTCTCTTCTCTATACAGCATAATAAGATTTCGAAGTCAAATATGTTTCTGTAAAATTAAAAAAGTGTAAATTAATTATTGATCCTCAAAAAAGTATTTAATAATTAAACTAAATTGTAGTTTTGGTCTTTCTATAATTTTTAATATAAGATTTTGATTCTTCTATTTTTTATGCGATTTTTGTACCCTTGTTTAAAAAAAATATAATTTTGGTTCAATCTTCCATTTTACATACATTTGTTTCTATTATTTTTATACTTTAATTAATTATATTATTTTTATGGTATCTTAAGTAAATATATTAAGTCTAGGGTTCAATTGGATCAAAATAAAAGAAAAAAAATACAAAATTAAGAATTTGATCAAAATTATAATTTATTTTAGTAATTAAAGTAGTAATTGGTTAATTGCTAGCAACGAGAAACTAAAATCAACAAAGCTGATTTAAAATATAGTTAATAAGAACGAGATAAATGGTAACATCAATTTCTCTAAGACTATCTTTTAGATACTCTATTTATTAGGAATTAGAATATTTGCGGGTCGGACTGAAATGGTTTTGAAAGAAAAAATATATCTGATCCAATTATTTCAGTTTCAATTTTTTCAATTATCTTCAAAACATTAATATGATCTTATCCAATTTAAATCAGTTTGAATTGGATTGATTTTTATTTTTAATTTTGTATATTCTCTCTTTTGATTTAGTTATGGAAATTACCAAAACTGATAACTTCTAATAATATAACTAATTATGGAGATAGTATCAAAGATAGAATGTCTCATGACACTCATCAAATTAAATTAACAATAATAATTAACCAAAAAATATTTCATGTTAAAATCGGTAATTAGGAAATCTAAATGTATTTAAATAGAAATTATTTATCAATAAAAATGGTACCTAGGAACCTTTTTAAATACACATAAATAACAACACAATTTAAATTATAATAAAAGATTTTTTAATTGTTGATACAATTTTTAAGAAAATAATTGAAATACAACGTAGAGTCTGTGATAAAAGATAATTAATGAGAAACGGATAGTAATTTGAGATAGTTAAGAAAACTTTTCTTTAGCTAGTAGTAGACCCGTAATAGTGTGAAAAATGTACATTTAAAAGGAAGAAATGAGAGAATATATATAAAATGTCTATTTAAATGATCAAGGAGAATGTTCTCACACTTTAAATTTTTAATTTTAATTTATATTATACAAGTAAATATATATAAAAAAAAGTTAGCCCTGCTGATCCCAGGTTATGAATCATCTGTCACCGGATAAAGACTTGTATGTTTGTTATTAAAAGAGGGCAATCTATTTCATCTTTAAAGTAAAAAATTAAAATTTATTACATAGTATGATATTTTTTTAAAATATGATAATTATAATTTGTTATATTAGTAATTTATTTTTAAAGTTACTTTAAAAACATGATTTGCCATGTTATTTTATATTTTTAAAATATAGTATAAATTATATGACAAACTTATCAACATCATGCAAATTTAAATATTTTATAAATAAAAATATTATATTGTAATCTATTAGTATTTTTCTTTAAAAGTAAATCTGTTAATATTTTTATTTTTATCATACCCTATCTAATTAAATTCGATGACTATTATTAAGTTTAGACTCTTGCAACAGTCTGGCCATCATCCAGGAATAGGTTCTTTATCTTCCACTAAGTTTAATGTGATGACTCTCTTTGATCTTGAAATAAAAGTTATCACGAGCGATGAGATCAAAGGGGTTAGTTTTCTTAGGGGTTATTGAGAAAAAATATTTAAATTAAAATAGAAAAAATATCAAATCCAATTATTTATTTTAAAATTTCTTCTTGAATAGTAATTTTTTCACTTCAATCAAATAATCCCTTATTTCCAAGCGGCAACACCCCCCAAATTCAAATTCACGTTAAACTTTTCAGACTCCCTCTTCCTCTTCTCCATTGTTGAAACTTCGTCCCTAGCTGACACACCATGGGTCTTATCCCATCAAACCAAACCCATTACGACGTAATTTTCCTCCTCAAGCAATTTCGAGATTCAAGAATTAGAACCAAACCGAACACCACTACCTTGGAGCTCTATCTCCGACCACAGTGTTGACTTCCTTTTTCTGAAACCAACTCGAATGATATCATCCTACACCAACAAAATTTCATGAAAAGGTGTACCCGCACCAGACCCACAATTTAGGTTTGGAAATAAGTGTTTTGCTCTCTCTACCAATCTCATCTCCAACCTGCTACCATCTATCTACATTTCCTTTCCTATAACTGTTACCTTCTACTCCAATATTTTCACTTTTTTCATTAGGAAAAATTATACGATAAACCCATTATTTTTATTCTTTCTGACAGAGAGACGGTAGAAGTAAAAGCCCTTGAAAATCCTTTCTGAATGCATTGATGTAACGTGGTTAGTGTGGTTAGTATACCGAGTCTGTCATTTTGTAACTGATAGATCTATGATTTATTCAATATATAGTTAGCTTTCTCTTATCATGAATATTGACTTTAAGCTGAATATTGTACAACTCTGATATGTAGTTACGGATTATTGGATTTTTATATGTTTAGGGACGGAAATATTCTCTTACTAATAATCATTAATTTTCTAGTAGTCTCCAATGGTCGGGGCTGATTTTCTAGCAGCTTTAATTTGGTGGCTAGTTGCTTCCTTGGATCCTTGCATCCGGTGGACTTAGAGTAGTTTGCTTGTTTGTGCCATTATAGAGAACAAACAAGGTTTTGTTTCACAAAAAGTTACTATTCGATTGAGAATTGAGTGCTTATGGTGTTTGAGGTATTGGCATGGAGATTTAGATTAAATTTGTGAAAAAACAAGAGAACTTGTGAAAGAGACCGGAAATGTAAACTTTTTGAGGATAGGATAAATTTGGGTTTTTTTCCCCATTGGGGGCATTTTTTTAAGTTATTTACCAAATGGGGGTGCAAAAAAAAAAATTACCATTTGGGGGTAAGTCGTGCCACCTGGCACGACTCCTATTCTTTTTTGTTTTTAAAAAAATCGGTCGCTAAAATTTGGTCGTTAATTTCGGTCTTTATTTCAGTCGCTAATACTTTTTGCGATAGAATCTTGTGGTTCTTTTTGTTTTTTTCCTGTTGCGATCATAATATTCTGTCGCAAAAAGTGTTAGTGACTAAAATAGAGACCGAATTAGCGACCAAATTTTAGCGACCGATTTTTTAAAAAACAAAAAAAAGTAGGAGTCGTGCCACGTGGCACGACTTCTGACGCAGAAGTCGTGTCAGGTGGCACGACTTACCCCCAAATGGTAATTTTTTTTTAACCCCCATTTGGTAAATAATTTAAAAAAATACCCCTAAATGGGGAAAAGGCCGATAAATTTGAGTTTTTAAGTAACATATGCTAACTATTGTGATCCATGTCTATGTGAATGGATCAATGGGATTAAATTCTTAATAAAGAGCCAACTTTAATTTTGTAACGTGGGACTTTCATCCAAAAGAGGCAGTAGGGCATCCTCATAGATTTTTAGACGCACTATTACGTTTTTCTTCTCTAATACATGTTGTTCTTTATTGAAATTTTTGACTAATTAAAAACATAATGGGTTGACCTTATAATACATGGGCTCTTCAAACATTATTTTTCTTTTGAGTTCACATATCAAATTGAATGTATTCAATTTCAGTTAACTGTACAGAAAAATAAAAACAAATTTCAGGTATATATTTTATAAAATTTAATTAAGTCAAAATATATATATATATATATATATATATATATGAAATCAACTTACTTCAAATTTTGTATTGATCCAAAATTATTTAATATATCATATCATTGAAATACATTATGTATATACTTTTGAAAGATATGAAGATATAAACTCTTTGATTATCAAACTATTACTTCTTCAATTATATTATATAATTATCATTATAGGTTATTTTATACAAACAAAAAATAATAAATAAATAATTAAATAATAATTTTACAAAATTAATCTATATCATCTGTTGATTTATTTATGAATTTTGTTGTCTAATTTTAATATTATAAGATATATAAGTTAAAAAAGATAATTATTTTACATTGAAATGTTAAAATGATAATTATTTTGGAATAATTTTTTTCCTACAGGACAATTATAATTAAACAAAGAAAGTAATATATTTTTACATAAATAAACAAGATAAAATATTACTATCTATCTATATATATTGCTGTGTAGGAAAAGATAAAGTGGAAAAAAAATGTGGATTAGAAACTTTAGTAAGCATTTGATTAAAAAGTGATTGTGTTGAACTAAGGTTCTCCGGCGAAACTCGTCAGTTTGTAATATTTTTTTAAGTTAAAATAATAATTTTCACATTTTTCAAAAAAATATGACAACTCCGTACCAAAACAAAGAAGAAGATATACTGTACCCAAAAAAAATGACAACTATATTCAACGATTAAAAATAAATAACATAAAAAATAATTATATTTAATACTTAATTAATTCTAATTTAAAAATGACTTTAATTTGGATAACTCTTCTGAATTCAAACCAAATTAATTAATTAAAATAAAACCACGATCGAAAATTCCCGACTTGTCCCGTCTTGTTCCTAGTTCCGAGACCTTACCTTCAACTAACCCATGTGAAGGTGAATTTGTTCCAAGAGTTTTATCGATTCAGCCACACGCATTTTGTTTTTCATGTTTGTTACATTCGATCATTCATCGACAGTGATCTAACTTCTCCAGAAACCTAAGACCATAGTACTCGATCATGCTATACGAGTAAAAGAAACAGTAGCAAAATGCATGGTGCATGTGTTTGAAGACATGCAGTACAACATGATTGACTCATAACTAATTAAGCAACACATATATGAGAAATGTAGAAGATAACAACTCAAGATGGGCAAAACAGTGATAATGAGGCTTTGAATCTGGTTTTTCTGGAATAATGTAACCTTCCGTAATAGGACAAAATCAAATCATTTAACGAGAAGGACAAGAGTACAAGTATATATAACGTTAACCTAACTTGGTAGTAAACTAGTAACTACTACTTCGGTTTACAATACGTTTGCTACGGAATTTCGAAGATCGGATACATAAAAGGATAAATGTTTTAGTGTTGTTATTTTATACTAGACAAAAAGAACCAAATGTGCTCGTATGGTTGGGTTGGCTTTTGTTTACTGTTTCTTCAGTTTTTTTACTCGATCAGAAAGAGACAAGGAAATTGGAATCATATGTTTCTTTCAAGCTAGGCTGTGACTGTGTGTGAAAACGAAAGAGAAGTATTGTTCACGCAGAGAGAGCTGGAATCAAGGTACATTCCCATGTTTAGTTTCCAAGGTAGGGCAATGGAACTAAGAATACTTTGGCTCTGGGAATTTTGTTGTAGTATGGTTCTAACTTCTGCGTAGCCATTATCTACTAGCAGTAGCGGAGCTGGCAAACAAAATTTGGAGGGGCCAAAATAACTAAAATATGATGCATTTGTTTATATGTAATTATGATACATAAATTAAATGTAATGATTTTGAAAGTATTGTCTCTTATAGGTAATTTTAAGTATTTAGGGACACTATTATTCAACTTTTAAGAATATAATCAGATTTTAATAAAATCACAACATATTTTGTAGATAAATTTGCAAGAAAATGAAAAATAAAATCATAAAAGAATTTGCATGAAAAACCCACAAGAAAAATCCATATGCAAGAAATTTTTTCTGTCTTATTAAAAGTAAAAACTTGAAATTGTAGTGTATATTAATTAAATAACAAATAATAATAATGGTAATAATAATAATAATGATAATAAATAAAATAACTAAAGACTACTTTCAATCAAAGTTTTGACATGTTTATTCAATGACTTAAAATTATTAATAATTAAAAAATAAACAACTTTTAAGAAACTTAAGAATACCATGGAATTTTTTTAGAACAACTTAAGTTATAGATAATTTTTAGTATACATAAACCTTAGCGTGACGCTAAAGTATATTTTGCATTATTATGACATTGTATTTTTTTTTGTTGATAAACCTGTGTAGAATAGCAAATTTCAGTAGAAAATAGTAAAAAGTTTGAGGGAACATGGCCCCCTCCCGCCCCCAAAGAAGCTCCCCCAGTGTTTTCTACCTTAGCGAACGGTCCCATATTTCCGTGCTTTTTTGTTTCAAACCTGAGAGAGGTTTCCTTTATATATCTTAAGCTTCCCTCATCCCAGCCATTGTGAAAGTGTTTAATTTCCTGTGCTAATTATTGAAGAAAATAGACTACTGAAAGGTACCTGCTGCGCATGAGTAAACCTTACACCATGATTGATCGACCATATGAAGAGAAAATAGTCTATCACTTTGATTGAGGTGAAATGAGTGAAAAATTGAGAGGAGACTAACAACATGTTTGAAAATCAGGTAAAAAATAACTTTTGAGGTAAAAATATTTTTTGTAAAAGAATTAAAATCTTTACTTTTATTTTTATTTTGTCTGTATTAATTAAATATACATTAAAATGGGTGTAACAATTTCAATTATATATAAATTGAATATGCACTAAATTTTAGAGTATTTAATTGAGATGAATTAGATGGGTGAGAAATTAAAAAGTGATGTGTTTTACTTAAAAATATTTCTATTCTTAAATGGTTAAAATTGAAAGGAAAATACGATGACATGAAAAGTTTTTTTTTTTTTCAAAACCTAGTATTAAGAGTGTTACGACTATATAGGAAAAGAATGGAGAAAAACTTGTGAGAGGGGAAGATTTTTTAATTATATAGTTAAAGAAAGACTCGTCTCATTTCTTTACAAATGGAAGATAAAAAAGAAGAAGTTAATGTTTGTTGTTTTTTCACTTAAAACTTAATAAGAGGTCCATTTATAAAATTTAGTTCATTAACTTGCAATCTTAGTTAAGTAGTTTTGCAATTGGGAATGACATGAAGTTGTGAAAATAGAGAGGATATCAAAATTGAGTGTTTATTAGTTAGAATGATATTAGGTTTGATCCTTTAAGTAAAATTTTGAGTTTGAGTCATGTGGATAGAAGAATTGTGATTGAGAAAAATAAATTTTACTAAAAATAATTAACCAAATTTTTTGTCAGAAATTTGTCATCAATAAAATCGGTAAATACTATATACTTATAAAATGGAATAAATTAAAATTTAGAGTGTTTTTAGTTTAGACACACTATATGAGTGAATTGCTTGTTTGTGAATGGTACCATTTGAAAGGAAAAATTGGAAGGAAAACACAGTGACTTGATTATTTGCTAATGGTACCATTTGAAAATGATTTTTTTATTCTTGTTTTTCTCTTTCATATTTATTTCTTATTTATCTAAAATAAAACATTCTTATTACATCATATATTAGCCAACCAACTTTAATAAAGAATAAAACGACACATTCAATTATAAACTCGTTCATTAGCTGATCTTTCAATCCAATCAAAATTTAAAAAAAAATAATTCAAAAAATTGAAAAACGAATAAATCACTATTGCACATGTAATATTTAGTAATATATTTTTTTTGTCCAATACTTAATAAAAATATTATTAAAATTTTTGACAATATTTAAAAATATCTCAAATATAAATAAATATGTTTTTGCTATATTATATCAATGCATTGGTATGTGTAACGCTTGAGATTTCAACTGATTTCTCAATTTATCATCAATTAATGCACAAGCTTTTTTAGATTTACTATGCATTGATAAAGAATTTGGGAATTTGCCTGATTCAATTTTTGCATATAATTTTTAGATTTACTATGCATTGATAAAGAATTGGCGAGTGTTCACTAACTTCATTTGACACTCTTTCAACTAAAATGACGGTTGCTGCTATTTATCTCAACTGTCGACTAACTTCATTTGCTAAACCTTTTACCAATAGTAAGATTTATTCAGCTAACCCAATTTTAAGTATCAATAAATAGTTCCTTTCGTCCATAACATGCGTATTTATTGGATGCTGTCAAAGTATCCAATGATTCGTTTGGTGGGAACAAAAATTATATTTGGTGGTTAGGAGGACTCAAGTTTTCCCAACTACTACATCAATTATAGTCAAAACCAAATACGTTTGTCTTCTAAAGGATAGCTAAACTACCTACTATGAGTTTTCTTTAGTGGTTGTGAAATGCTTGTGTTATATTACTTGATCAAAGAAATTAAAATACATTCAGGCATCTACGTTAAATGCTCTCAATTAAGCGAGAAAAGACACTTTTTGCATGTGTTTGTTTGACAAATCTTGCTAACTGCCCTGGCAGGTTGGGCTTCTTGGGAATCTTAATTTCCATAATATAGTGTCATGTGCGAGAAAAAGTGAATGTCACACTCACAACGAACTCCTCAATATTAAACAATTCTATTGTCCTACATGGAATTCCAATTCCAATTATATAAAAAGGATACCATGCTCCAAGCATTAGAGAACGTTCTCCAATTTCAAAAATACCCTATGGGACTTGTATTTATATATGGCATGACTAGGGCTTTAAGTAATTTTAATTTTTAAGAGATGCTACAAACCAATTGGTCCCCACTGTGGCACTCTGTCTTGTAGGATTCCTTGTCTGTATATTTTTGGATTGTTTTGGACCTTTTGGTTATTTTCCTTCCCCTCTCGGCCAAAAAACTGAACCCTTGCACGGCCCAATATTGTTTGTTTTTACATTTTGTGGTTGGACGATATTAACCTCAGCTACCCTAACATTGTATTTGGGGATTGATTAATTTGCAAAAGAAAATGTATGTAACCTCAAGATTTTAGTTTAGATATCCTTCTAATGTAACATTACTTTCCCAATTGATGCATGTTAAAGGCTTTTAAATTGTCCAATTTGAGGCCAACACCATGAATTTGAGAAGTTGATAAGTGCTTTTTATTTTCGTTTTGAAAATTCCCAGTAACCTTTGGTTCCATGGACAGGTTAAAGATTTACAAGCTTAATTTTCATGAAGGGTCACCACGACTGCATGGAAAAAACAAATAAGTTAGCCAGGCTTGTGTTTAACTGTGCATTAGGCATTTAATATACAATAAGAATATTCTTCCAGGTTAAAGTCATTTAGTTTAATTAGTTTGTTCACCTACTTCTCACCACTATATTAGGGTAAGGGAAGTATTTGATGGCCTTTTGAACACAGTTCTAGTAGGCAACATACTAAGGTCATGATTACACACGAAATGTAAATGAGTACTAAAGCAACATCTCGTTGACAATGTCCTCAAATTGAAAGCTGAATATTACTTCACCTTAGGTATGATGGGGGAACATATCCCATGTTTCTTATAAAGCAATACCACCTAATTCCACTTTCCGGTAATTTTCCTAACGTGTGGGCATTTTGGTAAACTGGGTTCACACTGCTGGGATGCACAGAGTCAAAAGTATAATCTTTGGTGTAGACCAATACCAAGTAAACAACTTTTCATGTGATAAATCAAAATGACTGAAATCAAACAATGACAATTATCTGTGTTTGAGGTATGTATTCTGAAATTTTCACATCATTTTTATTAAAAAAAAACACAAAAATTATAAATAGTAACATTCAGCTTAATGTAAATCCAATACTTCTTAACATGAACATCAAACCAAACACGTACTGTATAAATATGAGATGATGTATATAAAGTGTATAAGCAGAATTATTTAATAGAAATCAATCTCCTAGATAAATTTTAGTGGTTTGAGGTACTAGACTTTTTACTCTCAATCGAAAATACATTTTGTTTGTTTTTTTTATATGAAAAAAAAAACAGAATCATTTGACTGGGTTAAAAACTTAAAATTACTTCTCTCAAGTCTCATGTATCAAAAAAGAAAATTACTCTTATCTCTCCGTTTTCTTCACATGTTCTCACGCCATTAGTTTCCCTATGAGAACAGAGACAAGGTTCATTTCATTGGGTTGAGACGTGACCTGTTGTATCCCTCATTTCATTTTATGGTTCTCCACAAGATCTCATTCTTACCATAGATATAATAATAGCCATCAAGCCAAATCCAACCGTTGGATTGCCACCACTTGAAAGCCCGTTTTGTTCTTTTCCGATTGTCATTAAAAGTTCCAAGCATATCAATATTATCTTCTCGGCATTTACATTACATGCTCCACTTTGTTCTTTCTTTTGTTGTGCCTCATGGCTGCAACTGCAACCGCAAAAACCAACAATTACAACAACCCTGAAATAACAAGGGAGGAAATCCAAACTGCCATAGCCAAAGCAGTGGAATTAAGGGCCCTTCATGCTGCATTAACACAAGGAAGTAGTCCAGGCACAAACAATGCTAGATTTCCGTCTCCTTCCCCTGCTTCTCACTTCTCTGCCCAAGATTACCCTGTTTTCACACCAGTAAGAATATGTAATTTAACTCTTTTGTTTTTTCATTCAACTTTCCTGACCGTGCATGAAATATTGAAATGAAACATAAAGCATGAATTGAGTTTGACCTTTTTCCTTAGGACTTTTGCTTTTCATGGAACTTTAAAAAATTGTGACTCAAGTACTTTTAGGACTTTTGCTTTTATCTTGCTTTTTTTTTTTTTTTTCCATTTTAGAGGCATAGATCATGTGTGCTTTTCATGTTGAACAATTAGTCTCTAAATGAGAGAATCATTTGGCAGAGTTATGAAGATGAGTCACACCAGAACCCAACAAGGAGCAGAACAATATCAGAAAGCTGGGATGAGAATGGGGTAGAAGGAGGGAACAGCATGGCCCCCTCAGATTACAAGGAGAAATCAAATTCAAGAAAGGGACTACCTTTTGGATTTGGCAACCTTGACTCTCACATGTGTCCTGCTGATGATAGCAAATCTGTGACTGGTTCTTGTGCAAATCACGTTACTGTTCTCCAAACATCGCCGGCAGCGGCGAATGACTACTTCAAATCCAGGAGGAGAAACAGTCTGGGGGACTTGAAGCCCTTATCTTCCTGCAATAGGTGCAACCCTGCTGTCATAACTAGTGAATATGAGAGCACAAGGAACAACAAGAGCTCCAACATTGTTGTCCCCCTCACAGACTCTCATGCCTCTTTTCAAACCCAACCAAAAAGTAAAGGGGTGATTTCATGGCTGTTCCCTAGGTTCAAGAAGAAGCATAAGAATGTGAGTTCCCCATGCAGAACAGAATCTGAGGAAGTCTCTCAGGTTGTCAAGGACATGGGGATAGTGTCAGTTGAGGCACTGAAGAGGGAACTGATGGAGGCAAATGAGAGTAGAGATACTGCCTTGATGGAAGTTTCTGAGATGAGATCTTCACTTGGAGAACTGAAACAAAAGTTGGAGTACTTGGAGAGTTACTGTGAAGAGTTGAAGAAAGCTTTGAGGCAAGCAATGCTCACCAAAGAAACCAAATTTTCTGAAAACCTCAATAGCTCTCCCCAGACAGGAACAACCTTTGATGGGAATGGGGAAAATTTGATGCCTGTGGGTGAGGATGCTATGGTAGAGGGCTTCTTGCAGATAGTGTCAGAATCAAGGTTATCAGTGAAGCAATTCTGCAAGACCCTTGTATGCCAGATAGAAGAAACTGATCATCCTTTGATGGACAACTTGAACTTGCTCCTCCAACCATATAGGCTCTCCTTGAATTCCAAATACTCAAAGGCAGTTCTATACCATTTTGAAGCCTTCATAAACCAGTCCTTCTACCAAGACTTTGAGAATAGCGTGTTCCAAAAGAATGGCTGCACAAAATTCTTGGACCCTCGGCAGGATCGCCAAGCGCAATTCTCATCGTTTGTTGCACTTAGGAATTTGAGCTGGAACGAGGTTCTCAGAAAGGGTACTAAGTATTACAGTGAAGAGTTTAGCAAGTTCTGCGACCAGAAAATGAGTTGCATCATCACTACACTGAATTGGACTAGGCCTTGGCCTGAGCAACTCCTTCAGGCTTTCTTTGTGGCAGCAAAGTGCATATGGTTGCTACATTTGCTGGCCTTTTCTTTCAACCCTCCATTGGGAATTTTAAGAGTGGAAGAGAATAGAAGCTTTGATCCTCACTACATGGAAGATTTGGTTACTGATAGACAGAGGTCACAAGGTCCAAGCCGAGTCAAGATCATGGTGGTGCCAGGGTTCTATGTTCAGGATAGGATCTTGCAGTGTAGAGTTATTTGCAGGCACAAATCTGTACCATAAAGTAAAATGGAACTTGGAAATTGGTTTAATTTCACTGTTCATTTTATTTAGATTCTCTCTTCTTTTTAAGTTTGTTACTATCCAAATGTATGCGGCAATAATTTATAACAGCTCAAATTGGTAACATCTTTTACTAATTAGATTTTGGATACTTTATAATGAGCAGGTTGTTGCGTTTGTGTATTACGGATAAAATTATGAATAAGATTAGCTAATAATTAAATTAAATATTACTGTGTTAGAATTATAACTCAGTTGATTAAACATAATGAGTTATTATAAATTTCCTAACACTATCTTGAATTCCTATATTTAAAAAAAAAAAGTGTTATCAAAAAAAGAAAAATTGATATGAGGATAGTCAATCTAAGTAACAGGACGAAAACCCATACTACCCAAATAAATGGCCGAACGTATTATGTTGGCTACTTTGAGATAAATTTTTGGTTGTTGATGTGTAATTTCAACATGATATTATTATTTTAAATTCAAAAAGTCTTGTGCCCTGGGTAACAAGGACACAATGATACTGGCAAACAGAAAACATTATCAATACGAGTTAAATTAGTGTAAAACAAATTTGAGTTCTCTCTAATTGTGAATTAACAAGGTAAGATATTCTTTTAAGAGGAGGTTAGAGGGAAGAGCTGTGAGATCAAGCATAAAGATTTAGTGGCTAAAAGTGAATTGGTGATGAACCAAACGGAAAAGGGGATGGTGATGACTGATGAAGAAGAAAGCTGCTTACATCAGAGATATGATAAGGAATATCATAAAGGATGGAAGATTCTTTTAAGTAAAAGTTAACCAGTATTTGTTGGTTTAAATGGCCAGAAATTTGGTTGTATATATTGAATTTTATTAATTTAACAATGTTGATATTAATTCGAAGATTTTGTATATCAAATTTTAAATAAATTGAACATTTGCACTTATTTAAACTTATAGTTAATATTTACTTACAAATTATATTATACGTTACATTAAATTCATTTTAATAAAGTATAAGGTATATTTAAAAATTTATAAAAATTAAAAGCAGTAACTTGATTTATTCATTGAGAATTTTTAATTCAACAATTGAAATGATAAAACTTAATATATACAAAAGTTACTCACACGATAACTTGATCTATGCATCCGCCAAAATGTTGTGATGATTGAATAAGTACTTGCGAATTCAAATTTAGTTATCACACTAAGTGTTGGGAAATTTTATTTTATTTTATAGATCTACCTCAATCTTATTAAATTAGTTGGAACTTTGTTACATGAATCCCCTAGACTAAATATTTATTTGTTTTAAAATTAAGTACAGTTGATTTTGATAAATTTGATTTTAAACTATTAAACATAATTGAGACATGAGTCTAAATTAATTTGAACGACAAAACTTGCTTTTGAATATGTACACAACAAGAGGAATTAATTATGAAAGCAAAATAAACTAACACTAAATGCAGTCAAAATAAACCTTATTTTAAATCAACCTGCATATTAGAACTAATACTTAATACTTATAATTAAACTAAAACAACCTTATGTCAATTATTCATACACGTAATGATTTCTTTCATTTAATATTACTCATTATATTATATTTAAAAAACAAAATAATATTATTTATTATTAGTTCAACTATAATTATATTATGAAATCTTAAATCAGTGGTTTTATAATTTGAATAATCAGCCCAGCTTTAGAAAACTTATAAATTATACTTCAAATTAATACAAATATTGTTTTTGTTGGTAAATTAAAATAAAATTAATTTTTTGTTCTAAAAGTAAATTTATTTGATGCTAGGTCATGAACTTTGGGTTAGTATTTCGTAGCCCAGTGATATAAACATAGGCTTCGTGGTCATTTAGGAATGGGCTTACCGGCTTAGAATGGAATGTACGTGTGCAAAGTTGGGTTCTTGACGACATACAGAAGTTTAAATTTATTGTGGTCTGCATAAAATAATTCATCCTCCTATGAATAAAAATTAAATATACGTGTCAATTATTCAACATTGTAATAAAAAGACAATAATATCATATCATTTAATCTAAATCAATGTAAAATAAGAATATTATAAATATGATGAAAATTTATTATAGCAAGAAAATTCTTATTTTATCATTTCTAATTTTTAAAACGGTAAAATTACATTTAATTAATCATATTGAAAGTCACATTTAATTATTAATTTAAAAACAATCAATCAAAATTTTGTAAAGAAACACAATCAAATTATTTATTTTTATTCAAATATATTATATTAGAATTGAAGACATAAGTATAAAAAGAGACTTAAATAAAAAATATAGTAGTATATTATGAATACATTAAATTTACAAATCCTCTCTTCTTCTTTTTTTAATTTCAATGATGATGACAATAATGTTTTAAAACTATAAATTAAATTTACAAATATTTTACTTTTATATTAAAAATAAATGGTATAATATTTCAAAAATGAGTTAAAAGTTATTTTATCTCTATTTTTATCTAACATATTTTATTTTAAAAACCAAAAAATAAAATCTCTCAATTACTTCGAATTGATCCTTAAATTTTTTGAAATATAAGTTTACAAAGTTTGATTTATGTTTGATGAAATGAATCTTATTTGAATAATACTAATCAAAAATATATTTTTCATGTGATAAAATATACTTTTAAGTGTGTAATGAATTAGTGAAAATGATGCAAAGTTTATAATGTAATAATAAATATATAAAATATTGTTAAAAATAATCATTAAATCATAGATAATTAAGTTAAATACAAAGATAATTAATTAACAATTAAGTTTTAAATACTCCAAATTTAAAATACACACTGAAAAAAAAAACATATTTTTAGTTACTCAATGCATATTTGGAAAAAAAACGTTGATAAATTTGCTAACGGATCAATACTTTGTTTTGATATTCATTTTGTGTGTGACCATTAAATCTGTCTTGAAACTCACACCATAACAAAAATAATAAAATTTTAACATAAATATCCTTACAAACTTCTATCTTTTATGTGTAGCTAACTTGGTTACACACGAGGTGTGTGTTTTTGAACTTCAATCTAAATAAACATGGACGTAAATGAAGTAACGTATTCAAATACAAAGGCTGCTCCTTATAGTACCACCAACCAACAAAATGAGAAATGTATGGATTGTAAAATGCATATCTCATCTTACGGGTTAATCCACCATTTAATCCATTAAAAAAAGATTAAGATGAATTAGTATTATTGGCTCATTTGCAAAGTAGATCAACCTAATTCATTATATTTTTTTAGGTTAGGATCAGTCAAACTCATTTTTTTATGATTGATTCATTTTATCATACAAAATAGGTATGATACAGTGAATTAACCTGATTAATTCACGATTAATTCACTAAAAAAAAGTAAAATGAAATAAATCCCCTTTATAAAATGAGTCAGTCTGATTTGACCCACTTTGTCTTCTCAAGAGATGACGGAAAGTGTGCGATACTTTGGTTCAATTCTGAATTCAAATTAAAAAAACCTAATAAAGGCGACACCAGCTGGGGAAGGCACCTTTAAAGTAGTCCTCTCTCACGTTGTCTCTGTGAGTGTCCCCAAGAGTAGGAGCAAGCAATGGCAGAAAAACAAGGAAAACAACAGGCACTATTGTTCCCTTTCATGGCCCAAGGCCACATAATCCCATTCTTAGCATTAGCACTTGAGTTAGAACAGAGAAAAAAGTACAGCATCACCATACTCAACACTTCCCTAAACATCAAAAAACTAAGATCCTCTATCCCACCAGACTCCACCATCTCCCTCCTCGAAATCCCCTTCACTCCCTCCGACCATGGCCTCCCTCCCAATACGGAGAACACCGACGCCATCCCATACCACCTCGTCATTCGCCTCATCCAAGCCTCCACCACCCTCCAACCAGCCTTCAAAACCCTCATCCAAAACATCCTCGTCCAAAACAAAAAACATAAACTTTTAATCATCTCCGACATCTTCTTCGGCTGGACCGCCTCCGTCGCCAAGGAACTCGGCGTCTTCCACGTCGTCTTCAGCGGCTGCGGCGGCTTCGGCCTCGCCTGCTACTACTCCCTCTGGTACAACCTCCCCCACCGCCGCGTCAACTCCGACGAGTTCTCCTTACCGGATTTCCCCGAAGCGCGTGTAATTCACCGCACCCAGTTACCCAATAACATTTCCGAAGCAGATGGCACCGACGCGTGGTCTGTGTTTCAAAAAAGTAATCTTTCCCAATGGGTCAACTCGGACGGGATTTTGTTCAACACCGTCGAAGAGTTCGATTCCGTTGGGCTGGGCTACTTTAAGAGAAAACTGGGCCGCCCCGCGTGGCCCATCGGCCCACTGCTGTTCTCCTCCGGCTCCGGCTCCGGCTCCCGCGGGAAAGGTGGCGGGATCAACCCGAAGCTCTGCACCGAATGGCTCAACACGAAACCCTCGAAATCGGTGCTGTTCGTGTGCTTCGGATCGATGAACACGATCTCCGCTTCGCAGATGATGGAATTGGGGAAGGCGTTGGAGCGGTGCGAGAAGAATTTCGTTTGGGTTGTGAGGCCTCCGATTGGTTTTGACATAAATTCGGAGTTCAGAGAGGAAGAATGGTTACCTGAAGGGTTTGTTGAAAGGGTTAAAGAATCGGGGAAGGGTTTGGTTGTTCACGATTGGGCGCCTCAGGTGGAGATTCTGTCACATTTAGCCGTGTCTGCGTTTCTGAGTCACTGCGGGTGGAACTCGGTGCTGGAATCGCTGAGTCAGGGGGTACCGATTCTGGGGTGGCCGATGGCGGCGGAGCAGTTTTATAATTGTAAGTTGTTGGAGGAAGAGGTTGGGGTTTGTGTGGAGGTTGCAAGAGGGAAAATCTCTGAGGTGAAATACGAAGATATAGTGGCAAAAATTGAATTGGTGATGGGCGAGACCGAGAAAGGGATTGTGATGGGGAAGAAAGCTGGGGATGTTAGAGATATGATTAGGGATGCGGTGAAGGATGAAGATGGGTTTAAGGGGTCTTCTGTTAGGGCCATGGATGAGTTCTTATCTGCTGCTCTTACTCCTAAAAGAAACTAGAGTGAAAGAGTACTTTTAATCTGTTTTATTGTTTTGGTATTTTAATCACAGAACAGAAAGCAAGATTTTCTGGCCATTTGAGTATGGAATTCTGAGTGATATATGTGAGTGTGATTGTATAGAGTGCTCGAGTATTGAGGACTGCATTTCTAGTAAACTCTCTGACGGTTAATAAATCCATTGGCTAAATGTTTTTGGGCATGTGGTTTTAGTACCTTTTTCTGATGAATGTGTTGTGATTTTAGCACTATGGTCGCAACAAGTGCCAAATTAAGACATACAAACGGTGCTAATGAGAACGCACATAGTGCCAGTAGAATCCTAATGAGAGAAAAACCTCTTGGATGCTAGTTACTACCTGCTAGGCCCATGGGATCCTCATTCTTCATTCTATCTGGCCACTCAGTTGTAGTAGTATAACGCTTCTGGGATACAGTGTAATTGTTATGCAATGTCACTCTAAAGTTGTTGAGCAGTCACAATTCACAAAATGTGTCATTTTTAATTAAGATTATATTCAAATTTTTTAAACAAAATAAAAGAAATAATGTTTTAGATTTTTGTATAAATGTCTCAATGATAAGAATTTGTAAAAGTTTAGAATACCGAGAAAAAATACAAAGAAAACAGTGCAGAAAGTTAGAGGTAAAGTTTTTGACGATTTATATAAAAATCTTGGGAGCAAGGATGGTGAAAATGTATTTATAAACTTGCAAAAATGAGGGATAAAAAGAATAAAGACATCATCCAAGTTAGATGTATCAAAGATAAAAATAAAAAACTTTTGGTAAATGATAAAGATGTAAAAGATGATTAAACTACTTTAACAAACTTTTTAATGCGAATGACAATAAGAGTAAAGTGGATTTGGAGGAGGTTTTTTATGATCTGAATAGAATATTTATGGGCAGAATTAATACACATGAAATTAAGGAAACTTTAAAAAGGATGAAGAATAATAAAGCTTTGGAACTCGATGACGTCTCTATTGAAGTGTGGAGAGGCTTGTGAGATGTAACAATAAAATGGTTGATCAATCTTTTCAATAAGATTCTTCAAACAAATAAGATGTACTTAAAGGAAAAGTATGTTTGTGCCTATTTACAAAAACAAAGGAGATATCCAGAATTGTTCTAACTATAGAGGCATGAAACTCATGAACCATACTATGAAGTTGTGGAAAAGTGTTATTAAACATCGCCTAAGGAGAGAGACCAAAGTTTCCGTAAATCAATTTAGATTTATGCTAAGAAGATGTACCATAGAAATTATTTTCTTGATGCGACAATTAATGGAAAGGTATAGGAAAAAGAATAAAAACTTACTATAGTGTTCATGGATCTTGAGATAGCATATGATAAGGTCCCAATAAAAGTCTTATGGTGGACTCTTGAGAAGAAAAATGTAGCATTAAAGTATGTTAATGCAATCAAGGATATGTATGATGAGCTACCACATATGTGAAAGCTTGTAATGGAACATCTAGGTATTTTCCTATCACTGTAAGTGTTTACCAATGTTCAGCTCTTAGTTCTTATCTTTTTGTCTTAGTGATGAATGAACTAATGAAATATATTCAAGAGGAAGTGTCATGGTGTATGCTTTTTGCAAATGATATTGTACTTATTGATGAGACCAAAGATGATGTTAATAGAAAACTGGAATTGTGGAGAAACACTTTTGAATCTAAAGGATTTACGATAAGCAAGAGTAAGACGGAATATATGAAGTGTGTTTTCACGGGTAAGAGATGATGATCAAGATAGTGTATCTACTTGATCAAGATGTACCCAAAAAATATGTTTTTAGATACTTGGGATCAATTTTGTAAAAAGGTGGTGAGATTGATGATGATGTAAATCATAGAATCAGAGTAGGGTGAATAACATGGTGGAGTGTATCGAGGTTTTTGTGTGACTGCAAAATTCTCCTTAAGCTAAAAGGAAAATTCTATTGAACAATGGTAAAATCAGCAATGTTATATAAAGTGAAATGCTGGCCAACACGTAGACAACATGAGCATAAAATAAGCGTAGCAGAAATGAGGCTGTTAAGGTGGATGTGCGGTTATATGAAGATTGATAAGATAAGAAATGAGGACATTCTTCGAAAGGTAGCAATGGTACCAGTGTGTTAAAATATGAGAAAGCATAGATTGAGGTGGTTTGGACACGTTATGAGATGACCACTGGATGCTCCTGTAAGAACAATAGTTTGTTACCAAGAACTCGACACAAAGAGAGACTGAGGTCGACCAAAACTTACACAAGGAAAGATAGTTAAACAATACCTTATGGAGTAAGATATAGATTGACAGATGATATGTCTTAGATCGGAGTGGAAAAAAACTATAAGCTTGGTAGATGGTTAAACTCATTAGTATTTCTATGTTTCAGTCGTTCACTCTTTTAGTTTTTTTCCTCTTCATTTCTCTCATCCTATTTTCACCCCTATCTTATTTTCACTTTTCTTTCCCTCTCCCTTACTCTTTCTTTGTCATATTTTTCGATTTATCATTGAGTTCATCTACTATCGATCCCAATTAACTTTAGTTAAATGTGATGTTAATATTGATGTTGATGCTACCTTTTGTGATTGGTTGGTTGACACTTGACAATGCACATCAATTAAGTGTTAATTTATTTAAACTTAAAATAAGTAATTTTAAAATAAGTGTTAATTTGTTTAAACTTGAAATACTTAAATTTAAAATAAGTGTTTATTTAATAAGTAGATAGATTTTTTTCAAAATAAATAAAAAATTATTTTTTTATTTAGAAATAATTTTGACAAATATCTAAAGATAGAAAATTACTTATTGTATTAAAATAAGTATTTTTTAACTAATAAGTTTTAACAAAAGTTCCTAAATCCTAAAAAATTATGTATTTAAATTTAATATTAAAATACACATTTTAAATAAAATAAAATATATGATTTAATGAATTATCTTTTTAAATAATGTTTTTTTATTTGTTAACTTTTGATATATTGAATTTATTGAAGATTTTTTTATAGGAAAAATAGAATTTTATTATAAACATTAATATCTTTATGTAACTTAATTAATATGGAAATTTCATAGAAAAATTATTGAGGTGAATATTTTGTGTGAAAGTACATTAATGTCTATATTATATATTAATAGGAAAGAATAACAATGTATTATAATTTTAATAATTTAGTTTGTGATTTATTCTTTATTTTTTTATATAAATATACCATTTTCTCATTTATTTTCCTCTCTTCTAACTATTCTTTTATCTGAATAAATTATATTTTACTTTTATCTAATTAATTATTTAACTCAAAATCAAATTCAAATTGTATATGTGTTAATTTTCTCCATAAAATTTTAATTTTTTGTTGTTGAAAAATTTAGTCAAATTATTTTCTCTTTCTTATGTATTATATATAATGTAACTAATTTATTGAAATTTTTTATCCATGTAAAATTGACTTTTCCATTCCACATTAATATACCTTTAATAAATTAATTAATAGTTAAATTGTATATAAATAGAGAAAAAAAGGTTATATATATATATGTAGTTGATAATTTTTATTAAATTTTAAAATAATTATGTTAAAATAATTAAATAATCATAATTTATGATTAAATAACGTAAATTTATTTACAATATTATATATACACATTGAATTCATATACATATTAATATATTAAATGAGAAAGGAAATCAAATCGCCTTTTAGGTGAAAAAAAAGAATTATTAAAAGAAATACTTTATTAATATTTTTTACCTTTCTCTAATTTATATTTTTTTATAATAATAATTTGAAAATAAATATATTTTTCTTTAAGTGTCTTATCACTTATCACTAATATATTGAAAATTTTAATTTTCTTTCTATTTGTTTAGTCTTTACCCTCTCCCTGAGTCGATCGCGGGGAACAAAGAAAGGGATTGCGTCCCTGTCACTCTCTGGCCTCTGCAATTTGCTTGCTGTGAAACGGCGACGTTTAGATATCTCTACGAGTGTGTAACTGAGGTACAAATCCCAATAAATATATTAGGAACCAGATACCCAATTTGAATACATCTTGTAGTACTCAATTTCGGATTTCTTAGGTACGTGTCCGGATCAGGGTTCTAGGAATGAGAATATACTTTGTTGCTTAGTTTCACTTCAATTTTCTGTAGAGAGGGGCGCTTGGATTGGAATTTCTCTGTTATCATCTTCAACGATTTTGGGGCAATTTTTTTAAGTTAAATCACATTATGGAGGTTAGTATCGTATTAGTTCTATTGCGCAGCACGCTAAATGGTTCGAAATTTGGTTTCACTGCTTCAGCTTATTGTTGTTTGTTTGTGAATAGAAGGATGGAGCTGGAGCTGGTGCTGGTGTAGTTGACATAGACAAGATCACGGCGACATTGGAACCGGAAAAACCTACCAATGGTGGACTCTATGTTCCTGGCAAGGATAGGATGGTTTACGTGCCTCAGGAGAGAAAATCGCGTTTAGGTATTGTTTTGTTTTGGTGTGCATTTTGAATCACGAGTCTCGGTTTTACGTTCTTAGGCACTGAATGCTGATGCTGTTCATTGTTTTTTTTAATAAATAATTTTAATAGGACTCGATGCCCTTGCCAGCGCAAAACGGTCTCAACATGATGCAGGATTCAAGATGCCAAAAGAAAGAACCATTTCCATTGCAGCATCTGCAGAGGATGAAGATAAGTCTGAGTTGTCTGTTTCTGAAGAAAGCGGGCATGATGGGATTGTCAACAGACGCAGACACACTAATCGGAGATACCGTGATACAAACAATGAAACATCTCATTCAGGTAATTTTTAATTACTATATATAATTAATTTCCCTTTGTTTAGTTGTTTGCACCAGTTGAATTCATGTACACTTTTTCTTCATTGCCTATTATATTTAAAGTCGTCTAAGGAGTTATTGAGAAAAAAATGGTAAATAGCAAAGTTTTTTGAGTACAAAGGGTAATTGTAAAGGAAATTTCTCCAACTCAACATGCTTAATCCTTTTTAAAAAGATTATTTAAAGTTGTTTTTGAAGTATGTGTATTACTTTTTATTGTATGATGGAATTTAAGTATTAATTTTTTGCTTAAGAAAAGCAAATAATAACCTCTGAAGGTTCTGTGACTTTTTCTGTACAGAAATTACTGTGGCTGAAGATCACTATGGTGATACCAACCGGACTCCTTCATCTGAGCATAAGGGTTCAGACGTAAGATTATTTCTCTCTACTTTTTATTTATTTTCATATTTAATGATATCATTTTAATTCCTTAGGAACAACATTTAAAGTGTCATGCTGCTATCCTAAGGAAATACTTTATTTGTGAAACAACAGTCAAACATGTTACCTGCAGAAAGCATTAGGAAGATAAAGGAAAAGGAAGAATCAAAAGAACTTTTGCTTAGATTACTGTCTTAATTTTAAGTGGCTGTTGTTTCCTGTTGGTTTTGCCGAAATATTTTGAAGATAGAGAATATGACAGGTGTTAGTTTTTATAGGAAGTGTCAAAAAACTGTTTTTCTCGACCTGTGCGATAAATAAATGTTCAACATTTTCATTGTTTTATATTGACATTTCCCTTTTACAATTAGCAATTTTCATCCAATAAATTTCTCATTATTTCTAAACTTTGCTGCATATCTCTAATTTTGCTATATCGATTTTGAAGGTTCCTGCATCGCCTTCTGGATATGACAGGGAGGATCATAGGAGTGAGAGGAGGCATCACAGGGATGACTCAAGAAGTGGTAATGGAAGAGTGGGGCATTGGGACTACTATGAGAACAAGGGATCTTATTCAGAAAGGGATTCACATAGTAGGTATGACCGTGAGTATGGTAGAAAGCGAAACAGATATGAAGGTTCCAGGAGAATGCCTGGTATGTAATTGTTATTTTCTGTTTCTTGTAAGTATTTTGGAATTAATCCAAATATTAAAGCCAGGAAATGTCGTGGACTTCTATGTACTTGGAATACTAAAAACTTTTTTCTGTGTTGTTCCAATTATATTGAATTGACATTTAAGATATTTTTTTTATTAAAAAAATGATTTTACAATTAGCTTCAGTGCATTGGGAGAACTAGCTATTCTTTATGACCTAGGCATTATCAATTTTTGTACCTGCAGGCAGGTCTGACTGGGACAATGGCCATTGGGAATGGGGAGACACTCCACGAAGGGACAGTGTCTCTAGTTCTAGACGTCATCAACCTTCACCATCCCCAATGTTTCTAGGTGCCTCACCTGATGCACGATTAGTTTCGCCATGGTTGGGGGGCCACACTCCTCATTCATCCTGTATGTTAATCCAAATATGATATTGTTTTGTTATTGTTAAATTTTGATGTTTTTAATTCCCATAATTGAATTTGATGATGGTAGTCTTTGAGAAATAATTGTTATATTGTTGAATTGAATGTAGTTACTTCATCTTCTCCCTGGGACCATGTTTCGCCATCTCCAATCCCAATACGTGCTTCTGGATCTTCAGCCAAATGTTCTGTCTCTAGACATAATGGAAGGTCACATCAACTAAGTTTTTCATCTGAAACTTCAAATAGATATGAGGTATATTTTGCAATTAATGTCTAATAGTTCCCTTGTGTATTTGATAATTCATTATAGATGCTGAACAATGAAAATAAATGACTTTTAGCGTAATAGAAAAAGCAAAGATCTGAAATGTTGCATAGTTTTTCTTCTTTCACAATAATTAACATGGATTACTTTTGAGTTTTGATATGCATGCTATATCTCAACTTATATAATTATTAATTTCATGTGTCCAGGATGAAATGGCTGATAAGTCTGACTTGGGTGAAGAACACAAGTATGACATTACTGAAAGCATGCGTTTAGAGATGGAATACGATGCTGACCGAGCATGGTATCTAAATCTAGTTTGAAAAGTATTTTTGTTGATACTGTTTTAAATCACTGAATTTGAAATATGTAGTGTTATCATAGATGAATCTATTGGGAAAGAGAGGTCAGAGTGCTTAATAATGATATATTGGAATACTATGATGTTTCCTATGTTGTTCTTGTCTTTTACAATCGCTTGAAGTTTTTCTTCTTTGATATATAGATTCAAATTTTGACTCATCATGCAAGCTTTACCTTGTGGTGATAGAGCTGAAGTTGTAGATGATTCTTTCGAAATTCACGTTTGTTTGATTTGTGGAATCTGCTTTTTCATTTTATTATAATTTAATCTAATTACAATTATATCATGAAGGTATGATAGAGAGGAAGGTAGCACATTTGATGGCGATAACTCATCATTTTTTCTTGGAGACGAAGCTTCCTTTCAGAAGAAAGAGGCTGAGTTGGCCAAAAGACTGGTAACTCTTAGAATTTCTGAACATATTTAAACTAACTTTTCATTTACTTGTATGTGCATGACTGTTATCCGTTTGGAGCTTCCTGCTACTAATTAAAATGATACTCCCACCATTCCTACTTATAAGACCCAAGTTTGAAATGATGCTTGTTCCTTTTTATAAGACTTAATCTATAATGTTTCTTGCATTAATTATTTTTAAACTAAAATACCCCTAATTAAAAGAGAGAGAATGTAATGGCAAACAATTAGAAGAGAGAGGAGTATTAATAACAAGTATAGTTTTGGAAAAAGTCATAAATTCTAGACAAGTTTATTGCTATCAACTAAAGTAACCACTTTTCTTAATCTTGATGAATTAGGTAATTGGGTCTTATAAATTGGAATGGAGGGAGTAAGTAGATAAATTACAGTTACTGGCCATAAGGAGATCTGTTGATAATAAAATTGAAAAGCTTGCATGAGAAAAAGTTCTACACCTTATGTTTTGTATATCGTAGATGGTTGTGTGGAAATTTTTCTTCATTGTGATGCTTTAATTTAATTATGTTTACTTAGATCTCATCTAGCTAATGATTGAAGTTTATGGAAGTTATTCTTATGTCTGTTGTGATTTAGTTTTGGAGCAGTTATGATGTCTGTGTACTGTTCATGCGCTTGGTCATGGTGTGGTAATCTAGATAGATATATTGTATGTCATAATCTGCTATCTTAGGTGGCTTTTGGGTGAATAACATTTGAACTCTGGTATACACTTTGATTAAGGGCATGTTTGGATGTGGGCTAGAAGAGCTTGAGAGATCCTTTGCTGGAAATATAACGCTTTTTCCAGTAGAGAAGGTCTCAAAAGCTCTTATAGCTATGCATCATTCTCCGTCCTTGTATGTTAAAAGCATGTTCTTTCAGTCATTCTCGGACACAACAGTGTTCTTCTCAAGTCCTTCCCGGTGCACATGAAAAGGGACAACAAAGATCATAGAATGACTTAGAATATTTTTAGTGGTAGAATGGATTTGAGGGTGAAGAAAGGACGTGCTGTGTATTCCTTCTACTGGCTTGTGATTGGAGTGAAGTGGTGTCTTGTAGTTGTCAGAAGCAGGTGACGGATTGTGTTCTCCGATCATCTTGGAGAGAACAATAAACTGTTGCAGAGAATGAGTATGCCGGTGAATGATTTTTGGGAGAACCCAAGGTTAAGTGTGGGTTGGGTCTGAAGCCATGTGGTGGATTAGAGATAGCTAGCTGCACAAGCACACAAATTTTAAAATAAGGATTTCAGTTTGGCAACGATCCTGCCAACTATCCTCTGCACCAGGAAGGACTTGTTATGACAGATAATGGCTGAAAAGAACATGTGTTTAATGAATGTGGAATGGAGAACGGCACTTTAACTTTGTTAATCCTCTGTTAGAGGACGCTTTAATTGATGTGGCAGTTTCTAACTAGGGGGACTGGGTAATAAGACAGAAGAATTTTATCCCCAATGTCCTGTGTTTCATGGAGTTAGTCTGTGATTTTGTTATTTACCATTTACATGTTTGTGTTCAGGATTGCTAGTTATCTTGATCCTGTGATAATATGTATCTTTAGAGGATCAGGATACCTTTCCAGTCAATAATAACATGTGTTTTGCAAATGTAAATGCCTTAATTTCGATATTGGCTGACAAAAAAATAGCTAATCATACGATAACAGTCAACTGTGTTTTGGGGTCAATATTTGCAACCTGCTGTATGTACTATCTACATTTTTTCTTATTGTTGTATATGGTGAAATATTCATGATTTTGCTTATTTATGAAGTGTTTAATGTATTGGTGCATGCTGTTTGGAGCAAGTCGGTACGAGTTTATTATCTTATAAGTGCTTTTATCTATTACACAGGTCCGAAGAGATGGGACCAAGATGTCCCTTGCTCAGAGCAAGAAGTTGTCTCAGCTCACAGCTGATAATGCTCAATGGGAGGATCGACAACTGCTGAGATCAGGAGCTGTTAGAGGTACAGAGGTTCAGACTGAATTTGACGATGAGGAAGAACACAAAGTTATTCTTCTTGTTCATGGTAAATATTCATCTGGCCAACTTTGACATTTAATGATTTTTGCATGGTATTACTCTTCATTTTTGACTAATTATTTTTCCCTGTTGACCACAGATACAAAGCCTCCTTTCCTTGA
>CM023955.1:2754973-2773017 GCA_013407115.1 Glycine latifolia | reverse complement strand
TTGCAGACTTCCATGAGCTTCAGCATATACTTAAGAATCCCATCTTGTGCTCTAGACATTTTCTTCCTACGCGCTTGATCACTGGACTGCCTTGGCTTTTGCTTTTCTGTAGCTTGCTGCGCTTCTAGCTTCTGTTTTTCCTTCAGTCTTTTGAGTTTGATTCGATCCTTCCACATCCGCTGCTCCAATTCTTCTGCTTCAATCTCTTCATCGCTCACATCTTTCTCTGCTATATTGGGGCATCTAATATCATCAACTTCTATATCCGAACTGCAGTTTAACGTGCCACCATTAGTCAGGAGAATTAAACAACAAAATCTCTTAGACTGGTTAAAAAAGTACAAATTTTGAACTTAAAAAGATTTGACCAAGTTAGCCTAATCTTTGAGTCATTATTATTATTATTATGGTGAGTCACCAGTGACATAAAACTGAACTTGAATATCCTAAATGATCACCGAAACATTCAAATCACAATAAAAAATGCAACCTTCTGTATTGTTTGTACCAGGATTAACTAATTGATAATCACTAATCAAAATTTCATTCCCGTTTCTTTTCCCTCCTAAACCAGACATTATTTCCATTATAACAAAATATTAAAGTGCTCAATGATCTGGCTTACACTTACCAAGAGACAGATTCCTTAGTAAAACTATTGCACAGTAGTTAACAACTTGACACCCAATATCAGATTGAAAACTCACAAACAGTAGGAAATTTCTAGAGAATGAATCCCAAAACCAATAAACTCAATCCAACTAAGTCACGATTGACAAAATCCAATAGAAATTCAAGGCGCAAGGCTATTATAAATAAATAAAAAATAGCATTGACAAATCATAAACCCACCAAAAAAAAATCTGAAAAGACTAGCAAGAGAGAATCACGAAACATATTACAGAAAAAACATGGAACTAAATTGAAGTTCTGAAAATAACAAAACACGGTAGACACACCAGACATCAGCTCCAATTTCTTCGATTTCGCCCATCAATTTGGAATTGAAAGCACGAAAATTTGAACTTTCGGATTCGATTCGTTCTGGGTACCCTCCTTTGTTTTTTCTTCTTATGGGCGAATTCGGCAAAGATGATAAGAACGGAAGAAAGGTTTTAGCTTTTGCGACCCAATAATGGCTCGAAATTCGATGAGCCTAACATTTAGGGATGGACAGAGAAGAGGAGAGAGAAGACAATTTTAATTGCAAGTGTGGCGTTCAACATTCAATGTGAAGATACTCTACGTTAGGGTATGTTATGTACAATGCACCTCACCTCTCCATCACTCAAACTTTTATTCCTTTTCTTTCTCTCATTTTCAGATTTTCTTTCTTTCAACGGGCGCACTTTAATGATATTTAATGAATTAACTAATTAATTTTTTAAATAATATGAATTGATAGTTTTATTTAAGTTTAAAATTTTCTATATACACATCAAATAACTACTTTGAATGGATTTCAGAAATAAAAATAAGATTATTATCAGGAGTAGTTTTTCATTGAAAATATTGTTAGGAGTAGTTTAGATATTTTTCTTGATCTATTATCTCTTTCATTTTTTATCTTTATTTTTAAATTAAATTTTAATATAATTTTTAAAAATTTTCAATAGTTAAAAATAAAATTATGCCACAATGTAAATTATTTATCATAAATATAAAATAAAATTTATATGTTAAGAACATTTAATTCAATAATAAATTTTGTAATATTATCTAATGAAAAATGATGAATGATTGATATAATTTATAGCAATATGATCAAAATTATTAAGGTCAATATTATTTATTAATTATTACAATAAAACAACATCAAAATACTATTTTAGGTCACTGTATAATTATTTTAAAGTATTCACCAATACCAATTGTAACAAAAAAAATATTTATCAATTTTACTGAAAAATTTTCATTAAATTTAGAGAAATATGATTGATTATCTTTGCGAACTATATCATCTTAATCCATTTTTATATCTACTATGTTTAAATTTTAGAATTTATTTAAAGTATTTGAACTTAATTATATTAGGATCAATGACATATTAGTTAAAAAAATATTTAAATATATTATACAATTTTAAATATTAATGAACAACGGATATAAATTTATTATAGAAAAATATAATAGTAAGTGTTAAAGTTTTTTTTTTAAACAATAATACTAATTACTAGATACACTCACATATTAATTATTAATGAAAAATAATTGAATTGATAAAAATATTAAAGATAATATTAATTATTACTTTAAAGCAATATTAGAAAGATTTAAATGTACTAGATAATATTAAATATTAGATATAAAATATGAATTTAGCTAAATTAAAATTTTGGTCTTAATTTATATTTGCTTGATATAAATATCCGTGGTAAATCAACATTTTTGTTATAGTGAATTCATGATGTAAAATTTAGATCCCTTAGTTTTTTTTCACAATTTTCGTCCCCAAATTTGAAATTTTGTAACTTAAAAAATGTTAGTAACACACTTTTAACCATACTTTTTTAAATACATCATCTTTCATTGGTAAAAATATTTTGAAACTTATAAAAAAACTATGGATCCACACATCTTATCTCTCTTTCAATAATTATATTACAATAATATTGAAAAAATTAATTAATAAAAGTTAATATGATAAAATAAGGTTTAGTTATATGTGAAGCTTAATTAATAAAAAAATTCAAATTCTTGGATCAGAGAAATATAGACGCTTAAGTTGTTAAAAGTAAAAATTAATAATATATAATTTAAGACTCACTTAATATATGTAAGTTAAAAAAAAAAGGAAATTTTGAATATAAGATGCTCTAACACATTAGTATATTTTAATTTCAAAATAGAAAACATTAGTACATTTTCTTTGCTGTGAAAAAAGAAGAAGATACTAGCGGTTTCTTTGCTGTCAAAAAAGGAAGTAAGATACCAGCGGGTTTCTCATAAAATAATATACTAGCGAGTTTTTGCTGTAAAAAAAGAAAAAAGAAAAAAAGAAGTAAGATACTAGCGAATGATGTAGGTAGACAAATGGTCGTTTAGATTGATAGACTGTCATTCTCTGTACATTGTTTATTTTTTCGGTCATTTTATATTATTTTTCTTTACGTAAATTTTATCTTTAAGTTTCTTCTCTTGAACTTTTACTTAATTTATAATTAGTAAGATGTTATATTGATATACTACTCTACATCTAGCAAGTAAAAGAAACATGAGAGAAAAATATATGTGATAGAAAAAAAACAGAAAAAATTAAAAAATATTAATGAAATATTTAAAATAATATAATGTTTATGTATCATTATTTTTATAATTTAGTTCTTAAAGTATAACATTTAGTAATTGGATCCTTTATCAGCTCCCTATGCGTAAGTTTTGTTAACCTCCATTTGTTTTGCTAACATATGTAACATGCACTTGAAATATATTTCCCCAGTAAAGGAATTTGGGGTTTTAGAAATCCATATTCTCTTCCTTCATGCAACCTCTCCTACATAGTTAGCCTTCATCTTCTTCGCTCCTTCTCCATTCACTTCAACATTTGCATCTTCCGTTCACCTTCTTCATTACTTTCACATTTAGCACACGGTCAAAGATTCTTAGCCAGTCAAAATGAGTGATGGGCTTACACCATTTTTGGAATTCTTGCACACATTTCACTATTTCAGAGGCACAAGCTAAAGCATTCAGAATTAGTATACCATAAAAAAAGGTCTAAAGCACAACATTCAGAATTAGTAAACCATCTAAGGACAAGCTTGGTCTTTGAATGAGTATTCAGAATTAGCATTCAGAAGCACAAGCTAATTAAGCATTTAGAATTACTAAAGACATAGAAACGTTCCCAACAAAAAGTGAAATACAGTACAACACAAACAACAAACTTGGTATTTCAATGAGCAATCAGAAATCAAACGCGAAAGCTTCATGAACATAAATATAACAATTTTATTGTATGATTGAATGAGGTACACACGACGTTTTTAGTATAGCAGAGATTAAATACACTACATAAATATTATAAGGTTAGTCATATTGAATAAACCTGAAAGACATAACAATTTTAATCCACACAGTAGTGCAATTTTTTGGTTCACACTATTACGTGGTCGATCATCTCACATCATTACAATGTTTAAGATAATTATTACCTTAATCTAACCTGCATATGATTGGATAAACATAAATATATAGTAAATGGAAACAAACATCATTACATATCTATATTTTATCTTGACCTAACTATTTCTCCTTTCATGGCGAGAGACAAAGCAGAAAGATTGGCCTCATTCTCCACATGCACACCAGGCATGACCACAGCCCTACTTCCCACAAACCCATCTTCACCAATTTTGATTCCTCCAAACTTCACCATTCCACCTTCATCACCTTCATATATGTGTCCAAATAGCAATGCTTCTCTTCCCACACAACCCCCTCTCTCAATCGTCACCATTTCGGGGTTCAACAATGCCCCCGCGCTGTCCACGTAAGCTCCACCACCATCCATGTCTATGTCTGCACCCATCAGCTTCATCCACATCACAAACAAAAACGACCCACTTGCCATGTCCATGAAGTAATCCCCAACCAATGTTCTAATCGCTTGCCACGTGCTATCCATGGTGACCCTTTTGCTCCATAAGGGTACGGTTTCACCGTCTTTCTTCCTTCCCACGAGAACCCATTTGGCCACAACACATGCCAGTGCAGCCATGACCCCTGAGATAACCCAAAACAAAGGAAGCAGCCATTGCACTGGGATTTTCTCAACATTCTTCATGTTAACAAGAAATTTTAAAGGAGCAAAAACAGCTAAACCCACCACCGTGTAAGGCAAAGCAGTTTGCAACAACGTTTGAGTGAAAAGTGCTGAGAATGTCTGGTACCAGGTTCTTGTCAAGGTTAAGGTTGTCATCACTTTTTTTTTCTCCTTTTTGGGCAATGATGCTGCCACGGGACAGCAAGACAAGTCAACCTTAACGTTTGACTGCTCCACGAGGTTCCTCCAAGATTCTGGGAGTGGCTGTCTGTTACGCACGTGCTGGCAAATCTGATAGATCAATGAACGGCCATGATCAATTGAAGCACTTTGGGTGTTGGAAGTGGCAGGGATCACATCCAACTCATGGCTTTTGAGATAAGGGTTAAATTCAAGCCTATCTGATTCTTCCCTAGAGAGATTCTCATTGATGTTTATCTCTCCAACATCAATATAAGGGAACTCATTTTCATCCCATGGTTTGGTGCAGTCCAGTGCAATGTCACGTGCGGCTTCATCTTCTAGCACTACTCGAAGTTGCACTTGGAACACATAACGAACTCCACCAGGGGAATTCACGCGACGTTGAAAATCTTTAGCAAGGAAAAGCAAAGGACGTGTGTCCTTTTCATCCCTAGGAATTGCACCTGTTTCTGGTGGAAGAATCCCAGTTGGCACAACCTTACCTGTGTCCTCACTTATGCTTGTGTCAAAAGGTCTTAGCTTAAACTTCACGTACATTTCTTGTCCATCAGTGAAGCGCATGAGCCTGCAAATGTTTGAGTAGTAGTGCAATTCAGCATATGAGTTTGCATGTCTAAGAGAATTCCACACTGCTTCACGAACATGTGGGGTGCGCTTAACAAGTTCCTCCCTCGCTGGAAGTCCACACACAAGCCAGGTTGCAAAATCAGCAAGAGTGCGAGCATAGAATGCGTTGCCAGTTTTTAGTGTCAGGTCAATGAGGGGAACGTGGAGGTTAGAATCTGGTGCATCAGAAAGAATCCTCAAAGATGCACCACGTGCATCAATCCTTGCATCATCATCAGCGCTCAAGCTATTACTGTGTCTTACCATGATAGGGTAGCTTTTTCCAGGGTGAAAAATTTTGTGCAGTGGAATGCCATCATCAAGTTTGTCATAGATTTTCAAGTTCCCCTTTCCACTAACACCAATGCGGTGGAAGTATCTTGCTTTGACATTAATAGTCGTGACAGCTAAATTTGCAGCCATGTTTGCAACTACTTTTTTGTACTCCATGTCCATCTCCTCTATCCTTTCATCTAAATCATATGAAGAGTTTCTGGTTGCAACTCGGGTTTGAGAGCCAATATACACGCTACCCTCATGGAGGATAGAATTCATTGGAGCAATTGAAAGTGCACCTAGAATGACATTCTTTTCTACAACAGAACCTGGGAGGATTAGGCTTTGACTCCCCACAACTGAATTATCCTGAACCTCTATTTTTCCACAAGCATATCCATTGGAATAGTGGAAACCGGTGATTATCTTGCTGAAATCACCAAGATGGACACCATCACCTATTGACATTAACTCAGGGTTTGAAACTGGGTTGATGGCTCTAATTGAACAGTGCTTGCCAATTTTTGCACCCAAAAGGCGTAAATATATGCAGAAGGCTTCTGTTCCTGAGAGAAGCTTTGAAAATCTATGGTGGCAGGAAATAGTCAATTGATGTCTAAGCCAGGTTTTAAAATGGGTTTGGTTTTGGTTGAGTTTGAGAAAACGGGTCAAAGCACAAGTGAGAGAGCTGAGTATGAGGCCATGAAGCAGGTATGCGCTGGTAAATGAAATGGTAAAGGCAATGGGATTTGATGGGACATTAGAAAACATGGTGGCATATGCAACAGTGGTAAATGGGATCCAGTGGAAGGCACCACATATGCAAAGAAATGAGAAGTGTTGGAATGATGCAGGCAAGTGAAAGAGCCTTATGTACAGGATGTAAGCAACAGCTGCAGCAAGGGAGCTGAGAAGGCCAGTGAGATAGATCCCCAGAAAATGGTACATGGCATTGGACTGAGTTTTGTTGGTAGTAACAAGCAACACTGCATTCTGAAATAAAAAGGAAAAAATACATTAGTTATTACTTCAAGCTTAAAGTGCTACTGGCCATTAGTTTAAATATGAGTTAGCATTATATGAAATGATTATTGGTACCGAACAATCACACAACAATCGAGAAAACAGAAAGAAAGAAAGGGAAGAAAAATAACACACAGTGTTTATCTTGATTCACTCAATGTAGGATACGTCCAGTTTTTCTCTATATTCTCCTCACACACTCGTTACAATGCACTTAGATTACAAGGAAATATATAAGCTTAGAAACCCTAAGCACTATAGTTATTCATGAGTGAAATCCCGTCTAATAGCGGCTTATCTTCTGAAAGCAAAGTATGAGCTATATCCAACAATGATGAAGTTTTGAGCAATAAAGAATGATGATGCTCTCATAAGTATTAGCACTGTAGCAATAGTGCAATACATGTGGAAACTAAAATTTCAATAAGTCACATTTCCCTCAAAATAAATCTCAGTTATTTGAGCAATTTGCATGTACTGACCTCTTTAACGTTATTAAGCTTAGCAGGTTTGAGCACATGTTGGCCTCCTTCAACCTTTTGCAGGGGCTGTACTTCAGATCCTTCTTTGATGACACTTCCTTTTTGAATAATAGAATAAGGTCCAATTGAAGAATTTTTACCTATTCTAATAGGAAGGAAACTTAGAATTCCGTTCTTCACCTCATGGCTTTGAATCAAAACCCCTTCAGCAATGGCAACTTCATCTCCAATTGAAACCAGAGATGGGTCAGTGATATCCACTGTGTCAAGCAAAACTAAGGATCCAATTCTTGCACCAAGCATCTCAAACCAGTATTTCAGAAACACTGTTCCTCTGAGGTGTGTTGCCAAAACTTTTGAAGAGATTTCCTGAGTTTTATAGAGCGCCCACCACTTGACAAAATCCATTGAATAGATGGATATTTCAGGTGTAAGGGCATAGTTTGGCCTCAAGAAAGAATTCCCAAAAAAGGAAATGCAAATGCAAGTAGAAACCATGCAAAGGATCCAAGAAAGTGGTGCCAAAGTCAAAGAAATCAAATAGCTTGACCAAGGCATTCCATATACCGATTCACTGACATTTGGTATGACACTTTGAAAAGCAGTGATGGATAGATAAGCAGGAGTGACCAGCATGATAGAAATATAAAAAAGTGCTAGGAGTTGAAGTAAACAGATACCCCATTGGCGAGACTTGGATACATCCACAACCACTTCAATAGAGTCAATTTCAGCTTCTGGAGCATGTGATGAATTGCTCATAAGTTGAGGTTGTGACTTTAGTAGAAGATTCTCGGAGAAGTTAGCCAATTCTTGAATGCATGATGCAGTGAAAACATCTATAGCCGCAACTGGAACTCCAAGGAAATCTGTGAGTTTTTGAGTTGCTTTGACCACTCCAATTGAATCAATTCCATAGGTTGACATGTTGTCAGTGACTGAGATATTGTTGACTGGGATTCCAGACTGCTCAGAAATAAGTCTTTTCAGGTGTTCCACTATTTCTTTGTTGCTGATTCTTGGAATAGGTAGAGGAGTACTACTTCTCACCAGATGTGCCCGGGGTGTTCTTCCTTCTCTACAAGTTCCTGTAGTAAATGACCTCACCAGTGATTTCTTTGTCAAAATAGGTTGTGGCACCAAGCTTAGTGTTTCATCTGAAAACTGTTTGAGACACTCAAATCTCTTGATTTTTCCTGATGTTGTTTTGCTGATGGTTCTTGGCTTGATCAACTTGACAGAAGCAACACTGACTCCATGTTCTTCAACCACACGAGTCTTAATATGCTCAATCACATCTTTGCTAACTGTTTTACCATCCCTTACTTCAGCAACCACAACCAAGCCAACTTGGTCAGATCCATCTGGCAAGGAAATCCCCTTTGCTGATAAAATTTCCTCAGGGACACTAATCACTGCACAGCAACCGGGACGAAGAAATTCAGACGAACTCTCGACCGTCTTTTCAACATCAGCTGAGTAGATGTTTCTTCCAGCCACAATGATAAGATCCTTGATTCTCCCAGTGATAAATAGCTTCCCATCTATAATTCTTCCCAAGTCTCCAGTTCTGGTGTAGTTGCGTCCAGGATGGTTCTGAAGCTCATTTCTAAAAGTTTTCTGACTCAGTTCTTCCTTTCCCCAGTATCCTATTCCTGCACTTGGACTACTTATCCAGATTTCTCCTTCCTTTCCATCTTCCTCAAGCTCTTCACCACTCTCTGGATCAACTATTGCAATGTCAACATCTGCATCACCTGGGTGAATATATCCACAACAAACTCTTCCTTGCCAATCAACAAGAATAGGACATCCTTCTCCAAATGCACAACTCACAAACACACAATTTTCTGCTAAGCCATATCCTGGAGCCATCACCTTTTGAGATAAGCCAAAAGGAGTGGTTAGATCAAGAAATCTGTTCAAGGTCTTCATCCTCACCGGCTCAGCAGCAACCATAAGGAAAATCATGGATGAAAGGTCTAAATTCTGAAGCTTGTCTTTCTCGGATTCTAACCTTCGAACCACAAGTTCAAAAGCAAAGTTGGGGCCTGCACTGTGAGTTGCTTGATACTTGCTGATGGTTTCAAGCCATAAGAGAGGTTTCTTAATAAATGTCAATGGTGAAAATAGCACAGCAGATCCACCACTAACAAGAGCTGTAAAAAGTCCTCCAATCAGCCCCATGTCATGATACTGAGGAAGCCAACTCACTAGCACTGTCCTTGAGGTGCTCTTGTATATACTTCTCATCAACTTCACATTGTGAATGAGCCCTCCATGTGTTATCATGACTCCTTTAGCATCACCAGTTGAGCCTGAGGTAAACTGCAAGAAACATACATCACCAGGCTGGGATTCACATTGATCATCTACATCTTCCACAGCTGAATTTCTTGAGTTATTGACCCAAGTATCAGTGTGCAGCCACGGAAGTTTTGGCCATTGAGCTGTGGATTTCCCTCCAGTTAATGAGATTAAACTTTTCACTAGACCTGCACGTACTGCTGTGTGATAAGATACTGTTGATAAAATTGCCACTATGCCGCATGACTTGGCGATGTTCTCAATTTTCAGAAGTGCTTGTCCACCTCTCTGCATGGGGTCTGGGGGAAGAACTGGGACTGGTAAAACTTTAGCTCTTAGACATCCAAAGAAGGCATCAACGAAATCAAGGCCAGGAACATAGACTAGGAGAACCCTGTCACCAGGCTTGATAACTGGCTTTTTGCTTGTTAAGAGCTTATGTGCAATGCAAGAAGCATTTAAATGTTGTTCTCCATAGGTCCTCTTGCCAACCACTGTCCCTCCTTCATTTAGCCAAGTATAAAGATTTCTGTTCTGAGTGACTGGATGAGTTCCCCAGTGCTTTAAATAGCTATTCAAAGCAGGCAAATTGGGAAATTTCACTCCAGGAAATTCACCTAGTTCTTTAGGCTCCTTTTTCTGGATCTCAGTTTGCAAGGGAAACAAACTCTGCAGAAGACACTCTTCTAGTAAGTGCAGCTCTATTTGGAAAACATAACTGCTCAAAGTATGTAAATTCTAGATTATTCAAATCAATGACTGGTTATAACTGCTAGTTTACCTTAGTGTAAGGAAACACTGGTAAATCACTGCTATTTGCAAAGTTCTTGCAGATCAAAGCCATGGCATAAGATGAATTTCTCTCTGTAAGCTCAAATGCCATAAGTCCACCAACATAATAAGTATTCCTTGAGCCTTGAAGCTCTGACTCCAACTTTTCATAGAATCCGTTTCTCATATCTGCATTCACACTTCAAAATTTAGAATTCTAGCTTGAAATGGGAAAATGGAATTTGAAAACTACTGGAAAAATACCTTGGCTGCTAACATGAGGAAAATACTTAAAGCGTCGTTGAAGAATGAAATTCTCAACTTCTCCCCCCATGGATTCTATTGATTTGATTGCAAGCTCAGTGACAGTCGGTCCCTTAATATCAGCAGAGTTGCCATAGGACCAGAACAAGAATATGTTACTGTCGGCATAAAATTTCTGCATGGCAACTGGATTTCCAATTGTGCTGGGATCTTCCATATATTCACCAAAATAATAAAATCCAACCGGCATATGTTCCAGCCCTTTGATCTTTAAAACTGTTGTGTAGTAGTCATTTGTTTCTACTTTGCTGAACAAATCCTTTTCAACCTCACTTACATCCATTATTTCTGTTTCAATCTCTGCCACAAGAAAAGAGTTTGATTCTGATATACTGTCAGCGTAAAATTAGACTATCAACTAATTAGAAATTATCATAAATATGAATTTTATAACAATTAGTAGTATTACAAAAGTTAACAATGTTTGTTATATGTCAATTCATGATTGGGCAACAGTGTAAATTACACTGTCAGTGTATTTTAATTTAACATATTCTAATTAAATTTATTAACAAAAACAATATGTAAATATGAAGCAGTGACAAGTGTACATACCTAAGCAAGTTGAAGGCACTGATCTATAAGTTCTTCCATACTTTAATGGAAAGTTACCAGAGATTATGATCTTATCAAATTCCATAGTTTCAATTTCATTCGAGCCCTTGACATTAACAGTGACACTGTCACAGTTCCGCCTGATTGTCAACACCTCAGTGTTATAATGAAGTTTTATAGGAAGTGATTCAGCAATCCTCTGCCAAAGACTTGTATATCCACCTTTGAATCGTCGAATTTTTCCAGCCATGGAAGTTCTGGTAAATTCATGAATGTAAGCATAAGGCATGTCTTGAATAAATCCGTATCCTGAAGCAGTGTAACCATAAGCCACAGATTTAGGAACAGATTTAAGTGCATGATGCTCAAGATAATCTAGAGCTAAGTCTGAAGCAACTTCACTGAGAGCATGAACCCCAAAACGACCAGAATTCTTCACCTTTTCCTGTTAGTAGCACAAGTAGAATTAACATCATTAATCTTTCAACTGTCAAGTCATAATACTAAGCAACTTTCTTTATATATGTCTATGAAAGACAAACAGTATACTAACTTGGATTTCTAGTGTTAGTGTCATAACAGATACGTAATCATCAGCAACTTTAACATCTTGGTATTTTCCAGAGGAACTGTCAATAACAGCAAGCTTGTGGGAATCCAATTCTTCTAGTGGAGAGCCTGTCTCTTTTGCCAAGTGAAAGATGACAGGAGCACTGCTTGCAGCCAAAACCTGGCCACCCAGATCATATACTTTTCCTGCATAAAAATATATTATGATTAAATTTCATAGTCAATTAGATCAGCTAGAGAGTGATATTAAGATTTAGGATACCTTCAATTTCTACTGATTCACACATGCCACCAACTGTATGATGCTTCTCCAAGACAGTGATATTATTGTAACCAAGCCTGGCCAGTGCATAAGCAGCTGATAAGCCACTTGGACCAGCACCCACTATTCCAATTCTGGTGTTTACAGGCATGGAAGGATGCAACTTGGAGAATTGGTCCTCTACTGATCTTTCTGGATCCATCTCTGAATTCAAATCCTGCAATCTCTGGAAGTTGTTTAAATCAGTTGATAACTTAGTCTAATGATTGCATTCAAATTCAGTTGCCTTATTTGTATTAATTCATAGCAAGGCCCAATTCCATAGTACATAAAACTAAATGTCATGATCATGACCACTGCTCAAAAGCTTTCACTTCTTACAGGTATTAAGAGACTGGAGTTTGTGGACTCAAAAGTGTAGTTAGGAATTAGCATACAGTAACAAAAGAATGGGAAACTGACTTTTGAGAAACTTCAGAAACATTTAGTATGAAGCTCTAATTCATTCCAATTATATCCAAGCTTAAGTATTTGAAAGTTGTGGTGATAGATGATAAATGGCATAAAAATAAATGTTCAGATTAATCATCCACCGAGTATGGTTTCATTCGTTTAGATCAGCAGAAGCTCAGAAGCATATATCTGTATGTTGCTGTCTTTGATAGAATTTTTTTTTTTTTTAACAGCTAAGAAACACAAGAAAATGACAAAAGAAGTTCGAAAGGAAATTTAACAGGATATGCAATAGAAAATAAGTTCTTATAATCAAACAATATGTGTTTTTTTTTCCTTAGGAGAAGTGGCCAGATTCAGAAAAGAACAAGTATTACGAGTTTTATTTGCTGTTTTATATTAAGTAATTGCAGAAATGTCTGGAGAGGATAGAAGTTACATACCTTAGATATGAGAAGTGTGTAGCACTTTCAATCTTGATGATGACTTCTTCTCAATCAGCTTGGAGCATTATTACATGCAGCACTTGTTGTAACTGCAATGTCATTGTCAACATAAACTCGTAAACTTGAAGTGAACAATACATGCAACACACATGTAAGTTGTGGGGAAATATCACACAGACTCTCAGACCAACGATGAAATAGGTTGGTGATGTTGGCATGATCAGGCATGGCCATAAGTGAAAGCAGAAATGGTTGTAAGCAAGAAAAGATTGAAGAGATAGAAAAGTAGTTATATAGTTATTAGTTACCTGAGTAGTTATGGAACCCATTAAGTTGTTTCTAGTGTATGCCAAATGGCATGATGTGAGGAAAAATAAGCATTTGTTTCGGTTGTATTTTCATGCATAGAAATTAGAATGAATTCCGCTGAGCTCATTGCAGTAATATATAAAGGTCTAAACTCCTAAGAGTAACGACAAGTTGATACTATTGTTAAGCTGGTCTCGATAACTTCGAGAGTTTCACTTAATTTCTCTCCGACACATGCCTACATTACATAGCATATGGAAATGCAGATATTCCCTTTGAGCAATCCGTCTGATGCTGACAATTTTAGCTCAGCCTTGTGATAATAAGTTTTTTTTTTTATTAAAGAAAGTTAAGGTGAGTTGAATCTTGGGACTCATCAGGGTTACTAAGTAGAACTCAAGGTTCAAAAAATGCTTATAAAAATACTTATAAATCATCTATAAAAAGATTTTCATATCAACAATTAATAAAAATTGAATTCATGTCTTTGTCTGTCGTTCCTTGATCAACCTTTGTTGGTTCTTTTGATAACAAGTTAATAATTAGCGTAGCTAAATCAGAATCTTTTATGCAGCACAAACACAACATTAATATCACAATTTCAGATAAAATAATTTTAAATTCTCCTACTATATATATTCTTTTTATTAAACTTCTTACTTCTTCTGGTAACTATAAGTACTAAATGCTGCACCTATATTTTTAAAATGTTCAATGCCTGTTTTATTTATTTAACACGACTTTTATAAGTTAGTAAAAAGATTTTTAAAACACTGTACAGTAATATTTCTCCTTCAAAAACTAACTTAAATAGTTGTAACCAAAGATTTTTTTTTATCCAGCAAAAGAAAAGAACCCGAGGCAGGTGTTTACTACACAATGATGAAAGATAATTAACTGCTGTTATTCTTTTCAAGATTCGGATAATCTCATTGTGCTTCTTATTAATCTGATGCGTTATAATTTACAACGGAATTTTCAAAGCTCATAATGAAGTGTCCATTATTTATTATTTATGTTTTGTCGGTAATAGTTTAGACTTTCACAACTCAAAGGTACCTGCGACGCATGAATATGAGGTAATAGTTCGATCGAGTAAAATTAAAGTTGATGTTTTAGGTTGATTAATAAAAAAAAATTATTTGTTATTAATTTTTACTAAAAAAAAATATCTCATATTTTGACAAAAAAATTATATATTGTTGGTAAAAAATCAAATATAGTCCTCACATTTAAAAAAAATTCTTAAAATTTACTTTAAACTCTCTCATTAGTCCTAATAATAGTTTCGGTTTAATATGTTATTTTGAAACTTATTATTGGATATGACTTATATTGTGCCGTCATCAGATATGCACGAGTCCCATATTTTATTATTTCTAGTTTGGGATTGGATTCATAAATAGCTATGGTACTTAGGGTTTTTAAACCTATATATTTTCTTGTAATCTGAGTGCAATTATACGAGTGTGTGAGGAAATATAGTGAATAGTTGGACATAGTCCACATTGGATGAACTAGAATAAATTCTATGTGTTGTTTTCTTCTTTCCTTTCTTCTATCTCGATTGTTGTGTGATTGTTCAGTATTTATATGAGTGTTGTTTTAAATATTTGAAAGAGAATTTTATTACTGATAAATAGAATTTATGTTTGGCATGATTGCCTCTCCTAAAAGTACATGTGGTCTCTTAAAAAAAGTTTAAACTCCAAAAGATTAAATGCATATTGTATAAAGAAACAACCAAAGGTTTTGATATATGCTTGTTAATTTTGTGTGGATGTGGTTGTCTAATTTATCCTTCATGAACTTGGATTTGGAATTCTAAAGATTTCGGCTGCGGCCACTTCTATTGTAAAGCGATTCTTAAATTCCCGTACATATTCTAGATTAGTATATTGTTTAAATTTTTTGATATTTTCAAACAAAAATTATTTTAATTATTTGGTTGGTATAATTTAATATTTAATATTGTATATTGTGTTATAATTAACTAAGTTGACTAGACTTGTTAAGAGTTTTGAACAAGGCTATATAATATATTTAAGTGCTCGTTTAAATTCTATCAAAAAGTGTCTTAGCACTTGAGAATTATTGGGGTGGATTGGTTTCAAAATTAAAAACAATTTTCTTTTACCCTAGCTTATAGTGTAAAGTAATTAACCTATCTTTATTACAAAAAATAATAACTAAGAATAGTCGATAACTTTTTCTTTGTCTCACAATCATTTTTTCCACCTTTGATGCATTAGTACAATATGGTGATGATATTTATATATCCTTAAATATCAAATATTTTATTAATATTTTTAATTTATTTCTACCTGATCATCTATTATATTTATATTTTTTTCTTCTCTCTATTTCTCTTAAGATGTAATTTGAATTTGGGTGTTCAAAATTTTTTTCCTATATTTATCATTAATGTCACATTTACTTTTACTATTCTTTCTTTGGGCGATGTCCCAGAAAAACTTTTATGTATTTTTGTGCTATAAATTATAGTTTGATTCTAGCTAGTGATTATTCCTAAGCTATTTCGTACACTTGGGAATAAACATTAAAATTATTTGTCAAAGAAAAAGAATAAACATTAACATTGACATTCTATATAGAAATTTGATAATGTTTGCTTGATCGAAAAGGAAAAGAGAAGAAGAATACGTGTGATGTATGTCCTACAGATGCGGGTAGGTGTTTTGTTACTCACAGTTTGGCACATTTATTTTTTAGAAATATGTAGGAAAGTTTGTATTAATGGAAATTCTAGCAACATAGTAATCTGGCATGCTCTTTCAATCCGATCTTTATCAAGAGCATCTTCGATCAGTCGATCCAATTTAGACTATTTATTTTGAATTTTTTTATCTTATATAAATTGATTCTCATAATGTCACATCACAATTAAATAACTCATGCACATATTATTCCAATGATATAATTTTAAATAAGTCTTAAATAATTTATTCTTAAATAATTTTTAAATAAAAGCAATCGTTGCTTATAGAAATAATTGTAGTTTAAGTTAAAATAACTCAACGTAACACATAGATTTTCTTCAATAATAAAAAAAAAATAACAGTGCCTTAAAGTAAGCAATTAGCACTGAAAATGCTTCGAGTGAATTTGACTTGAATCTTATCATATATATATATATATATATATATATTGGTGTTCTTATATATGAATTTCCTTAATAATAAAATGTTTGTTAAAAAACTCGAGTAAAAAAAATAATTATTGACGTTATATTAGTGAACTATAAAAAGTTATTTTAAGTGTGATATGGTGTGATAAAAAAATAATTAATGAAGTTTAGATTGTAGAAGTATCTACCAATCCTTACTCTATTAACAATGCTAGCCTGTGAATTAATAAGCATGTTAATATTGTTGATATGATCAACCGAAAATGATTTTCTGAAAGCGCTGATGTAATGTAAAGCTTATGAAGAAGTCAATAAATGATGATTATGAATACATGTTAATATAAATAATTATGGGGTTAATCCCTGGATTGGTACGTTATAGTCTCCCACAGCCGGCCGTTGTGATTTCGCTTTCGCCGTGACTGGAGCATGGCTGCAACCATATATACCCAGAAATTAATTAGATTCAATTTGAAATACAATGACAAATGGTTCTTTTTTAATGAAAACGATATTTCTATACTAAATATAAATTTGATACTTGATTATTCCTTAACAAAAATTACAAAAACCATACATATAATATTATTTGTTGGTCTTTGCCTATTGGCAAGGGCAACGCTTGCGAAAGACATTGCATCATTTTATGTACTTTTATTTGTTTTTAATTAAAACTTTCATGTTATAGGAAGAGAGAGAGAAGCTCTAACTTTCTTCTCCAAATAATTAAATCAAATACATTATTTTTTTATTTCTTTTTATTTTCCTCCAAACAAACACGTGCATGTTTGTGTAGCTATAGATTCTAATTAATCACATAGTAACTTAAATTTGGAGTTGCTTCACACTCTTCTCAGAGAGACAGATAGAGAGATTTGGAGTTGGAACTGAAGATCTGAAGAGCTCCCACAAGAGATTCCTCATTTCTTTTATATTCCTGACTCATTGGATTGTTTAAATTTACTTTTAACTAATGATAAAAAAAACTTACTTTTAACTTTTTTCTTTGTATATATTTTATAATTAATAATTAATTAAAAATATACAATATCAAGTTAACAACTTCTCTTTTCTTTCAACTTCCATATAGCCTTTCCCCCCACTTTTAATCCATTTAGTATTGACTGAATATTTCACATTTCGTAAAAAAATGAGGAGTACAGATCATACATGTATTGAAATGATACGACAAAAAGAAGTTGTTATACCCTTAAATTGTTTTTGCTCTCTCTGTGTCTTTTTACATAGGTTTTTTTAGGTTATAAATTATAGTCTGATTCTTGGGATTATCCCCACGTACGCAATGTCGTACTTGAAAAAAGAATATTCTTTTTTTATTTGAAATTGACTTTCTAACGAAGTAGAAATACTGTAGTTATCAAGTAATTAAATAAATATATAATACCATAGCATTAGCTGATGAATATTTTTCTCCCACACGCAGAGATAGAAAGAGAATCTGTTAACGAGTCAAGAAAAGAATATGTCAAATTTTAAGATGAAAAATGTCAATTGTGTTTTAATTTAGACATCGCCAAAATAA
>CM023955.1:2734086-2754963 GCA_013407115.1 Glycine latifolia | reverse complement strand
TTATAACAATGCAGGTGGAAAATGAATCCCGAATATCCTAAAAATGAAAATTTTCATATATAGAAAGAAATGCATGCTAGTAAATAAGGGAGGTTATAGTAATGCAGGTGAAAAATGAACCCCGAATATCCTAAAAATGATCTTTTTAAGATATAGAAAGAAATACATGCTAGTAAATAAGGGTGGTTATAACAATGCAGGTGGAAAATGAATCCCGAATATCCTAAAAATGATCTTTTTAAGATATAGAAAGAAATGCATGCTAATAAGGGTGATTACAGATTAGGAGCAAATTTAAAATGTTTAAGCATACAAAAAAAATCTTCAATTTTATTTATTTATTCTTATTTTAGACTTTTAAAAAATATTATTGTTTTAGATCGAAGTTTTGAGATAAAATATTTTTTATTTTATTTTATATAGTTTTTCAACTTGTTTCTATATTTTTGTGTTTCCTTTCCAATTTAACTCCCGTTTTTACTATTAAATTCAAAACAAATCAACCCAACTAATGATATATTGGGTCAGTTCAATTGAGTCCAAAAAACTTATTTATTCTTTTAATTTTTTCAAAAGGTAAATAAAAAATAAAAAAAATAAAAAATATCAAGTCAACTGAAAAATCTCTGACCTAAGTCAAAAGTCATGGATTTAAACAAGTCTGAGTTCAACCCAAAACAATGTTAAGAAATTAAGATCCAAATTAATATACTTGTGTTGGATCGAGTTAATATGTTGTCTGATCTCTTAAACAATTCTAACATTTACATATTGATTAAACTTAAATTGATTCAACTAAATAATTTTTTATTGGTTCAAATTCAAAATTTCCCCAAATTTGACCTAACTTTCAACCTGTGATTACGCCGGTTTACAAAATTTTTAAAAAAATGGTGTAATATAAACACACACATATGAGATGAAACTTTTATTTACACAAAATTTAAAAAAAAATACAGATTGATAATTGAATTGTTTTGTTTCTCCAAACATTTGGTAAGAAACTTTTATTGATCGGCATGCAATTGTTCAATCAATTTGCACAAATAAATGATAAATAAGTAAAATTGATGTCATGTTCTTTTTAACTTTTGCAATGGTAATGAAAATGACTTTCTGAGAACTTATTAACAAGTCAAATAAATGATGATTATGAATGTGATACTAATTATGTGGTTAATGCCTGGTGTTTCGTGGAGTATAGTCGGTCAAATTTTAGCACTTAGCAGGCCATAGTGATTTCGTTTTCGCTTTGATTCAAACACGGCTTCAGCCATAAGCGAAAATAAATTAGATGCAATATGTTGTTAATTGACATGGTAACTTTTTAATGAAAATGACATTTCTACAATAAAATATAAAATTTCGTACTTGATTAATTCTTGGTAATAGTTATAAAATTGTGGAACTGGAAATCATATTATATGAGGTTTTGCCAATTGGCATAGCAGAGGCAACGCGTACCAAGATATTGCATCATGCCATGGTTTTCAAGTAAATACTGTTTACATTTGTCATTAAACAAACTCCTTCATTCAATAAAGCATTCTTTTTTTTTATTTATCTTTTAGACGTATTATTCAATTTAAATGACTTTTTTTTTTATGGGTGCATGATTCGTAACAGGGCTTATAAGTAAAAAGAATAGATAAGAGAATGGAAAAGGGAGCAATACATAGTGGGAGATCAAAATCCTACACTTACAATTTATGTCCTGTTTTAATTAGTAGAAGTGGATAACATATATTTTCTAAAGTAGAGTTTAATTTTAAGCACTTTGTGTAAAGATTTTTGTAGCATACACATTTGATTTTTATGATGGAACATTGCTCCGGACAATTCTTTTTTTAAATAGGAAGCAAGTTATGGAGTTTATAGATCATCAAGAACTATCACTACATAAAATGGATGAAAATGAAGAATAAAAGCTATACATATTTGATTCTTCAGAAGCACCGAACAAGAGAAAAACAGAATTACATAATCTGCACAACTGCACAAGTAAGAAATAAAAGGTTGCACGCGTCAATCATCAAAACGTATATGTTGGCTAACACGTGCACAACTTATTGAGCTGAAAAATAGCTGAAAGCCTGAACATAGTTCTTGGATCATGAGGAGAGGATAGGAGAAATATACATTTTTTATTTTTATTTTTTGGTTCCTTATACTTAAAAAGTTAAAACCTCTACGTGAAATAATTAACTATGTCAAGTCCAATAGAATGAGATCAGTCCAGTAGTAACACATTAACTATACTACAAATTACTGAAAATAATAATGACTAGTTTTGCACACTGAAAACATCACAGGTTTACAAGGAAAATCTATTCACAATACATTATCTGAGACATTGTGATAGAGGAGCAAGTTGCACAATTGTCTCTTCCCTGGCTTGAAATATCTAATCAAGGCAAATTATGATTTGGAAAATATCAAATGCGATCATCCATGTTTACAATATGCTGTCTACTCTAGCAGGCAACCTCTTGAAGTAGTTGAATGGGACTGAAGGATGTTTCTGTCGGAATCTGGGGTGCCTTAGCACATAGAAGCCAATTAGAAGGAACACAACTTGGAAGGGAGTAACATAGAGAACTATTGCAGCAATGAAACAGAATGTAACAAAGAGAGTGGTAGCCCTTGTGTCTCTCCAACTAAGCAGATTGTGGAACCTTTCTCCTTGAGTTGCCAAGTCACCTACAACAGTTTGGACCTTCCCTGCAATGCTTCTTAAGCGATCGTACCTCATCCTAACCATATCCGATGATCGTGAAGTTGGGAATGTGTCAAACTCTTCATCTAGTTCATCAGGATGAGCAGCATCAGCATGTGATAGTCTTGTGTCCATATGAGGAGGGTGTCTTGGTCTCCATCGAAATTTCCAAATTCCAACCATAAAAAGGTAAAGAAAAATTGTTGGAAGTATTAGCTCTGGATAAAGAACCAATATTATGAAAAGGATATGAATAAGTATGGATGTGAGAGGGTTTTTCCAATTGCATATCTGATAAAACCACCTTCCAAAGGCTATCAACCCACCTAGGACTTTGGTAATTCTGAAGAAATTAGCTTTGCTCCTTCTCATACTCCACATGTGTGAATCCACATCTAGCATGTATTCCACCACCTCTTTCCTCAGTGGTGGCTCAGCCCGGCTCAGCCTCATTGACACAATCTGGATTGCTTGATGCCTGAGACTGTCTAGCTGAATCACAGATAGAGGATGAATGTAGTGCATCTTTGGCAACAATGGCTGTGAATACATACACAGCATGTTTATCAAAGATAAGCTTGTGAACCTTACAGCCAATTGCACTTCTCCCATTTTCTTCACACCTGAATTGTACAGTACCAAAAGAGGATAAGAGTGTGTATACACCCTATCAGCTTCAAGAGTGGATAGCCTAATCCTCACCTTCCCTATTCTTGAATCCTTTGATCCACCTGATTTGTCTCCCCCATGTAAATGACCATTATCAAAAACCCCAACTGTGATAACAGTACATGGATCAAAAACCTCCCAAATGTACTGCTCATTCCACCTTGGAGCAAGACTATCCACAATTGTCCTAGAACGGATCCACTTCTGCCCATACTTTGCTACACAATAGGCATCTGTGGTTCCTCCACCATCTCTTGTCTTCATTGGCATCAACCCATGTGCACTTATAATCCCCACTTCCAGAATTCCAATGCTGGTCTTCCACATCTGCTTTGCAGTTGGCCTAAGATCACTACTATAGTGTGTTGATTCATCCAACGCATGGTAGCCACCATCCAAGCAAACCCTCAAATGTATCCTACTTGAGAACTTGGTCTCTTTCTTCGGTTCCCCTTCAACGAGCACGTGCTTTTCAAGATTAAACCACTTTGTGTTCACGGGCTTGTGGTCCAACCTCCTTTGCACATTGTGTAAAGGAATCACACACCTTCCCAGGATCTCATCCTTGTTTGGGCCAACCCTGTCTTCTGCAGTCAGAACCAAGGGCTCCTCAAATGGTTCAGCAGCAACAAACATCAAGTCCTCATTCCACATAGGATTTATGGTCTTACTTTGAGATACTCTAGTTCTTAAAAACTTGATCCCCAAATTAGCCTTCACAAAGACTTCAGGATACCGGGTTTTGTCACTTGGTACCAAGTCTTGAGCCTCAATAACATTGACCCTGACATACCATAGCTTAGGTGAAAGGTACACCTTTGATCTTATGTTTGCAACAGCTTCAGGACCAACAGTTGCTGCATCAGAATGCCATGCATCAGGAAATGCCTCATCTGCTTGAGTTCCCATCCAAACTGCTAACATTAACTCTCCCTTGGCTTTGTCACCTCTCCTATCTTCCAGCCTGTACCACTGTGGAGCCAAAGGGCTATCCGGGGGCACACGTTTTGGGATTTCATTAATATCAAACATCACTCTCCCTACAAAGTCATCCACAACAACATCTTTGTCTTTCACCACCACCTCCAGAACAGAAGCATGAATCCTTTCTTTGGAGAAGGCAAAAACCTGATTCCATTGAGGATTGGACTTTTTCTCTAAGTGCTTGGTGAGGCCCTTGTAGTTTCCAAGCTTCACTTCAACATAGGGATCCACACCACCAGTAACATCTTTCCCAGGCAAATCCTTGGCTTTCACCACTCTAACATAGAGGTACTGCATTTGTTCAACCAGGTCATAGGTGCAGGAAAGCTTGTCCCTCATTACCGCACCTGCCCCTATGTTGGGTGAGGTCTCCTTGAGAGCAAAGTCTAGTGCCTCTGCTGGTTTATGCATTTTCCTCTCTTAGCACTACACTCACCAATTAACCTGCACCAATATAAGGAAAAGACTTCAAATGAAGAAAGCTAAGATAAATACTTACAAAGAGTGAAGTGAACCTTAAAAAGAAATGCACCAGTACAATAGCCTGCTGCTTTTAAAGAACCATTTAATTCAGAACCCGTGTGTTACTATTGTATACAGATTATCGATTTGCTCAAGAGAAAACATTTCATTTCATCCGAATAAACAACATGGAATGAGGAAAAGGCAAAAGTTGAGCGTGTTGCACTTTTTGGTTTTTTTATGGATTATTTTTTCAGGGAGCAGGTTGTATGAATCAGTAGTGTTTCTTCAACTACCACAACCACTCAAACCAAATATATTAGAAAGGCTTGGTAAATGTTTGGTGTTCTTTGAGTTCATGCACAATCACACGCAACATAGAAGATATACAGCTCTGCATACCTCAAACGTCACAGCATCTTGGTGCACCTATCTTCCTAGTTTCTTCTTAGAGGAGGAGTGACAATATTGCAGTATGCAGCAGAAGATGCACTAAAGACCAAAAACAAAAGGAACTACGTAGTGAATCTTTGAAATCTACATGAAACGAAAAAAAGAAAAACGTGTGATCGGTGGAAACTGATTCTCTATAATGTTCACACATAAAAAAAGTTACTATATATCAGCAACTACCTACTGCAACTCTCTGTCTCTTCCTTTTGTCTATGAGATATTATATTTATATATTTTTTATAATAAAGAGAGATAAAAAAAAAAGAGATGAAATAATTCATATGATATGAAATTAGAAAAATAAAATCATAAAACTATTATATAATTAAATAGTACTATAAACTAAAGAATCTATGCATTTATTTTATGATGTCATTTAATTATAAAGTGTTTTTTATTATAGGATATATTTGTTGATTTTTAATGCATGATAACTAATAAGAATTAAAGTAAATTATACTGATTTTAAGAAGTTTCTAAAGATACATGACTTATGTTTTTTAAAGTTTTTAACAACTTCTTATAGGAATACATGTTTAATGTTTTCAAATAATTACGAGAGGTTTGTGTAATATAGAGTTGTCATTGTAATATTTTTAAAAATAATTAAGGAAAAATATTGCAAGAATATAAAAGAGAGGTGTGTAGGAGAGAATTTGGCAAAACTTCAAAGATTAGTACAATGTATCTTAATAATTATGTAAAATATAAAAAATTAACCTCTATAATATAATTTTTTTTCGTGGATAAGTTTAATGAATATAGCTTCCTTTTAAATAATGCTAGGTTCTTATTCCTAACACCTCTATCAAAGTAAACATGATCTTCTATTTAGGTTAAGATGATAGAATTATACCCGAGACACATGTTCGAGGATTTTGATTAGTTGTATCTCTTGTTTTATGGTTAGGGAAATTTGTTTAGCTGATTCGATAACGAATGTGCTTTGACATAAGTAGTGGAAGGGTTAATTAAAAAATGGAAGTTGAAAGTTGACATTTGATAATTTAATTGGTTGAATTAAAAGTTTTTTTTCCGTAATGATATTAAAAGTGTATTTAGTAAAATTAGTTATTACATTAGTTAATAAGCATAGAACATCTAATTAGAAAAACCACATGTACACTTAGTATAGTGACCATTAAACTCATTCATTTAAGGAAAAAAATATTTTTTTAACCTTTAGTCAAATTTGGTTTTAACTCCAACAGTTAAATTTATTAAGTATGGGTGCTCCTTGGTATCCTTATGTGCTTTTACAGGTTTTAATCTTTTATGTCGAATATGAAATTAATTCTTGATCAAGACTTAATCACATTTAAAACATCTCAAGAGTGCATTATGTGCTAATTAAATTCATATCATTCTTCATAAATTCAACACGTGTTATCAATTACATTATACCTATTTTTTTTAGTCAAATTTGATTTTAAATCCAATAATTTTAAATTAATGACATATTTCCTTAACTTTAAAAATAAGTGAATTTAGTCTCTCATCTAATTTGTGATCATGATATAAAATAGTTGTCATTAAATATTAAATTTAAACATAAAAAGGATTAAATCCACATATTTTAAAAATTAAAGAAAAAAATTTATTAATTTAAAATATAAAAATTCAAATCAAGTTTGACCAAAAATATAACAATTAAAAGTGCCTTTTTTGGTAAAATTTTAATTTAGATGGTAAAATGCATGGAATTCAACTGAACGAATGAATGCTCCTGCGTAAATGTAAGGTTAGTGTCGGATTAAGGTTGAAAGCCGATATCCAAAGTCCAAACTCCAAACGCACAAATACCATGAAAAAAAATAATCAAAGCAACTTTTCCAAGAAAATCCTATAAAATTACTAGTTCTTTCTTTCTTTTGATATTTTAACAAATGTTAATGCGGGGACATTTGCATTGGTACTGCAGTGGTCTTGTTGGTGGGGTCGTTGTCTACGATGCGACTCCTACCCTATAAGAGTAACTTACACTGTAAAGTGTGGTCCAGCTGGTAAATGTTGGAATGTTTCCTTTTTCATCCAGCAATAATAGTAAACTACAAAAGTCAACTTCTACTTTAATAGAGACAAATATTAAATTTTAATTAGAAAAATAATATTAAAAACATTTATAATGTTACACTATTTTTTTAAAAACATCGCATATTCCAAATTGGAATCCCACGGGATCCAAATGAACGGGGGCAGTTTGTAAATTCACATTTGATCAAAACTAAATTTATAAATTATACAATGACAGAACACAATGCCATCAATAAAATATGTTAAAAGATATTTTAATGAAAAATTAAACAAAGCTTGATAAATTAAGTAGTTTATTTTATAAAAAAAAACTTATAAAGGTTTTATTTTGATCAATTTCGTAAAGTTTAAGTTAAACATATAATTTAGTCACAATACATGTCACAAATTCTCAATTTGATTCTTATACATAAAATCTTATTAATTTGGTCTTTGCACATACAAACATTATTGATTTATAGTGCATCCTTAATTTGATTATTATATGTGTAACACATTTTTTATTTGATCTCTTACATATATGAATCAAATTAAGAATATTATATATAAGACTAAATTAATAATGTGTTATATAAATAGTGTAACGGTTACACATATAGACACTTATTAAACAATTTTTTATGCATAAGAATTAAATTAAGAATTCGCAATATTTATAGGGATTAAATTATAAATATAATCTTAAATTTATTAAAATAAACTCTAAAAATACTCTTAAAAGTTATTATTTTTGCAAACCTATGTAAATTCCATAAAAGTTCTTTCAAGCATTCATGTGATATGTTATTAAAATGTGTATGTTTGGACGAGCACCAAGTAAATTTAATTTTGTAAAAGTAATTTAAATTAAAATTGTTTTCGAAGGGAGATAATTTATTATTAGACGTTTTTATTATAAGAGTAAGTTAATAGTAAAATTTAATATATATTTTTATTCAATGTAAAAATTTAAAATTGCTTGAATTAAAATGAATTTTAAACTTAGAAAATCATTTTTTTCCGACAAACTAAATGGTAAAAATTTACCAAAAATCACATAATGTTATTACAATTTACGAACAATATAAGGTGAAATCAAACCACCTGTTTCTTGACTGAAACACGTCTGACTTGTGAGTATGATTTTGTAGTCACTGGTTTTTTTTTCTTTCTGCGTTTGTGATCATGCTTACTCAAGAGGTCGAGAAAAGTCGATGTCTAATAATGTATGAACCTTCTCTGTGAAAAAGGAACATAAGATAGAATGCGTGTTTTGAAAAGACGATATAGTCCAAAAAGTAGACAGACACCTAAATCATCATTGTTCCCACTTCCCACACGATAGATTTGTAAAGTCGGAGGCAATTGTATTCAGTTTTTTTTTTTTTTTCCCAGAAGTGATCATTATCTTTGGACCATACTAACGAGTAGTATTTTTTATTTTAATTAATTAATTACCATGTATTGCTAAAATATAAATATTGTGAATTCAACGACGGAACTCGGAAGTACATTGTTGAATTTAGAGCGAGATTCAGGATGGAATTGCTTGAGAATAATAGTTTGGAAATTTCTGAATGAAATGTTTGCTTATTCGGTTGAATGCAGTATTATTTCTGGTTATTTTTATCGGTCATTTAAGGTTATTATGTAAAAATCAAAAAATACAAAATAAAATATTTATTTTGATAAAATAGTTACAGAATTTTCTACTTTATCCCTTTCTCTTTGCATTCCACAATCAATGCATGTGCAAACTAATTAAAGATTAAGAGATAAATAAGGGTATAATAGATAAAGAAGTATATAATGTGATCTAAAAGTTTGTAAACAACAGATAGAAACATTCTTTTCTCCAAAAATTCAACCGTTTAAAAGGAACAAGGAAAGTATATATAAACTCAAGAATAAGTGGTACTATTTCCTAGACTGAGAGTAAATGGGAGCAACTTCCTAAATCCGGAGTAATTCCTATGACAACTAAATGCATTTAGCATATGATCATAAACCGCACGACATTCTAATTTCTAACATATACCAAATTTAAATAATTCATACATTATATAAGTGTCAGTTAAGCTAAGCTTCCCTCCTAACACAAGGTAACGAGGCAGCCCAGATCCAGTCCACGAAGTGCACCAGAAATAAAGAAATTCGTGAGTGCCCAAGAGCACCAAGTTTCTCACAGTATTAATATGTGCATGATATATTATACGAATCCTAAAACTTCATCCAATGACATTGATCGGGGCAATTATTTAAACACCAGCTTATTCATCTATACTTAACTGCCTTGCTCACCTCAATGTTCAAGAACAATACAGAGTAAATATCCGCAGACATTGAATTAGGGGACCAATGCAAAGAGTTCCATTATTGCCTCAAAACTTTTTCACATGAACTAACTCACCTTGCCTAGCTCCAGATTCAAGCATTGCCTCTAACACAGCAACATCTCTTGCACCCTCCACATAAGAGAGGCGGGGCTCAGCCACAAACTGACTCCTCTTCTGCTAGAAGGAAATAAATTAGACTAGAGAATAGCACCCTATTCAGGTTGGTTTGAATCTATAGTTCCAGGTATGTTTGCACATATAATTGAGGAAAAGGTAACAAGATAAATCAACGAGAGGAATTTGTTATGGAATTCAAATATGAGAAGGAGGAATCATTTTGTACTCAATTACCTTGAGGGTGTTTTCAGATACATCATTAATAAAAGCTTTTAATTCTTCAGTTACTCCACTGAATGGGAAAAAGGAGCTTTTGTTTTGTCCATCAGTACCATAAAATGAAACCTATATAGCATCATAAGAAAACAAAAAATGCTGGCATTTTAGGTAAGACAGTGAAGATAACTTACAGTGCTTTGGTTAAAATAGGTTGTAACTTCAGTGGTATTAAAGTAAAGCTCAGATTCTACCTAAGATATTGATTATTCTAGAAAACCAGTAACTGAAACTAAAGTACACACCAGGTAACCATGTTGTCCTTGGAATCCACGCTCAACTTGCAGGGTTCCATTCAAGCCAACAACTCGCCACAAGGTCTATAAGGTATTAAATATCATGACATAAGTAAAGACTTGCAAGAAAAAATAATAAGCATATCTACATCCTAGCATATGTTGCACGTGTGTGTATTTGAAAGATGAATGAATCTTGACTACATGCCTTGGGGGATCTGGAGGAGACAACCATTACAAACACTCCTGAACATCCATTCTCCAAGTGACTAAGGCAAAACATTCCAAACTTAATCTTAGATTTCCAGTCATGTATTGTAAAGTTAACTCCATGAAATAGAGCCTTACAAGACAGATGATATATTATCCGGGGGAGGCAAGGTCAAATCCACATGAGATGTCATAGCTGAGACCGAAACAACCTCACACCCAACAAGCTGCCAAAAAAAAAAGTTTAAGACCGTCATTATATAGAAGTCAAGCCTATAAGCCCCTTTTCTAGGATTTCTAATAGAGAGCTAGAGAAGTTGAAAGGAAACTTCTTCAACTTTTAGAATCACAAGCAACTTTACCATTTCAGCACTAAAATGAAAGCAGTTCTCTTTCATAATTTATGCACTCAATAGTGTTGAGTGTGAAACTATAAGCATGCCAAAATACAGTCTTTCATAAAAAATTTAAATCATACAGGCAATAACTTTTCATTACCTGAGTGATTTTGGTAGCAAAGCATTAAACCTTAATAACAGAGTTATGGTAAGACAGTTAATAATTTAAGATTCTGATGCAAAATAGCATCAGTTTGATAAGACCAATTAATCAGAGGAGTTTATCTTCACCATAAATTGCATTGGAAATACCAGAAGGATATGAGATAATTAACAAAATAGTCTGTGAATTATACAATAAAACCTTCTAAGATTACCATTCTTAACCCTGCAATGAAATGCACACCCATATCAAGAATGAAACCTCCCTGCCAGAAAGAAGAAAAGGATAACTTCACATAAGGAATAAAAAAAATGACGATTAGTATAATAAAACATGCATAAACTGTTTTGCCAATAATAACATGAGCAGTTATTGAAACTTTTCCAGAATTTGCAATAGTTTGTGATACATATCAATAATAAACTGTTATGAACACCCACATCAAGTATAGCCTCAGGGAAATACGGAAAAGCGAAATGAACCTTGTTAAAAATGGATGAGAATGTCTCAGTACTCCATCGGTTATGTCATATAAAGAATTCAAACTTGAAATTGGGAGAGGGGAAAAACCTCATTCTTATTCATTACTATCATAAAATTGTGATATTAAGATATCATATATTCTTCAATTATTATATTAAATAGTAGAGTTCTTTTTAGTTTTTAGGCCAGAATGGCAGAGTTCATTGAAGCGATCCAAAGCATAGGTTGTATGACAAATGCTCTCTTGAATTTAAATAGACAGAGAATGTGCAACTTAATCACAAAGCACATACAGTGAAATTGCGCCTCCAAGAGCTTGAAAAGTAGGGGTTTGAACTGTTCATTGATCCTTCAATAATGACTTGGACACTCATCATTTTCCCAATGCCAGCAATTAGTTTCTTGCACTGCCAAAAAAATTATGTGACTGCAAAGTTGGATTCGTAGGTCAAAATCTCAAACAAACAAATACCTCTACTAAGCCAGGCTCAAATCGATAATTTTCAGCCACAGACCAAATTAATTGACTAGGAGCATCAACAGAAATAGATTTGTAGCTAGACAATGCAGCTTCCAATTCACTTGTACCTGCATTATTTTATTGACATATAATTATGCTAACAGTTTAAAGTTTCAGGAAAGAATATTAGAATATTGTTTATACAAGACATGACAACAATATGATCAACAAATATTATAAGACCAGCATGATAACGTAACTGACATTTAGAAAGGAATAGAATATATAATTATACATGGAACACCTGATATAGAAGTCATCAACATGACAGAGGGAACCGTGTTTTTCCAAGTCATTATCAAACGTATCATTGGGTCCTAACAGACTTCCATTACAAAAGTGAGATGGGAATCATCAGATGGTCTATAACACCCCCTGGTGAAATTTTGTACTCTAGCTTGTGTACAACTTGGTATTTGACTCGTGATTACAGATAGATGTGATTATCACATCAAGTATGCAGCCATATTATCTCCTGATTTCTTGTTCTTTTTCTAATTTTTCTTTTTTACCTTACTCTTTTCTATGAAACCCCAACCCAACTGCAGCAAGAATGAACGTACTAGATGAGACAATTCTTCACATTCTTAGTCCATACTCCCTCATCAGTAAATGAGTAGCATCTTGACTTATATTTTGAATGGAACCAATCAAACTCCAAAAGTTAAATGGAACAACTGGCATTAGAAAGTGTGGAGGTCCTCAGGAGTTCCTAAATGCAGCAAAGTTTCAGTTTGATTTCACTATTTTTGCACTGAAGATTTTTACTTTCCACATGTCTTACCTCCAAGTTCTTCTTATTACCTTAATACAATCTTAGAACATAACTAGTAAAAGCGTCCTAAACAACATGTCATCATATGAAAATGAATAAATTGAGGTCTAGCTTTATTAGAACATGTGAGACAATACTCTTGTGACTTAGTCCATAATTTTTTTTCATAGAGATCAAAATTGATTTGCATACACAGTATCAAGAAGAGAAATAAAAAAAGAATAATAATGATAAGAATAAAAGAGGTCCACCTAAAATGTTCATCCACATAGAGATAGAAGTATATAATTGCTATAACAAAACAGGACTTACAGGATGCTGCAGGTTTCTCTATATATCCACCAAATTAGGCACCCAACGCAAACAACATATAAAAAACAGACAGAAAATTGAGTCAATGACAAAAAAATTAAATGGTAATGATTTATGAAATATCACTTTACTAGAATGATGTGAAGTAGTCAGGTAAGTTCCTCACCGACTCAATTAATCTGCCCCTCATAAGAAAGACAATATCAGGCAAACCAAGCATACATTTAAGAAAAGTGATTACCTTGAAGGACATGTTTACCAACCTTTAGCACCCTCAGGGAGATGTCAACCTGCAGCAATTTGAAGGAGATATAAAGTTGGTCTAGTTGAAAGGGGAAAGGTCGGAGATTCAAATTCCTCGTTAACAAAGAACTAACCATACTAACAACTAGCATTTACAGATAATAATAAATAAATAAATAAAACTTGCTGCAATTGATTGATTGTAATAGAAATTGTAAATAGTGAAGAATTGAAGCAGAAAAATCCTTCCAATTCCAAGAGACCTGATTTTGTCCAGCCAAGACGACAGCAACAGCATTGATTGATCCATCTTGGATGATCTCATCAAAACCGTTATCTCCCCACTTACACTCTACTTGGGGAAAATGCTTACGAGCTACGTCTACGGCAGCGGTAGCAGATTCCTGAGTGCGGCTCCAAATGGCTTTGAGAATGAAGAGATGAGAGATCTCGGAGAGTCTGGGAAGGTACTGAGTCTTCACAAAGATGCCAGCTCCTAGAATGGCGATCTGCGGAAGCTGCTTCGTCGCCATAACTACCAATACAGTGCAAATATTACTACGTAATGTAATGAATCTATCTACCAATTTTTCAGATTTCGAATCTCACCTTGCTGCTTCTTTCTGTTTCTCAATATTTCTCCTTAGCTTTAATTCTCTAACAAGTACATATCAACTAGTTGTTTAGATTTTGAAATGCGGTACCTATTGTCACTTGGAGTGAAAGGCCTGTCAAACCATAATTTTTTATAGGAATTTTTATACACCTTTTCTTGGTGTCGAATTTTTACATACCATTAAATAAATAATATTTTTCATATACCATTAAAATGTTACTAGAAATATATTTTTTTAATTTTTTAATTTTCTTTTATTTTTATCCTCCATATATTTATCTAATTTCCTAATTATTCTTTTTAAATAAATCATAATTTTATTATTTTTCTATCATTTTATATTTTTCAGTCACTTTAATAAACAATTTTACTAAAACACTTATAATTTAATTGATTTTTTACCTTTTCCCTAATTTTTCAACTTCTAATTAATTTTTTAGTTTATTTTATCAAACATTCAAAATGGCATTCATCTGCATTTACATGTAAAATGCACATTTAAAAAATAAAATATTGAAAATATGAAATTGGGAAAGGAGTCTTACTTTTCAAAGTACGTATTTTAATTTATAATATGTAACAAATAATAATTTTTTTTGTAAAATAAAAATTATATAAAGATAAAAGTAATGCAAATAGATTAATAGAACATTCGTTAAAGAAAACGAGAATAATGAAACAGGAATCAAAATTCAACCCGCCACCGGGGCAAGGGTTCTGAAAAATATGTTCCAATACTTATTAATGAGGTTCCGTTATCTGAAAGGTGGATACAGTGTCATTACGCAGGATTGCAGGAATAGTGATTGTCCCACAACTCTATCATCACAATATACAACTTTCAGCTTTTGTTTTCACTGGCAAAGAACTGTGTCCTTGTCCTTAGTGGGTTTAGAGTTTAGTCATTATCTGTGCTTTTTCTAAATGCTTGCAGTGTAGATGCGCGGGTAAACATTATTTCAGAACTCACTGTAATATCTTATCAATCTTATTGGCATTTGTTACAAATGAAAAGAATAGATACAATAATTGTTCTTTCGGGTACCACCATATAAATTTAATCTGGAAAAACTATCTTCGCTTTTGTTTCTTTTCACTATCAAATCAATCTTCTAAACCTACTGAAAGACTCTGAAAACAATAAATGGAGTCTGTAGGTCAATCATCTTATTTTCAGCTTCCAATGATTGTATGTAATATGTATATTTTCTCTAGGTTCCTCGCTTACTCCAATCTGGGTGGCATACTCCAATGCCATTTCATAGTCAACCTGCATATTCAGATACAAACTATATGCAAAACTTCAGTAATAAATTCAAGCACCCCCTAGCTCATCTCTTGATCTTCTGTTCATTGTATGAACTTCAGACTATCAATAAAGGTATTGCAACTACCGCTTCATTTGATATTTTGACTTAAAGGTATTGCAACTACCGCCGTTATTGCTTGGAATATGAGCTAAAAAAAAAAGTTAATAAGCAATTAAGCACATAATCTAGAATGTAAAGAGAAATTTCCAGGTCAGGAGATACGGTTTTTACATTGGTCAGGAAAAAAATAACTCAAAAGGTTTTATGAGGATAATTTAGTATTTCTTCAGGCTAAACCCCTTGTTTTAGCTACAACGATAACTAAATCTATATTTTAACTTAAGGTGGAGTGGACATGCTCATATGACGAGCAAGAGTAGTTTCCTCTGGACCAATTTACTGCCACTCTGACACTTCCTTCTATTCAGGTTGTGTCGTTGAGGTATCCCTTTAGTTTGTAAATTGGAAGAAAACTATGAAACTTACATACAAAGCTAGATACCTGTTCAACATGTTTAGCAAGCTTTTCAGAGTGTTTCTTTAGTAATCAAATTCTCAGAGACTTTACTCAGTAGCTCTGCATCATCATCCCCATAACGAATCTTCTTCGATGCATGCGACTGTGTCATTTCTTTCAAAACATTGTATACTGCACCAGAAGCATCAGGAATATACCGGCCAATTGGTAGGAATTATATTTTATTTCATAATAAATAAATAAAAATTGCACCATTCAGTTTGTTCCTGGAATTATGAGGGACAAATAGAACTTTGGCATACCTGCTTAGATTTCGTTTCCTCTCCTGCTGCTCACGGGCCTGCATCTTTTTCACAATCTTGGATTTTAATTGGACACAACACTGCTGAATAGCATACTAGAGATTGCAGGGGGGAAATATGCTGTTAGCTTATTTTACATAGCTAAAATTGAAAATTTGTATATTAAAAACTTCAACCTTGACAGCAGATGCAATTTCAGTTATGTCATCTCCAATGTATTCTTTCCCAGTTCCTTTGAATGGAATTTTTGTGCTCAATGCTTACAAAGACACCAATCTTATCTTGCATCTGGTTGATTTTGTAACTATTCCAGCTGAAAAGGTATTTAATAAAGATTTCATAGGTTTAGTTTTAGTGTTTGCGATGCCAGAGAATTCTGTAAAGCAATTATTGATTTTGGCAAGTGATGGGCCTCTACAGGAGTTTGAAAGGATTTATGTGAGGAGAAAGAAGGCCCAAAAGTTGGAGAATAACCAATTGACGGTAAAAGCAAATGAGAAAGGGCAGTTTGTTATGAGTGAAGCCAGGTGGCAGGCTATGAATGGTGAAGGGGAAATGGGTAATGCGTGTGAGGGATATTCAGTTGAGGGGAATGCGTTAAAAGGTGGAGGAAAAGAACGTGGGAGGGTACAAAAAATTGTTATTGACGAGTATCTGGCAGAAGAGTGTGGTGCTCTGAAGCTGGTCAAGTAAAAGCAAGAAAGAAAAGTTATAGTAGACTAACTTAAAAAAAATTCACTCCTAACAACATTTATATCTTCACCTCATCATAACATGATTATATTTTCTTTCCTCTCACTGTTTTCTTTTCATCCTAACATCATTTATACGTTCATTTTCTCTTAACTTACTTTTTATTCTTTTTCCTCTCATTTTGTTCCCTCATCCAAACAGAGTGAAAATGAGAAAGTCAAAATAAACCATATGTTTTTCTGTGCATACTTACTTGGTTCTTTTATGAGCAGTCCTGGTGACAACATCAGTACCTTGCTAAAAAAATAGTGGAATTCTATTGGCAAATCGGAATATATTCAGACCCTGTAACAAGTATTATAAGTTGTCACTGACAAACCATTGTCATTGTTGAAGCATAGAATGAAACATCTCTTTATAACTAGCTCCTAACATTGTCCAGCTGATCAAATGATTGATCAAACACGACCCAACATCACCTAATTTAAGACCATGGTAGCAATCAAACTATAACACAATACAATACAGTAAGAAATGATGGGAGTGTGGGGGCAGGGAATATTATGACAATCCATCAGAAAGCATATTCAAGAGTTAAATTAGGTTTTTTCTTTATAGAAAAATAATTTATTACAATATGAGACAAAATAAAAAATCAGTAGGATCAGGAAGTCAGCTAAAAACACAAAAACAAGGAAAAAGAACATAAAAGAAAATCTCTCTCCGAATCCACTCCTATTGCATATCTAACAAAGATTTATTTTTTATTGTATATTTTTCTCCATGCTTATTACTACATTTATAATATTTTACTATATTTCCAACTAATTTTTTCAGGTAAATGATATTTTTAACACATGAATTTCAAACTATTATCAAGCATTAACATTGCTGGAAACGAAACTTGACTTGTTTGACATTTTTTCCACCTACACTGACTCCAGCTTCCACAACACAATGAATGGGTGACCTTCAAAAACTTGAGCACTGTGCAGCAATGGCAGAAGAAATTAACTTAAAATCATAATGAATTATCAGAAAAGTCAAGCACATAACCAACACCAAGGAATCTCTCATGGGTTTCTAGCATAGTGGCTATGTTTCCCCTTTTAAACCTCCAATACAGTCAAAAAGTAAGCTAAAATACCCACAATGATTCATAACAAGGATAGAAAAGTGATTAATTAAGAGATATGAAAGTTCCAAAGCAGTAATAATTTGAGGTAAGAGAAAGATCTGGTACAACTACAACCTGCCTGAATAAGTTGCAACCATGTCCGGGTGCAGTTCTTTTATAATTCCTAACCGAAGGTTGTATTCACCAGCAGGGCTAAGACACTGAAAATAGGTGATATGGGCATATAAAATGACAAAAGCAAGGAATATAAAATGAAAAAAATAATAATAATGGAAATGAAAGGGGGCCATAATACAGACTCCATTACTTACATGACCACTAGGATCATCAAACTTGGCTTGACGAAGCAATTGATATATCTGTACTAATTGCTGTGGAGTTAGAGACTTCACAGTCATTTTCGAGCTGAAGTCTGGACCCATTTCTCCTGAGAAACAAAGGGTAAAGAGTGCAGCAGAAAACATATTGGGCATCTATAACATGCACATTGAACCATGTGCATATATATTAAAAAAGGAATATAAAGTAAGAAAAAAGGACCCTTAAATCTTTATCATTCCCATATTTCCATATCAACAAAGAGAAAGTGAAACATGTCTTCTCTCTCCACTTAATCATTGCACAATAACAAATGCTTTTTTACATCAGAGACAAATGACAATTCTCAAGTGGGGAACCTTAGTTTACTATTATCTTTCCTATTGCCTAACCAAATACCAGTGTCATTAATTCGGTTAGAATGATGAATTGAAACTGTTAACTGGAGTATTTAAACACCATATGAAATGCTTCTTTAAAAGACCTGCATAAATATGTGTTCAATAAGAAGCAAAAAGATCTAACAAATTATTAATGAAATTACTGTTTTTCTTTACCTATCAATCTTTCAGCATAAGATTTACTGATATTTACAAATTCATGCTGAAGAAACTGCAAAAGATTCTGCTTCAAAGTCTCAGCAATAAGTCGTTTAATTAGCAGCAAATCAACCGAGGATGGATGATGCTTTGTCCCCATAGGAATGGGTGGCATTACATCTGTTCTGCGAGCAAATCTTATAGAGACATTCTTGCTGCCAAAGAGAACAGCTTGTATAAGATGATTGTGCACAGTTGTTTTGGGGGGCAGAAGCTGAAAAGATATATATACATATACATACTCAGGTGCATCTGACACAAATTTAAATAGAAACTGAGCATAAGGGGTGATAACAGCCATTTGCTACATGTAATGCAATATTTTTTACTGCAAATGCAAACAAAGATGACCACCATTAGTCTTTCGATATAATCAATAAGCATGACAACAGCTTATTAAGGACAATGGAACTGCTCAATAATAGCTAGAGTTTGCAGTGAAATTATTAAATTTCATCAAAGTATTATGTACCCGATAAGTTGTCCAGTTCCCCTCTATGACAACTTGAATTTCAGCTCCACGCCAGTGTTCCTTGTTCTCCCGTTTTTCATGTAAATGTACATGAGGAATATTCCTGAAAAATAGTTGAAGCATTTGTTTATTTGGAAGGAGTTTAAATATTAATTCATTTACAATACTTAAAATCATACTTACGAATGTCAATATCCAGCCTGCAAAATGAAATATAATTTTGGTTCTTCATTGATGAAGAGATCTCAATGGGAAGGCCAGTACTCATTTTAGACCATATTAATGCCTGCATACATGAAAATTACTGCTTAATAAGGTCAAGTGAAACACGTATGTAATACAACTTCAACTGAAAAGCTGCCCATTTTTACAAGCTAATAATCAGTGTAAATAAAACAAAAACAAAGGGAAATTATATTTAAACTAGTGCATGTTGTCAATCAATACCATCTTCGCACCAAGACCAAACTTTCCCCGTGTCTGTTTCAAGCCATATTTTGTCCCAGATAGAACTGCATGAATAGATAAGCTTACAGCAAATGAGGTTTCTAGTTCCTACCAACAAAATATTACAACTGAAACATCTAAAACATTTTGATTCACTGATAACTGAGGCAGCAAGTAACTGACTGACCTCGGCCAAACATATTTGGGATGTCATCATGTGGCATTCCTTTTCCATTATCCTGCAATTAGTAAGAACAATGAGACTGCCTACATTTCACTTACAGGAATGAGATTGATAACAACAGAAAATGAGAAAATACTTTCGAATTGGATTTCAAAATGTAATCAAACAGTTCTGCTGACTGGATCAAAATTAACACATAAAGACAACACACATCAACACAGTATCACAAAGGAAGGCTTGAGGCAGAAACCATGCGCACCTTGCATGTAACTCTGTAAAAGGAAGCCTCACCTTTACCCTTGATAGCCTTTGAAGCTGGAGTATCTTTTACTTTCTTTCCAAGGGCAGCATTCTTTGCTTGCATTTCTTGAGAACGAGCCTCTTTTGCTAATCGTTTCTGCAAGGTAGGGTATTATGTGAAACAGAACCCTATCCAGAGAGCCTTTCCCTTGAGTCTACTCAATTGCAGCAAGTTGTTTATACGAATGAACCAAGATAAGAATCTCAAATTAGTTACCATAACAATTTAGCTATTTATACTACCAAACCATAGAGTTTGATCCAGACTAGCACATCTCAGTAAACAAACCAATGTAACAAGATAAAATTAAACACACCTCACGAGCCTTCTCAGTTTCATAATCATCATACAATGCTGCATCAACACGCTCACGGTCAACAAGACCAATCATGGAATTAAATTTGCTTTTCCCTATCTCCTCACTACAACAATGAAGTCAGCATGAAAGAAATCGTTTACAGATGCAAATTACTCTTGCTCACATGAGCTCATTTACTTGTTCACCATTCATCATACTTGCACTTGCACACTTACATAGAAATTTCGACCACCGGAAGCTCCGATATGGACTCCGCCAAGTCAAGTGAGTTCTCCACAAGCTCTCTAACAGTAGTATACAGAGATTTTCCAGGCTGCAGTTAAATCCACATAAGTTCAGAGAAAAACATATATATATATATATATATATATATATATATATATATATATATATA